>JACRUU010000017.1:11561901-11814401 GCA_030449085.1 Kryptopterus vitreolus | reverse complement strand
AAACCACCCCCCCCCAATCCAGGTGTACAAATCTATATCTGGAAAACATACCCAAAATGCCTTGAGACTGAAATTGTAAGAGATTAAGTTGCAGCCCAAAGGGGTACTGATATATATATATATATATACCACTTGAATTTATTATGTGGAGCACACATAATATATATATATATATATATATATATATATATATATATATATATATATATATATATATATATATATATATATATATATATATATATATATATATATATATATATATATATATATATATATTTTTTTTTTTTTTTTTTTTTTTTTTATGCATCTGATTGGCAGGAACCAGGAACATTAAGAGACACTGAGAGCTGGAGCTCTGGAGGGAGACTTGACAGGTGAGATGGATGAGAGGGAGGGAGAAGAAGGGTGAAAGTGCAGCCAGAGAGAAGATGGAGTGATAGGAGAAGAGAGGAAAGACAGCGAACGCACGTTCTCCTCTCTTCAAATGAAGATGAATGAGTAAGGCCACCCTCCCTCTCCTGACACTCATCCTAGGTTATTGATGGACTCCGGGGGTCAAAGGGTAGAGAAACAAAACCCCGGTTTCCTCTGCGCGCTCTCTATGTGTCTCCTCCCCTCAGTCAAGGTGCTTGGGAGATTCTACCAAATGGGGAGACAGGAGAGGTGGTGGGTGTGCAGACTGTGTCTCAAATAAACACATATTCACACTTGGATCCTTCCTTATGATACAGGGTCAGTTTGTCATGGGCTGTGTGGGTCGACTTATAGTAACATGTTGCTTGCTAGTGTCTGTAGCTGTGTCTGTGTCCAAATCCTTGGTTATGGTAATAGGCCTCACACAAAGTCAGTAGTCAGTGGGGGTTATCATTGAGCCATCCATCTCCATCCTTCAGACCAATGAGCCGTTCAATTACTCTGAAATTTACTGGTCTCCTAGTGTTTTGCTTTGACTGGAACAGTCTGCAGAGTCGATTACTATCAATCATGTGGAATGCTGCCTGAAATATTGCCGCCGTCTTTTTTTCCCCTCCTCAGATAAAGACGTTAGACAAATCCCAAATTCCACGCACACTCTTATTTACCTCATTCGGGGAAACAAATCCGTCCCTGATTGTCCTCCTCCCTTCTTTGCTGCATGCTAATTACCGACTTGTAATTGTCACTGACTGATTATGTCCCTCAATGGAAGCAGGTGCAACAGCCATTAATCATATCAGATGACTTACTCAGCTCTTTAGTGCTTTTTAGAAATTAAAAATGCTGCCAGAGTAATGACAAGTAGGCATTGTTCTGACAGCTGCGTGGTATGATTTCATATTCTATCAAGTGACATGGAGAAAGTAGTACATCTGAAAGTTTAGACTCTCTTTTTTTTTATCCACTTCTGTACAGGACACAGCAAAACATACAGTCGATTGAATTACTGTACTGGAATGTAGTTGCTCGGAATTCTGTTAGATTAGATTTGAACTCGCTCGCTGTTCAGATTCTTTTTGGATCCTGTTACTACCCAAGTGCCAATATCTGTATTATAGTCATTTGGCCTGAAATTAAAACCACTACTCTGTTGTTTTTTTATTTTATTTTATTTTATAGTTCTAGTAACAGCTTTGACTAACAGCTTTGATTTTGGTCCCCGTTGCTAAGGTTTAGAGGGCAAACAGTCAAAATTCCAGGGGTAATAGATGTTCATGACACATTTTACAAATGTTGCGAAATGCACTATTAATAGTTTCTTCTTTTTTTTTTTCCCCCCCTGGAGGAACCGGTTTATCTCCAAAGTAACTCCACATGTTTCTCCTTCTGTCTTCTTCCAGTAAACCTTCCCTCTGTTTTGGAGAACACCCAAGAGTGTAAAGGAGACTAAAACTAAATAAAATGATAATGGTTTTTAGAAAGGGGGAAAAAGGTTTGACTTTGATTTTCTGATCTCATTTCCAAGTGGAATTAAAGTGTCTGATGATATTAGAGTAATTGCTATGTACATGGGTTTTTGATCGAGTGAAGTAGAAAGGTTCCATATGGGTCAGAGTTTGGGTTTGCTATGAGTACGAGAGAGAGAGAGAGAGAGAGAGAGAGAGAGAGAGAGAGAGACTGCCTGACTAGTAGAATAAGTGGAACCAGAACCCGGGCTACCGTTCACAGAGGTCGCAGTGATGACCCAAGTACATAGGTGACACGCAGATTCTGCTCACGAATCATATCTCTCTCTGATGACATATTTTTTCACCAGATGACACCAGAGGTGGGAAATGCTACCTTTTTTGTTATCAGTGCTTTACTTCACTATTTATTTTTCTTACATTTTCAAACTTGTTCATCTGTCTGTCTACTCTTTGCGTGCCATTTTCAGCCCCTATTTCCTGTCATGATGCGTGGCATTGGTTTATCATTTCCTGGCTATCACGTACCACTGACGTAGGCTATCCAATGAGCAAGGCAGGAGGCAACAAGAAGTCTGTTTAACGAGGATGAAACAGAGAGAGTCACTAAGGTAAACATGGCTGAGATCAGAGACATTCCTGATCGTCATCATCTTTGCTCTGCTTGTGTTCTATATGGTGGTTGTTCAGCCTGGATACGGTCATTAGGTAAGAAAATGACATTTTTTTAAATAATAAATGATGTGAGGTCCACTGACCAGTCACACTGACCAATCACACTGAAACAGCTAGTACAGATGGAAACATGTAGTTGGTACTTTTGGCTTTTTTTTTTTTACACACTATAAATATGAGCACATAAACTTCTACATAAGTGAAGTATGTGTGTGCCCCCCCCTCCCTGTACTTGGCATACAGAATGATGCACACACTTTCTGTCTTAGTATCCTGATGACCGTCGCACCATTTTATATTCTAATACCTTACATAACATGCTAGTTCATTCGCTACTATCACATAAAATAACCACATATTTGTATCTTAAACCAAAGTATAATAACATTGCAATTTACATTTTTATTCATAAATGGATACGCCGTGGTACACATCAAACCACTGAACTAAAAGGTGTGCTGACTCTTCCCAGTCTCTCTGTGGAAAAGAAATGTAAAAAGGGCCGTGCAAACTTGTAATGGTAACAAATTAAAGCATTATGTTATGAGTTCTTATAATAAAAAATGCTTTGATGTGTGGCCCTAAAGTAAATACACAAAAACACTAATGCTTTTGCTAATTACAACGATTTGTGGGCAATTTAAACTTTGTGGTATTGGCAGGTGAGCAACAGATGGAACAGATGAAGAAAGACTTTCTGATGGGTGTCTACAAACAATATCGAAAATGCCCTATGATAAGGGCCAACTGCTTATAAACTTAACACAACCAATGTTATGTAAAATAGAACTGTTATATAAGAATGTACAAATTATTTCATGACAAATTGTGAAAAGCGCTCTACAAATAAATACAATTGAAATTGAAAATTTAATTGAATTTCAGAATGGACATATGGATTTATTCAGTAGTGATGATGGAGCCTATTGGTTTCCAATCCACACAGTTATGTAACAACTCTTAGATTGTGAGAATGTTGTGGCTCACTGAAGTTATTTAAATGAATCATGGTTAAAACCAAAAGAAATTAGTCTAATACAGTCTAATACAGAAAACACATTTTCCCATAATTCCATAATTGGCTGCTGTGGATTGTTGAGAATAAATGCTGTGTTTACATGCGTGAACAATTTTACATAAACGCTTCCTTCAGTTGCTAGTAAAGTTGCTTGTCTAAAAGTGCATGACCTTCATAGGTGACACTTGTGGAGAATACAGTGAAAAGAGAAAGGAAGCTGGATTTAGACATTAGAGATACTCTATAAGCAGGACTACATGACAATAGATATCATTTTCTATTTTCTCACTCTGTACGCCATTTTGTTTTGTTTAAATTGGTGCGTCATAAGACAGAGAACATCTCCTATAATCCTTATTATCAGCCTTAGAGTGAACCCACACCCAGATATGGGAGGATTGTTGAAGTTAACAAGGTGCTTTTAAAAGAAGCAGGAAGCCAAGTTCCGATTTTTGTGGCATTGGCATGACCTCTTGGAAAAAGCAAAAAGTTTCACACCCATAACACCTGGCACAATGCCGGTGAACAGGTGAATTTCGCACGGAACACATCTGGGCATGACTCAGACTTTTCTAGAACAACCTGTTACTCAACTCTGTAGGTTTTAACGTTTCTTTCTTTCTTTCCTCTGGTTTTATTTTATTTTTTTTTGTGTTACAC
Organism: Kryptopterus vitreolus; assembly: GCA_030449085.1. Lineage (NCBI taxonomy): Eukaryota > Metazoa > Chordata > Actinopteri > Siluriformes > Siluridae > Kryptopterus > Kryptopterus vitreolus. Next base: position 11,810,162 of record JACRUU010000017.1, on the reverse strand, counting down.
TTCTGACAATAAAACACAGTGTTGTAAAATACTGCTTACTGAACCAGACTGAAGTTCTTAACTGGATGTCATCTAAAGAAATTTGTCTGTATATTAAGCGATTTAATGACTACAGTAGTGGATTCAGTGATTTCTCGAAACCATATAGAAATTTGATTTTGTGTAATGAGTTGATCCTTCATGTCACAAAACATGCTCAATTTATGTGTATTAAAGAAATTTGGTTTGGTAAGATTTTCCCATTGTAAGGGACACTAAGTTTTATTAAGAGCGATTGATACAGCTACTGTTCCCAGTAATGACCAGGTCTGATGCAACCTCTAAGGAGAATAATAATAATAATTCATTACAATTATATAGCGCTTTTCTGGACACTCAAAGCACTTTACATTGTGAGAGGGGGATCTCCTCATCCACCACCGGTGTACAGCATCCACCTGGGAGCTGTGATGGCAGCCATAGTGCACCATAGATGCCAATCAGTACATAAATGATAAACATCTGGGGCAAATTAAGCTAATTAGAAAAGCTAATAATTACTCCTGTGGTCAAAGAAGTTGCTCTTGGTGATGATAAATACAAGTCTAATACTTATGCATTTTAAGCATTTGTGGTGTTTTCATGTATGAAAAGAGATATGCAATGTTAATGGAATAATGGGAAATTGCTGAGAAGAGATGCACCAAATTCCTTTTAAATGCTAGTGGTGAATCTGATAACTTTATTCCTCCTTGGTATTCTTTCATTCACTAAACGATTTAACATTCTTGTTTGTGTTCTGCCAAAATTGCTTTTTCTTTATTAATTGTCTGATATAAATGTCCTTCTAACATCAGCCTTTTCAGCCTACAGTCAGCTGTGTGGTAACTACAGATGTGTTATGGAGTCACAACAAAACGGTAAATCACAGCTACATTACCTTAAACCAGATGGAGGAAGTGAGGGTAGCTTGCCCATGGGGTGACACAGGGAGGGACAGCATATGAAAAGACATGCGTGTAACTGCATGTGTGCTGCTGGGGTTTTTCCCATCTTACAGCCGTTAAATTCCTCTGGATTGTCCCAGGAAAAAAAGGTGGTAGTGTTTTGGTGACTAACACATTCACTTAAGAGATTTACTGTACATTGTTTGGTACATTGTGTTACTCTGGTCACGTGTAGTCAGTGGAAACAGAATGGTTTGCATCCTCTGTTCAGTTATTTAGCAGTAAACTTTGAAATTCCTCTAAGGCAAATTTATATAGACTTAAAACAAACCATAAGTCTGCATTTGTATTTGTTCCTACCCAACATTCACTCACACTTACTATCATCAATGCCTAGTTGTTAAATTGTTAAACACATTTATCCAAGTAAAATACGTAAAAAAACGTGTACATATATATATATATATATATATATATATATATATATATATACTATATATATATATATATATATATATATACACAACCGAACTTTGTGTATGAAATGAGAATTACATTATTAGAATTATCTATTATTATAAATAACTTATAAAAAGGAAAAAGTTTGCCATATGCGGATTTTTTCTTTCTTCTATCACAATACAACCACAGCCGCCATGTGGTTATTGATATGCCTTTAAAAAAAAATCATTATTTATTTATTTATTTATTTATTTTTACGAGTTTAATTCCCGAATCTGTGAATAAACGTGGAACTCCAGAATTCCAGGTGTGTCAGCGGTTCGCGGCGGTCGAACTTTCTTGAACTTTTCTCATTGATTAGCCGCTAGGCGGCGCTGCAGGACGCGCTTACACAGCGGAGAACCGACTGACGAGCGCAAAAACACACACACACACACACACACACACATCACACACGTTGAACACACAGGCTACAATTAACGAACCGCGTGTCAGAATGATTGGACTATTGAATTAATGAAGAAATTTTTTTTATTTAGTCCGCAGAGATGGACAGAGATAGATAGATAGAGAGAGATAGAGAGAGAGGGGAGCTCCTTAATCCTGTTTAAAAGGAGGTGTAAACTGTACCTGTACATACTACTACTATAAGAGAAACAAAACATTCTTAGATAAATATAAATGCAACAAGGCGTGAACATTTTCTTAAATCTCTCTCGATCTCTCTCTCTCTCTCTCTCTCTCACACACACACACACACACACACACACACAGCGAGATATTACATAAGTGACCGCGCAGCGTAATGATGCTCCTGAACTGAGTCTAATTGAAACCATAACTCCGCTCATACAGGCGACACTGGACCCTGCAGTTCGTTTCCTCCTAAAGAGGAAACACACAGACGTCAAAACACTTCTTTCATTCACTTCATTTCCTTACAAAAGGTGTGTTTGATTCTCCGTGCTCCTCTGCGCATTTATTTATTTATTTATTTATTTATTTATTTATTACCGTGGTTTCAGATTGACTTCTTTCGCTAGGATTCACTATCATTTGGGGTCTGCCCTCAGCCCCGTGCTGACCCGAGTTCCCTCTTTCTTTTATTCCCTCTCTCCCTCTCTCTCTCTCTCTCTCTCTCCAACCTGCTGCCCGTTTGCCCCCCGAAACCTTCCAGGCTTTACGGCGTTAATTCACGACCGTAACAAATCATTCTTAATGACACCGTTTCTAACCTGACACAGCAGTAAACATGATCCTCCAGACGAAAACGACCAATGGGCAGAATCTGAGCACACCGCGGTTCCCTACAGGTTTTCTTCATTACCGATGGAGAATGGAGTTATCTGTGGGGAAGACGCGCGGACTTCTGCGCACGGCGCGAAACGCTTCTTTTACCGGCGCGCAGGTGGAAAGTTCACGCTAGTGGGGGGACATGAAATGAAAGACTTCGAAAACTTTTCACCCCTCTCTCTCTCTCTCTCTCTCTCTCTCTCTCTCTCTCGGTATCGGGCGTAAGTCCAGACCCCGCACGCTCCAGCGCGCTCCGCCTCGCTCCGGTGGGGGGGGCTAAAGGCCGCGCGCGTCCTGGCCCACCGCCTCGCTGCCTCGCTATATAAACACACATTGGGAGCTCGCTTAGCGTTTCGAACTCACATTGAGAAACTATGTGAAGAGAGAATGAGAGAGTGATAGAGAAAGAGAGAGAGAGAGGGAGAGAGAGAGAGCATCAGAAGAAAAGGTAGACAGACGTCCTACAGTCATTTGAAGATTTTCTTGCGCTCTGTAGACATCAGCATCCGTGCACAAGCCGCTGAGGATTAATCCTTCTTCTTTTACTCATTTATTTAAACCTTATGACCAATACTTTATGACTGTATCCAAAAATAGCTTCTAGTTATATATATATATATATATATATATATATATATATATATATAGATATATATCTATATATATATATATATATATCTAATCTAGTTGTTGACATTTTTTTTTGGTCTCACTTTTTTTAAGAGTTTAAAATTGTCATCATCTTTCCCACGTGCTTATGTTATAGTCTGACAAGTTCAATACAATTTGTCATTTTTTTTTTCCAAGAAAAAAAAATCCAACATCCATTTAGACATTTTGGAACAAATAATAACAATAATGTGCCATAGAGTTTTACTAAGACTTATTTCTATTTGGATGCAAATTGATTACATGTCCAACCTTCTCTTACCTTTAGTGAACTTTTTATAGTTTATGTGAGAGATAAAGTACAGTGCGGTCCATCATTTATTTAGTGAAATACCTGCAGATCAGGAGAAAAGCTCGGTGCTGCTGGCGCTCTAAAAAGAAAAAAAAAAAAAAAAAAAAAAAGACTGAAAAAAAAGATCTACTCTCGAGCTTTCCCGGGCGCTAGTCGCAATGCTTTTCGGGAGTTTGGACCTGGTGTCTGCGCTGGCCACGCTGGCCGCGTGCTTGGCCTCAGTGGCGCTCCTGATCGCCGTGTCTCAGCAGCTGTGGCAGCTCCGATGGACAGCCACGCGGGACAAGAACTGCAAGCTGCCCATGCCAAAAGGCTCCATGGGCTTTCCTATCATCGGCGAGACATGCCATTGGCTGGTCCAGGTAAGCGCACCTCGCTTTGTCCTCTTCATCCTTCACTGTATCCAAGCGCAACAGGCGCTCCACGCTCGCCTGGTTCATCGCAACTTCTTTTTCTCCCACTCTCTTTCTGCTCTGCTCAGGTTTTTCCATGCTTCATATCAAAATGCATATCAAAAGGTATATACATCGGTTTATATGAAAAAAAAGTGCATAGTAATCCATCTTTCAATAAAATGAATTTCAAATGATTCTACTGTATAGATATATATATATATATATATATATATATATATATATATATATATATATATATATATATATATATATATATATATAATCAATCTAAAATAGGAAAACCATTCTTTAGTCATCACTGCTCTCGCTTTGCGCGTAATGATACTTTGAGGATATCCCCGGTAATATCCGCGAACGTGCGCTCCCTGTCCAGCAGTGCTCATGGAGGTCTTTGTAGCAGGTTGATCTCGGCAGAGTATGTCCAGGAGGAAAAAAAACCTTGGTTCGTGGTCAGTCCACGTGGAATCCACTATTTTCCGCTGTCAGGAGAGCGGCGTGCAATTCCGGCAATGCGGTGTCTAATTACCGGCTTCTGTCGCGCTCCATAGCTCCGTAGCGATGACTCAGCGACGCGTAAAAGTAAAGCACTGCTGATTTGATGGCGCTTATTCCGTAAATCAAATCAATCGGACCGCTGATCGGGGAAACGCAGTCGGCAAAACTCAGCAGACATTTCCAGCGGTGGCATTTGGTCCTGCGTAATTGCGCGCGATGTTCTTTGCGTCGCGTCGTTACAGAAAAGCTTGAAATGCGCCGGGATCGCTTGTTGTCTTGAGTAAAAAAGAGAGCCGTGACGCCGTTTAGTGCTCCTGAAGCAGGTCTACACTGCTGTAGAAAAGGGGAATCCGAGGAAAAGCAGCTGAGGCTCCAGGTTACTGCGTTCAGCTGGGTATTTTCCAGTGATGGCCAAATGCCTGAGACCGCTGCAAAATAAGTACCCATTAGAGTGTAAAGGTTGAGTCTTATTGTTTGCCAACAATAAAAAAAAAGGAAAGAGACATTTTTCGCGGTATGTGTGATATTTTCTACCCAATGCACTGTTCAATTAAATATTTCCCCAGAAGTTCATGAACGCAAACTTAACTATATGAAATTAAGTTTTTGTTGTTGTTGTTTGCTGCTTTGTAGGACAAACACAATCCCGTGTGCGTTCCTCGAAATTCGGATCAGAACAGACGCGAGACTATGCGCGTAAAACTCTCCAAAACTCTCCCGGCAGTATCCAAAATCTATGCAGAAAAAAAAGAAAAGAAAAAATCGGCCGGTGAGCAGTATATTTAGGCAGTCAGATTGAAATCCCCGCACACAGGCCGGTATTTTGTCATGTTCTATGATTTAGAACGGCGCATTTTTTTTCGGAACAGGCGATGCACCCGGCGCACGTGAGGAACGACACGTTTTGGTGCGTTAGTAAGTGTAATGTTTCCACACACGGCGCTGCAGACATATTTTCATATTCCCCGCACATTCTTGATCACTTCTATTAGTTTGGTGAAACTGTAGGCTATGTTTAAAAACAAAGCACAAGCTATAAAGTAATATTTCACCTTTGAAGGCTTGGATCACCACGCAATGTCCAAAATAAGGTGTTAGATTCTGATAAAAACAGAACACACACACACACACACACACACACACACACACACACACACACACACACACACACACACACACACCTGTTGTTTAGTTTCACGCTCTCTCTCTGTCTCTTTCTGAGATACTACATGCATTCTTTTGTACAAATTGTCCTGAGCATAGGTCACATGTTACAATGTTCTCTCTACATGCACAATCCACAGTGAATACTGGCAATAGCTGAATCTTAAAATGTTTGTTTCCTTGTTTATGTTCACACTACTGTGACGTTTTATACATTGGGACCCGTCACAGAAAGGATGTCTAAATACCGTTGCTGTGACTTATCCCAGTACTGTACAAAAAGCATGCACAAAATGTATTCCTATAATGAAATATCTTTTTGTCATTCTTCCTGAACCACCCTTTTTACAAAGGGGAGAGCCCCTCAGCCCTAATGCATAGGTCACCCAGCGGGCACCAGCAAGCAGCCCTTTATGCCACTCACCCAGCTCACCCACAACCCCTCCTACACACACACACACACACACACACACACACCACACTCACCCTGACCCAGATCACTTTGGGTTGTGGAGGGGGCCACAAAGCCTTCCGTGAGGGGGTCACACTGCTTTTAGCCCCCTGCTGGGATAAAGGGCACAAGGCCTGGGGCCTGATCAGCATTCCTGAGACAAACATAAACTCATACACTCACTCACTCATTTACTCCCAGTCTTGCCAAAGAAAGAGCCATACTCACTCAGTCAACCATTCCGTACTTTAGTCCGCTGCTCTCTCTCTCTCTCTCTCTCTCTCTCTCTTTCTCCCATCTCATCTGGGATTACTGGGCATGAAACAAGAGTGAGTGGCAGCACGGCCCCTCTTTCACCCCTGGAACGCACCACCAACCCATCAAGCAGCCTCTTGTCTTTGGGGTGGAGAGAGAGAGAGAGAGAGAGAGAGAAAGAAAGAAGCTGGTGGCAAGGGGCTTGGCAGCGTCAGCAGGAGGTGGCAACGGGGAGGGTGAAAGTGAGAATAAAAGAGGTCCCGGGGTGAACGCTCACACTGCACCGAACAACCGTAATCTCTCTCCCCATACTGTTTCCAGGTCAAAGGGGATCCCATTCTCCGGGCCCAACCTTGTTTAGCCAGCTTTAGATTCTTTTCAGGGGAATCCTGGCACCTGTTCAGAGCTGTTTTTTGGCGATGCCTACCTGTTAGGCATCAGCCTGCCTTCAGCACCGCATGCAAGACTCCCCATATTGCATTTCCATTACCGTAAGACCCCACACTTTCTTTTAGCCCTTGGCCCACCCCAGCGCCCGCTTTGGCAGTCGGGTTGCAGGGGCTCTTTCGGGATGATGAATCGAAGAATAATGGGCCCTCCATTTCTCCCTCCTTTATCTACTTCCTCTAATCTCTCGCTCACTTTCTCTGTGTCTATCTATCTTACTCTCCCTCTTGCATTATTATTAACTCAGTGGAGCCTATCCAATGCACAGAGGCATTCCAGCTGGCTATTTCAGTACATAGATATATTATGTGTATTTATAGTGCAGGTGTTTAGATTAGCATGGAGAACTCGCCATCCCCACGCAATGTTGTTACACGCAACACTAAATCAATAAATACGGCAACTTCTAGCCACCGAAACACGTAATCATCTTCTAGGGGAACAGAGTGAAAGAATGCCAAAAAAATAAAGGGAAAGCCAGGGAGGTGGAGATAGATGGAGCCTACGTGAGCGCCAGGCTAAACAGGGATTACGTTTTTCAAATCCCATTGCTGTGTCTGTCATTATCCTTTTCTTATGTGACCCATTTCAATGTCTTTCTGATGTGCTTCAAGTAGCATACCAAAAAAAAAAAAGCTCCTTCTCCTCTCTTCTTCAAACCCCCCCCCCAACAACGCTAAGCAGCCCGGCGTTCGGGTCACCCCCTTGCTGATCTGAATAAATATAATTAAAAGAGTTTTTGTGGTTGTAATAAAGGGGTCATTTGTATAACATTTCCACAGCCACACAAAGACTACATTTATGGAGCAGGAGACTCGACCGGTGTCCAATTTACACAAAATTTTGTATTTTTAGTTTGTATTTTAGGCTGCACAGTGTGCAAAAGGGGCCAGTGGAAAAAAAGTAGTCCCCTTTATTGCACCCCTTGTAAAATATCTGATAAATTTCTTTTCAAATGTAAAAGAAACTATTGAGAATGGCGGCTTAACCTCTTCATGACCAAGTCAGGCTAGAGCAGAACAGACCTGTCCTGTGTTTTTTAAGACACACACACACACACACACACACACACACACACACATCTGGTACCTACTACTATTTCAAAATCCAGTGCGGCTGAGTCCATCTCTGTTTGTTCTTCCATCTATCCTCTTTACTCGTCTCTCTCTCCAAACAGATTCTCAATCTGGCCATTTCCTCATTCCTCCTTTTTTCTTTTTTTTTTACCACTACTAACCCTTCATTCCTTTGAGTGAAGCAGGGTTTAGGTTTTCTGCATAAATAAACTTCACCGTCTAAATACGTGTGGGTTTAGAAGAGGAAACAAAAGAACAAACCTAAAGTCAGTGATGAAATTCCCCCCCCCCCCCCCCCAGCGCCTGCTAACATCATTCTTCCAACATCAACTTTCATCTCTTTCTTCTCTACTTTATTTGTAGCGTAGACTGATGGGCTTTTGACCCGATGCAGAAAATAAATGCACCCCCCCCCCCCCTCCTTTTACCCGCTTAGATAATCTTTGTATGGCATAATAAACCTCTCCACAAAAAGCAATATATATATATATATATATATATATATATATATATATTAATGCAAAAGACATGCTCGGCACGAACATGTATGTGCATGGAAATGAAAGGACCAGCATACAACAGAGTTTGTGTGTATGTGAGAGAGAGAGAGAGAGAAAGAGAGAGAGAGTAAACTAAACTGCAGATTATTACCTCATTGCTTTTCCAGGGTGTGTGGCACTTTCGTGCGTCAGTCACCCTTTTGGGGTTTTCCTTCTCTTTTTTTTCTTGTTCTTTCTCTGCATGTCTATGCTTCGGTGGCTTTGTGAGAAGGGGGCGGACATTTCTCACCTTCTAGCCAAATGTCATCTGGGCCGCCACACCCCGCTCACTTTCCCTCGGCTTTTTGTCTCTCAGCCCTCCCTGCTATTTCCAGAGGATAGACTCATCCAGTTTTTAAGCCGCTATCACCGTGCAGCCCATTTTGCACCATCCCTCGCTATCGTAAAGTCTCCACACTTTCTCAGTCACCCCGTTATTATCCCCTGCACCATCGATTACCAATTTCTCTTTTTCTTTACCACTTTTCTTTTTTTTTTTTTTATATTGAATTTGATTCGTTACTCTTTAACCAGGGTTTTTTAAGTTTACAGTGAAAAGCACATCATGAGGTTTCTGTATTTGTGCATGTAGGTTTGGGAGAGCACTCTCATGCTGCGTGTGTGAAAGGCGGCCTTGTCCATAATCTATAGTGCTTCTCTGAGAACTGTTTCGTTCTCCCACAGTCCAGAAGTTGACAGGAGTGTAGACACACACACACATACACACACACACACACACACACACACACACACACACACACACACACACACACACACACACACACACACACACACACACAAGCACACTTAGGCACGCACACAAACTCCTGGAGGGTGTGATGACGAGATTTAGGTGTCAGCAAGAGGTTAGAAATGGAGGTGAAAAATAAATGTACACCCAAGCACTCAGCTTTCACATCTTGGTGAAAGATGCAACATTTGCTTCGCCACTCACCTTTTGCTTCCAAATGTTTTTTTTTGTCTAATATTGGACATGTGTTCTTTGCATGTACATGAGTGTGTGTTACAGTTTGCCTTCACACTTACTGGACATGTACATGACTCTATCACATTCACTTTATCACCGGATGTGGTGAACTTCCAAAATTCAGTGCACCCACACACACATTCATACCTATTCTCTGACACTGACACGCAGTCTCTATCCTAATACAAGGTCTGTACATTGTGATGCCGTTACACACTGGCCACATATCAGCCTCGCTTTTTAAAACCAGAGAAGTCCCCCTTTTTCTTTTTATCATTCTGCTGCACATGATCTACAATTCACTTAAGTTTTGAAATAAGTGCCATTCATTTTCCTTTTAATGAGCATATTTAAAATAAAGGTTAAAAAGTGTCACAAAGGACTCTTTGTGTGTCTAAAAGTTATCTTAAAGGTTTTACGAAAGTGAGCCACAGCATAATTTGTACACCTGAGCATTGCGGACTTTTTTCTGGTATACAATCCAGTGTATAGATGGAGTTACTTATCTGCATTCTTGGCATGCCAGTTGTTGTAACATTGTTTGGTGCCCAGACATAACAAATATACAACGGAAGAAGCTTAGTTTTAATCTAAATTTTAGCTCGTAGGCAGAACCTGAGTGATTATATTCTACTATACATTTGCAGTGTAATTTGCTGAACCATTTCTCATTCAGCACATGTGGATGATTCCTACCATTTTCCACCATTAATATATCATCGTATCAGACAGAGGTTAGGGGAAGTAATTTATAGAGGGCTAGCGCTATATAGTGTATCTGGAACATCTTCAGGAATTCTGGATTTAGTCTTTGCTCAAATGATGACCCTGTTATTAGGGTTCAGGTATCCACTGTGACAATTGAAAGTTGTTAACAACATTAAACCTTTGCCACAGGATATGGCATTGCCTTTTTGCTAAGAATACAAACGCTGTGTGAAATAAATGCGACAAGTATATGCAAGAAGTGTTCACAGCATTCACAGAAACAGATTGATCGCACATTTCTGGTAATCTCCCCATCACGTAAATAAATAAATCTCGAAACCATGCAAACAACTGTTCACTTGTCCTTGGATATGATATACGCATAATTGTATATTAATGCTGCCAAGCATTTAAAGAAATATATATTTTCATGTGCTCATTTCTTTTAAAAATACAATCGGGCTATAATACCCACATAAACACATGCTCAAGTTGGGACTCCAGTGTCAGTGTGCTGAAGTGAATCAATTCAGGCCAGCCCTCCCTATTGGCCAAACAAGCAGGAAAAAGTCCTCTATGCAGCTAAAATTACCCCTCCGAAAGAAGCATCTGTGTACTGCGTGCTAGGAGAAACAGGTCACAAATCTTGCATAAGGGATGGAGGAGGGGACAAGGTGAGCAAACAGCTTCGACTAAGTTCCCTGCTGTTGGACCAGTATATGCATGCATGTGTGTTTGTGTGTGTGTGTATGTGTATATACCAAGGATTTGGGGTTACAGTGGGTCTTTATGTGCATTGCAGAAGTCCCAAGGGCTGCAGTCAATTACTGTGTATTAGAAAGAGCAAGAGACTTAGCTAATACGAACTCGGTCCTGGCTCCTTACTTCCGCGATTCAGAAAAAACGTTGTCTAACGCATGTCTAGCATGCATTACTGTAAATCACATACAGCTAGAGAAATTCTCTAGTTTGTGTTATCTTATTTTAACGGTACTTTTCAAATGGGACATGGTTTATTTTGGATACAGATGTTATATATAATTATATATATATATATATATATATATATATATATATATATATATATATATATATATATATATATATATATATATATATATATATATATATATATATATAACACACACACAGACACATAATTATTCATACAAATAGAAGTATTCCCATTTTCTCCATGGCAGTTACATGTACATAAGCTGTGTTTGGAACTTAATGACTGGCCTAAACACCAGTGAAACTACACAAATCTATAACAACTACTGATGTCACAGAATAGGATGGAACAAAAATCCCAGAGATACAAAACTTTATTACCCTACCTTTATATGTAAAACTGACCCTGTGTGAATAGGGCTTGGGCTCGACTGTGTGCAAGACTGTTCTGCTTTACATCACCGTAGCTGTCCGAGAAAGCCTTAATTGCAGCACGATTATTCCCCTCCGGCCGCACCCTGCACCGAGCATTAGCCATTACTCTGATTAGGAAGGCCATTCAAGCCAAGCTGGCCCATAGCCATGAAGCGTTTCTCTGTTTTACCTACTTGTGAGTGCCATTTTCTAATCTCTTGATTTGGGATCCCCTTAAACAAGAGGTCTACTGCTGAATACACAATAAATGCAACTTATATGGAGGGTCACATTATTTGTCACATCAACTTAAAACAGCATAACGGAGTGAATGCAATACTTCATTCATTCATTCATCTTCTACCGCTTTATCCGATCTTCACTCGGGTCACGGGGAGCCTGTGCCTATCTCAGGTGTCTATGGGCATTAAGGCAGGATACACCCTGGATGGAATGCCAACCCATCGCAGGGCACACACACACACATTCACACACACATTCATACACTAGGGACAATTTTCCAAGATGCCAATCAACCTACTGTGCATGTTTTTGGACCGGGAGGAAACCGGAGAACCCGGAGAAAAACCTCCTTGAGGCACGGGGAGAACATGCAAACTCCACACACCCATGACACGGGAATCGAACCCGGATCCTGGCGGTGTGAGGCGAATGTGCTAACCACTACGCCACCGTGCCTCACGAATGCAATACTTTTGAATACAAAACATGATATCTTGTACTGTCATCCTAAAAATGCTAGGAAATTGTGCCAAAGTGTGCATCGTGTGGCGTCATTGAGGTTTATGTTCGTAGTAGGAGCAGTAAATATTTGTGACTGGCGGTGTGATGGTTTGAGAAATGTTTGAGATGATACTTGCAACAACTCAAGTCTTACATTTTGTAGCCACAAAATTCCTGCATATTGCACCTAGCAATTTGGTAATCCCTCCTCAAATAATCTGATGCCATTCTGAATTCTAGACAAAGTGGAACATGATAATAAATGGCGTATACACCACTTTCAAATGACTGATCGCAAAGTCAGCTACGGGATTCAAAGTGCTCAACAGACTAATGTATTAAATCCTGAGTGTGCATTAAGACTGTTGGTTAAAGTGGTCCGGTCTAATGTGAAGCGGGGATGTGCTGAAGTAAAGAATAGTTTAGAGGGCCGTTTTTAAATTGACTTATATGTGTAATATTAAAGAAACAGAGATAAGTCAGCCTGTGTTTGGGTTTTAAAATCTGTGCATAACAGATCTGATCATCGGATGCCATCAATTCGGCAGCCAGGGTTTTTGTGCTGAAACTTCAGAAAGTTGAGGAGAAAGTTCACAGGATGTATTGGATCAAGTCACCGACACAAGTGCACATTAGATCACTTCTCCCCTGTGATCTCAGGGGCTAAACTAGAGCCCCTCACTGCTAATCGCTACAACTAATCCACTTATAGAATGTTTGCCATGAACTGGACCTTTGCAACCTTGCAAAACAGAAACAAATGCATGGGGTAACCCTTTGGGGCTAACACAGCTTTGCTCTATGTAGGTATTAGTGCTAGCACCTCATCCGTGCTGTAATATCCTGCTAACGACTCCAAAAGCCCTCCAGCTTATACTAAGAGGGGGAGGATGGGGCCTATGAGTATGTACGGGGCCCTGTATGTATTAAGAGACCATTACCGAGCTTTTTTAGAGTCTGTGTGTGGCTCTAAAAAATCTCGGTATAAAAAAAAAAGAAAAAAGTATATCAGGTTTTCCATGCTGTCGAAATGAGAATTACACCGATCAATTCTAGCTTCCATCATAGCTAATGATTTTAGGTCTCAGAATGTAGAATTGAATTTCTCATAGTATTTACAGCTTAATCATCAAATAAAATTCCTCCTAACCACACTTGTTTCTCCTTTTCGCTAAGGGTGCTGGGTTTCATGCTTCAAGGAGACAGAAGTACGGCAACGTGTTTAAAACTCACTTGTTGGGCCGTCCAGTCATCCGGGTGACCGGAGCCGAGAACGTACGGAAGGTGCTGATGGGGGAACACAGTCTGGTGAGTGTGGAGTGGCCTCAGAGCACCAGCACTCTTCTAGGACCCAACAGCCTTGCCAACTCCATTGGGGACATCCACCGCAAGAAGAGGAAGGTAAGCTCAGTTTCACAAAAACCCACATAGGAACATATAAAGATACGAAAGTCAAAAGAACTTTAAAATGTATTGGTTATGTTCCCTCTAATACACACGCATGAAATGTAACCAAGTACAATATGAGAAAATGATAAACAGACAAAAGGCAAGCAGTCAGGTATGAAGTTTTTGCCAAAATAAAAAGCATGCCGGACTAATTAGGCTGCTCGTTTCATTGGCAGAAAAAATATCGAGGACAGGAACAAACAGAACAAATAACTGAACAAGCAGGATTAGAAATACAGTCCAAGTTGTAAAATTTCCAATTGTGCAAACATTTCAAATATTTATTTTGACTGCACGGACACATGAAAAATGTCTACATTCCCTGAATGGTTGGCTTCATGGTCATAAAAGCTGCTATAAATCTCGGTTTACTTTTCCCTTTCTTGATGTGACTGTTTCTTTACTGAGAGCTCTACACGAAGGCCCAGAGAAACAGAGCGAGCTCTCTGGGACAAAGCCTGACAAAAAGAGAGAGATACTGGGCCAGAGGGAGACAGAGAATTACATTTCATTCGCTCTGTCTTGTCCCATCCCACGTTGGCCCTAGATATCAGCTCACTGGCACGATATTATTAAGCCTCTGTCCTCCAGTCTGACCTATTGTCCAAGGCCAAAATGGCTCTTTTGCGATGTCTGATCCCATCCAGGCGGACATAAGCTCAGGTTTCCCCTCACACACCTGTCCCATTAAGGGGTCAGAGAAGTGTAATCAGTCTGCTTAATCCTGCAGGCCTGGGGCCTCATGCAAGCCCCACTAATGATCACTAATTAGTCAGCCCGCCTCAGACTCACAAAGACGGCCTTATCTACTCTGAGGCATGTGGCGGGCTGGAGCTGTGCTAGACGCATTAAACAGACTGCAGTGTCGTATATACACGTTCATGTTCAAATATGCAGCAAAGCTTAATAATTCACTACTTATGTTCTTCCATATGAGATCAGACGCTGTTGACCGGCAATCAAATTCTGGTAGACGTATTCCATTTACCTTTCTGGACAAACGTGTCATTGATGAATTCCTTGCTTATGTCTCCATTATGTCTGTGATGGAAATTTCCCTCTCAGCACACTTGGAAGCTGTTCTAGGATTTATGCCAATAAGACTCGGCTCTTGAACTAATCCATCACTAAAGCTACATGAGGAGGGCCTTGTGCTGTCCTGGGGCTTTTAACACTAAAACAACACTCACAACAATAACACAAACACACGCCAGGGCAAAACCCTAATTCTTCCTGCTTCCGTAAGATCTTTGCGTTGGATGGCCCCAGGCGTGCCCTGGAAGCAAATCTGCTCATGCGAATTCCATGTTACAGTTTGCTGCTAAAGGTTTGAAGGAATGTACACAAATTTTGTTTGTGGAAAAAAAAAGTACAATTGCACATAAACCAGCTGACACCAAAGTACAAATCTTGTTTATGTTCACCTCAAGTGTCTCATTCTGGACTGCTATGTTTTTCACCTGTTTTCCACTGTACTTTTGGAACATATTCAGCACATTTTCCAAGTAAATACAGGTAGAGAGAGAGAGAGAGAGAGATGGCAGGATGACAAGGATGACAGATGAATGGAGAGTGAGATTGGATACCATACAATTATTCATTGGGACAATTATTCATTTATTGGGAATAAAGTGAATCTGTTGCACCCATGGAACTGGCCAGTAGAGGTCAGAGTCATTTAATCCTACAGTTTTTAGCTTTTTAGCAGATTTCCCCTCGCTGAATATGGGATTGTGTTTTTGTTCTAACAGTTAGAGGGGGAGGAGCGCGGACTGAAGCGTAGTAAGAGTCAGAGAGACGCTGTGAGGGAGTGAGAAAAGGAAAAAAAAGAGAAGAAAGAAGCCTTTACTTTCTGCTCAAACCGGCAGCCTTTAGCTGTTTCATATAATTTAAGGCATATGGAAATGATTAAGGCAGGAACGTCTCAGAAGGGGTGTGTGTGTGTGTGTGTGTGTATGTCAGTGTGTATGTATAAGAGAACACAAGAAGCCCCTATTTTTGGGGGAGTGGCTTGACTTTTCCCCATCCGGTAATATATTGAATGCCGCAATAGCATGCGCATTTGGTGTATTTTACTTACATCTTTAACCGTATACGGCAGAACAAAAGGAAAGAGTAAAGAGCAGGGACAGAGCAAAATGCCATGCCGAATCGAGGCGGTAAGAGTAATAGCGAGATGAAGGGAGGACCCCGAGAGTTTTGTCACAGGCACCGAGCCGTCATCTTTACAACTCTGGAAAAGCCGGGCAGAGCCAAGGTATTTGGGTCGAGATGGCATATAAAAAGTACTATTGTTAGTTGGCAGAGCTGGCCTTTTTAAGGGGGAACATAGATGTTATTTCACCAAACAAACCCGTGTGAATGAGACACATTTGAAATGCACCTGCCTCGGCCAGGAAAATCTTACCTTCCCCGCTCACTCGCTCTGCTGATGGAGAAGGAAACTCTTTCTGTCCAGGTCTACTATAACAGAGGGATGGGGAGAGGGAGGCAATTAAAAGTGAAAAGGTCAAAAATAGTGGGGACTTGTGAGCTAATGAGAATGTTCCACGTCTCACGATGAAAGGAAAATAAACCAGTGCTACAGCTGCTACAGTGTGGCTTCAGGATAATATTTAGATGACATTTCTGCCTTTATTTCTTTTGAGCGTGGTCTCAGTTTTTTTTTTTTGGGGGGGGGGGGCGGGGGGGGGGCGGGGGGTGGGGGGGGGAGGGGGGGGGGTGGGGGGGGGAGGTATTGTAGAAGTCAATGTTTACAAAAAGAATCCACACACCTGCTCCCAGAATCCTTAATAACTGCTTATAAGTTCATTTTTAAACTTCCCAAGTACATTTAGCGCAGATCTGAGCTTCTTTTTTGAAGAGGTTGTTTATTTATAAAAAATAAGTGTCAGTCATAATAAGTAGGATAACCCTATCACATGCTGCTCAGTGCTCCATGTTGTACTAGTAAGACCTAACCGTGCTACTGACACTCGGAATATCGTGTTCAATTTAAAGAGTACGCATAATTACTTTGTCCGTAAGCTAAATAAACAGTGGTAATAAAATAAACGCTTCTTTTTTTTTCTCTCTCTCTCTGCACCAGATCTTTGCTAAAGTCTTCAGCCATGAGGCACTAGAGAGCTACTTGCCTAAAATCCAGCAGGTGATACAGGAGACTCTGCGTGTGTGGAGCGCCAATCCAAATCCCATCAACGTGTACCGCGAGTCTCAGTACCTGTCCTTTCAGATGGCCATCCGGGTGCTCCTTGGTTTCCGCATATCGGACGAAGAGATGCATTTCTTTTTTAACACATTCCAAGAGTTTGTGGACAACGTTTTTTCATTGCCCATTGACTTGCCTTTCAGCGGCTACAGAAAGGTAAGAGGCTGCAGCATCACATGACTTATTTTATATAGTTATTTAACCTGAAATTTGCCATTCGTCATAGTTACAGACTGGTGTATGCTGGTGTTTTTGTTTAGGGCATTCGTGCAAGAGACACCCTTCAAAAGGCCATAGAGAAAGCCATCAAAGAGAAGCCATTGTGTACACAGGGAAAGGATTATAGCGATGCCCTGGATGTGCTTCTGGAGAGTGCCAAAGAGAATGGGACAGAGCTTAGTATGCAGGAGCTCAAGGTTTGTACTACTTCTTATTAATCCCCCGGTCTCAGATGTCAAATGCTTATATCCTTATTCTTTGCTAAAGTAGGATTTTCTTTATCTGTTTCTTTTAAGAACAATATGTGACTATGCACGAATAACATGGGATTAAAATGAAGACCAGCTGTTTTTTTAATAACAGAGTTAAATGGGAACGTTAAACAATTCAGTGCTTGAGATCGTTCGGCTTTTGATGCAATTGCAAATAATACATTTTACAAATAAAAGCATGTACGACGTGTATAAAAGTGTATGATTTTTCTCTCTGTTACACCAAAACCCACACTTGCCCAACCTTTTTGCGGTTCCTTCTTTGTGGGTGTTCAGAGAAACCAAAACGAGAGACGTCCCACACTCCTAATCCTTGACTTCCATTTATCTGACACCGTGATAGCCGGTAAATGATTTCCCTGTTTTTTTAAACTTTGTAACCACCCGCGAGTCTGAGACCATGCTGCTGCCTTTTCAGACAGGAGCAGACGGGTGGATCCCTCAAGCCTGTCAGCACTAGCTCACTGCTGTCCCATTTAAACAAATGAAAGCAAAAACCTGACCTGTGCAATATGGCTGCCAAGCCAAAGAGAGGAGTGTGCTTCCCTTCTACTTTGCAAAACACATTCGAAGCAGGAAAAGACACCAATGTTGTGGTCATTAAGGATTGCTGCACTGTAGGCCATGTAATTCTCGCAGGAGATATTAAGATTCCAAGTGCTATGCTAATATTAGTTATTTGACATGTTTTTCTGTAAGGTCTGTGTGGCCACTCACCTCTCATCTCTCTTTATCTGATCCCCAGGAGTCCACCATCGAGTTAATCTTTGCTGCCTTTGCCACTACAGCAAGTGCCAGCACCTCTCTGGTCATGCAGTTGCTACGGCACCCGGCCGTGTTGGAGAAGATGCGCGAGGAGCTGCGTAACTGCGGCCTTTTACACGATGGCTGCTTGTGTCAGGGCGAACTGAGACTTGAAAGCATCTACAACCTCAAGTACCTGGACTGTGTCATCAAGGAGGTGTTGCGTCTCTTTGCACCAGTGTCAGGAGGCTACCGCACGGCCCTGCAGACTTTTGAGCTTGACGTAAGTTGCAGAGAAGCCGTGCTGTAAATTACTTACCATGAGTAATAAACAATGTTGGAAAGGTTACTTTGGAAATGACATAGATTAAAGATTACAGATGACCCTCTTCAAAGTAGTGTATTTTGAATTTATAAAAGTAAAGTAACTGATTACATTTGATTACCTTTTGATTACTTTCATTTGTCCACTAGGTGGCACTTTAAGTTAATATTCAAAGGAAAAAAAAAAATTCGAAATCAAGCTGCATCAGAATGGCGGGTTGATTGGCAGGCGAATTTTTTACGGGGTCAGAAGGGTTTAGGATCTGTAATCTTTAACATTTTCATAAGTAATTTAATTACACGTTTATTCTCAGTAACCATAACAAATTACTACAAAGTCACTACATGTAACTAGTTACTCCCCAACACGGGTGACAAATGAAAAGATTAAAAAATAATCCTGTTATGCTGTCAGATTCATTTTACTGGCAAGGCCTGGGTCCTTTTAAGATTCAGTGAAAATCAGCATTGTTGCAAATAAATTCAAAACATTCGAAATCACTTTTTAATAATACTTTGAAAATAAAAGCAGCACAGTTCTGATGGGAATGGTATCTTCTGAGAAGGTTCCACTGACACGTCGAGGCATGAGATGAATATGATTAAATGTATCATGTCTACTTATTGTTTACTGTGGCCATCAATCTGATCATATGAGATTTTGAACACAAGAGTATTGTTATTATGCATGTGCAAATGTGGAAATTATACAGTGAAGTATAATAAAGTCTGAGACACGGCGGTCAACATTTCGAGCAGAACCGTCTGTGAAATGTCCAATTCTTGTAAAAAAAGTAGTGCACAGAAATTCCAAAACGCAGTCAAACCAAACAAGAACAGGATTTTCTTGGCCAAAATGCGATTTCACTTGAACGGAAAAGGATGCGGGAAAAACGAAGAGGGAATTTGCTTCCCATAGTGGTTCATTAATTTCAAGCAAATCTAGGGGAACCGTAACCCCACCATATTGCAAACCTTGGATGTGTGAACTGAAAGAAAACAAGAGCTTGGTTACGTTTACCTTGCTATTTACTTACACCATTGGTATAGTGATTACGTCTTTGTGCCTTGTATATCCGGGGTAGATGGACTTAATCATCACCGAACCATGCAAATTTTCTCCCGTCAGACACAAAACAAGTGATTTCCGTGTTTTCCCATTCCAGAGCTGATATAAATGGCTACAGTTTTTTTCACACTGGCTGTAGCGAGCCCTCCCAGAGCCAAGGAAAGAAAAAAAAAAGTATCACCAGTTACATCACCAAAAAAAATGCCAGACAAAAAAACGATCTTTATACCACATGCCAGTGTAAGCAATACATCAGGCAGCAAGACAGACCATCTGTTTTATATGCAAGGCATTTTCGACAGAAAGATACTGTCTACGCAGACAAACTGACATTTTGCTCATATTTCAGAAAAAAAGCACACAAAACAGCAGAGCCGCCTTTATGTAACAGCAGTGCGCTGTCTTTAAAGCATTAGTTATGCTACAGGAAAACTGTTGCTTACAGCTAATAGCGATTAAAAAACTGGGTAAAGCTAGATAATAATACTATTAGATTATCTGGTCTGTTTATAACTGCTTTACAGTGTAGCTTTTAAGAAATGATTTAATGTTTGTTTTCATGCATTGTTTCTTTCATACACAGGGAGTGCAAGTTCCTAAAGGTTGGGGTGTAATGTACAGCATCCGAGACACTCATGACACCTCCGCGGTTTTTAAGGACGTGGCTGCCTTCGACCCCGATCGCTTCAGTGCAGAGCGCAGCGAGGACCGCGAGGGCCGTTTCCATTACCTGCCGTTCGGAGGTGGTGTGCGCTCATGCCTGGGGAAGCAGTTAGCCACGCTGTTCCTCAAGCTTTTGGCCGTCGAGCTGGCTGGGGGAAGCCGCTTCGAGCTGGCCACACGGACGTTTCCACGTCTGGTCTCTGTCCCTGTGGTCCACCCTACCGATGGCCTCCGAGTCAAGTTCTTTGGCTTGGACTCCAACCAGAACCAGATCATGTCCAAGAAGGACGAGATGCTGGGCGCAGCCGTGTGAGAGGGAGAACGCGGATGATTTTTTAACAGATACGTTTTTTATTCAGCGGCAAAAATCTAGTGAGCTGAGAGAGAGACACTCTTCTTTGTCAATTTCTAGATGTCCCTTTTTTTGTTTGCCAAAAATGTACAGTCTATCTTTTTCTATAAAAAAAAAGAAAGCATAAGTAAAAAAAAAAAAAAAAAAAAAAAAAAAAAGGGAAAAAAAAGCAATTCAAAGATCTTTAAGCGATGCTAAGACCATTTAGTGATGCTGTGAGAAGGAGGGCACCAGGATGAAAAATTTCAACGTGCCGAAAGTGTCAAAAAGAGAGCGAGAGGTTATGTGCGTCCAGATAAGTAGATATCAGGGTATGGGTATGTGTGTGCTCACAGTGAAGTGAGGACATGAAGAATCATTCTTATTACAGCCTGAGGTCTAGTACAGGGGTATCTTTCAGGGTTTGTGCGTGTGTGTTGCTTTTTTTTTATGTATGTCTGTAAAACAAAATACTTATCTATATGTATACATGGTTTTGGTCATATGTGTGTGTGTGTGTGTGTGTGTGTGTGTGTGTGTGTGTGTGTGTGTGTGTGTGGGTGTGTGCCTATGTAGAGGTAGGGTGGCTTCAGGCATTTAGGAATGTAGAAAACAGTGTAAGCTAGAAAGAATTAGAGGAGGGTGTAATTACTCAGGTGTGTACGTAGAACAGAAAGACTATCTAGACTAACCCAACACTATGTCGTTTCTTTACCTGCACATAAGTGACAGTTTATTATCATATTATTGCAAGCAGAGTGCGTGTTTGTTGTGTGTATTTGTGCGCGAATGAAAAATGGAAAGAAAGAGAAGATGCTCAACCTGTGTGTTATTATAATTGTTCTTTTTTTTCTTTCACCGATGTCACGTTGAATTCTCTCTGTGTCGTCTCCGTGATGTCAGGTTGCATCAGGTGTATGTGTGTCTGAATAGACTCTCAAAACAAGCTATATTTTGGGGACAAAGACTATACTGCATAAGTATAGATTCGGAAAAAAAAAAAAAAGATCACTACAGAGTTTGCAGGCCGCTGTATTTGCTGCTTGAGAGTCCGGATGTAATTCACGTGTCGGAGCAGAGCACTGTCTGGCCTCTGCTGAGAGGGACTGTTCTTTTTCCTGCTGCTCCAGCTTGCAACACTATGATGCAAATGGAAAAAAAAGGTCAGATTTGCCAATCATTAATGTGTTGTTGTTGTTGTTTTGTTTTTTTGGGTCACACGGAACCTTCAATGCCACTTCACACATACTATTTTCATGAATGACTTGCAGTAAGATTGAAAGAGAGGGGCACTAGAAAAAAAACCCTATGGAAGATCCTTATCTCTCCTTTCACGCATCATGCATTTTTGTTGGATAAAACATGCCACTGATCTTTTCTGTTCTTAATATTTGAATGAAATGAAATAAAATCTGCTGCTTCGAACGTACCGCTTTCTAACAGGAGAGTAGATCGCTACAGTAGTGTGCGAGTGAACTTTTTTTTTTTTTTTTTTTTTGCCTGGTCTACACGATGATCGTGTAGCCAAATAGCGATTGGGGAATCATTGCATTATCTAATATTGTAATATTATTACTATTAATATTATTGTTAATTATAATATTATTTGAAGTGTTTATTTTACATTATTTTATATATATATATATATATATATATATATATATATATATATATATATATATATATATATATATATATATATATATATATATATATATATATATATATATATATATATATATATATATATATAGAGATATATATATATATATATTATATCTATATATATATATATCCAGAATAGAGTTCTAGTTCTAGTATAAATAAAGTTTGGTTTATTTTGGTTTAAATACTGTTATATTTAGAATGACACAAATGGCAGTTATATTGTAAACAGTGTTTAAATTGTTAATATGTTTTTTTATGTTATTGTAATTATTCTATTATCTTTATTACCACCATTGCATTTAGTTAATATTAATAAACACAGAAGCACTTGTGGGGTATGTTTATATTGGAGTGCCATGCGCCAACATGTCGATGATTGCGTTTGTCTGTACATAATATTTTATTTTCTCTTTTTACAAATCCACATTTCATTTAGTTTAAATATGAATGTTTTTTATCTCCCTTTCCTTTATTTTATTTTATTTTCTTTTTTTGTTACAATGGTTCTTAAATGTACTTGGCAATTTTATAAACCCCTGTAATAAACTATAATGTGAAAAGCCACTACATGCGCCTTTGATTTGTTGATACGCGATTGGCATAGCTCAATAGTGTTTGTTTGTTTTGTTGTTTATTCACCTTATCTCTCCAGAAGTTCTCATTTTGGTTGGTTTTCTTCAAAAACAAATTGCCTGTATGACTCCACCTGTATTAAATCCATTATTACTTCGTCACTATTTCATCACTCCTGTATTCAATACAGGTTTTACACAAATATATATTATATTTAGAAAACAACTATTCTGCTGTATGCATAAAGAATGAGATTTCCTGGGAAGTTTTTTTTCTTCTTCTTTCTTTTCAGACTTCACACATGGTTTTGATTATGAGACAACACATTTCAGTTGTCAGCCACAGATATTTGCCATTGTCCCACATTAAGCGGAGACCACAGAACACTCTTTTGATGATCTGCGGTGAAACCTTGCCTTTAGTTAATGCTTGTTTTGTGACAAAGAGTGAAGTGATTAATTATGCTGCGTTGCTTTCTTTCATGCTGTGTCATATTGATGAACCAGGGTCGTTCGTACGCATGAAGGTACATTTTTCAGCATATAGACTGTCTACAGTCGAATGACATCATATTTCCTGCATAATGATCTGTTTAATCGACACTGCAGGCGCACACACACAAATAGCAACTTCCTCCCCCTTTCAAGTGGGGCGGCGCAGGGAACAGCCACGGAGCACAGTTCAGCACACAAAATCCAATAGAAGAAAGATGCGTCGACGAGCATGTTCACATCAGCGACACAATTCATAACAAAAAAAAAACAACAACACCACACTTTGTTGACTTTTTTTTTTTTATGAAAAATGAAATGACAAAACACAATGTACTACAGCAGGGGTCACCAACGTGGTGCCCGTGGGCACCAGGTAGCCCCCAAGGAGCACATAGTTACTGTATAAAAAGAAAATGTGAGATGCATAATGTAAAATTTAGTTAATTCGTTGTTGACATGCACAGTTAAAGCTGTTAACGTTATGTAGTAGCACGGTTGGTGAATCAATATTACTTACTGATTATTATTAATATAATTCCTTTATTACTTTATTCAACTAAATTGGATAATGATGAAGTGAAGGAGAACATAACACCAAACCACATGTTAGCTGTGCAAATTTGAGACCTGATGAATGCTGTAACGGATTGATCTCCTGTAATGTACAACTGTTATAAGTAGTATAAGTAGTCCAAAAAATCGGAGGCCCCCTGGGAGGGATAATGACCTCTAGGGGCCACTCACTGACAGAAAGTCTTTGGCAAGAGAAACTGGAAACAGTTGGAAGCTTTGTTCGAAAGCTCGTATTTCAGACAGATCAATGATCTTAATTATAATAGCGTTTTTTTTTGCTGGTATTGGCCGAGAGCAAAAAACAGAAAACAAATAATGTTCTCTGCAAGACAAGACAATTTATCTACTTGGATGCACCGAACTAGAACTCATTTTATATATATATATATATATATATATATATATATATATATATATATATATATATATATATATATATATATATATATATCACATCAGACTCATTATCCGCAGTGACTCCACTTGCTCTAGACTTCTTATCAGCTCATGTAGAGAACAATGGTGTCCTTTCCACTTCCAAACCCCACAGATCTCCACCTCCATGCCAGGAATTCTGATTTCCGAGCACAGGAGTGTGCCTGGGAGCTGCTATTTGGAAAACGTGGAGATGCGTACAGGGTGATTGGATTCGTTCGTCGTTCTCTAAGGAAACTGCTAAATAAGGGAGCCACAGTCCCTTCTGGCCCTCGACCTCTCTGAGTCAGTAGGTCCCTCATCTCCACAACATTCTTGAAGAGGTTTCAAATGTTTGTATTTCTGCTGCAGACATTTTGCCAATTTTCCTCAATTAAGCACACAAAGGTTTCTTTGAGCAGATAGAGAGATCTCGGGGCATGCTAGCCTGACGCTTTTAAGTAGAGAGCTGTGATGAGGAAATAATGTAGTGATTTGTTATTCGTGGATGTATCATTTGAAACGAGATATATCCAGGCAAATAGAGGTGCACTGGGGAAAGGGGGAGGGGGTCGATTAAAAAATACCCTGATTTTTTTTTTTTTTTTACTAACTGTGTTTAAAGATGTCCTCAAATAAGTGAGGCAATAAAACAGTACAATGCCATGTTTGACTAACTTGAATCTTAACTAGAACTGGCTCCAGCAAAATAGATCAACTTTGTGTATGTAATTAATTGTACTATTTAATATACAACACGGGGGCACGGTGGTTTAGTGGTTAGCACGTTCGACTCACACATACAGGGTTGGGGGTTCGATTCCTGCCTCCGCCATACGTTTGTGAGTGTGTGGAGTTTGCATGTTCTCCCCGTGCCTCAGGGGGGTTTTCTCCGGGTTTCCCTCCGGTCCAAAAACATGCATGATAGATTGATTGGCACCTTGGAAAATTGTCCCTAGTGTGTGAATGTGAGTGTGTGTGTGTGTGTGTGTGCCCATACAGGGTGTATCCTGCCTCGGCGCCCAAAGATGCCTGGTATAAGCAAAAAGCTCCTGGAGACCCTAAGGAAGATCTGATAGCAGATGAATGAATGAATGAACACACAATATGCGGCTCTAATGCGATCCTTATTTTCCTGAAACCGATTCGTACATTCATGCGCATGTTAATTGTGAGAAAACTTTCAGTTTTCCAGCTTTGCAGTTGTTCATCAGGGCACCAGTTATGTGAGCAACGTTGGTCTGCCAAAAAATGTACTAATATTGGAACACGCATCATGACAAAGCCTTCGCGATGCACGTTTTCAATCTGGAAGTAATTGCAACAAGCTGATGTGGGCTTTAAGCCTTCAGCTGTGGAGGCAGATGAGAGTGTTGACAAGACTTTAAGATGTGAGTCCATGTTTGAACCAAGTCTGAACTACGGCCATTCCCCGAGGAAGTACTATTAAGGTAACGGCGTTTCCATAAGTAATGAAGAACTCTTTCCTGTGCAGTGCCGCATTGAAGACCAGCAATATTCCAGAGGCAGTATAGAACACGCAGCCACTTACACAATGCCCTTATTCAATATTACTTTGCTGATTCATGAGTCAGAAAGTTTGACAATTCGGAGCTTTGGAAAAGTCGTGATATTTGCATAACCTGCATGAATAGTGTTGATATACATATAAAGCAAAGTAACTGTTTCAATATGCTCCTCAGACAGCGATAAAAATGATCCCTTTCTGCTTCTCTTTTTCGTTGCTCTCTAAATTCACAATCGTCCCATTGTACATAGATCTGGCACACTAAGTGCACAGCCTCTTACTCCTGATTGTATTCTGACACTGAATGCGCTTGAGACTGTGTATAACCGTGTGTGTGTGCATATGTGTGTGTGTGTGTGAATCTGTCCATGTATGTGTATATGTTTGCAGTGTTGTTTATGGACAAAAACCCTTCAGAGGAAAGGAAGCTAGTTCTGTTAATCGCCTGTGGTCTGCCTCTTAAAAAATGATTCAATCTGGGATCGTTTTTGGGATTAATAGTTGGAAACCGAGTCCATGATTCATAAACACTCACCAGGAAAAGACTTGGACACAAAGCTCCAGTCAAATATCGAAGAGAAAAATCACACCACGTTTTACAATGAATTATTTTTTCCTATTTGCTAAGTGCATGGTGATAATGGTGGCTGGATTATTTGTTTTTGCGAATGAACATGGCGACGTCCTGACAGGGTCATACACGTGATTAAAATCATAGAAAAAAAATGTATTACCTGCATTACTGGACACTAAAAGCCTTGGGTATAGTGTTACATAGAAAAATTAATGGGATGAACTAAACCGTGTGTTGAGGGTTTGAGATGGAACCTTTTTTTTTTTTTTTTAAAGAGGATTTAGCTACAGCGGCTGCTCTTGTCCTCTGTGTGTGCTTTTTCCTCCACGTTCTAAAAGAAACTGGCAGGGGGGAAGGGGGGGTGGTACAGAGTTGCTTTTGTCCCAGGGATGGTGCATCACACCTTAGGCATTGTCTCATCTCAACATCGCATCAAATGAATTCCATGCTATTACTGCCATCTCCCCATCCAATTCACAATGTTCTTATCGCTCACCATCGTGACCCGTCCTCTATTAGACCTCTTTCCCTCTCCTTGGGGTCTTTAACCTCATTTCTGACAAGCTCCAGTCCTACCTTGTCTTTCTTTTGCACTGTTGAGCCTGACATTCAGCAGCACTATAACTATACATGAGAAATGTCCTCACCTTCTCTTTTACAGATCACCTCGCCATATCCTTCACACACACTGCACTGTTTTTTTTAAATGTTTTTTTTATTTTTTCCTTACTTCTCGACAAAATCCTTTTCATCTATATTTCCTCTATTTTTTCCTACATTCATTTGTCCGAGGTCCTCTGTTATTTATCGTTTGAAATGAAGAAAGCCTTTGTGTCCTGATTCCTTTAAATACAATTATTACAATTCACATTAGGGATGGTCCTTCTCCGTACTCCGATGTTCTTTATATCTGCCTCTTTCACCACAACTACCTGCATGTCTTCCTTCAACACATCCATAAACCTCCTCCTTGGCCTTCTTCTTTTCCTCCTGCTTGGTACCTCCATCCTCAACATTCTTCTCTCTGTGTCTCTCCTCTGCACATGTCCAAACCACATCAATCTCTCCTCCCTCACCTCGTCTCCAAAGCATCCTACACATGCTGGCCTTCTAATAAACCCGTTTATAATTCTCATCCTCGTCACTCCCAATGAAAATCTTCAACTCTGCCACCTCTAGCTCCGTCTCCTGTCTTTTCAATAACATCAGTGTCTCAAAACATCATAATTCTCACGACAGTCCTATAAACTTTCCATTTCACTCTTGCAGATCCCGTTCTATCACAAATCACTCCTGCAACTCTTCTCCACCCACTCCACCCTGCCTTCACTCTTTTCTTCACTTCTCCAACACACTCTCCATTACTTTGCACTGTTGACCACCAGGTACTTAAACTCATCCACCTTCACCACCTCTTCTCCCTGTAACCTCACCACTCCCACTGCCTTCCATCTCATTCACACACATGTACTCACTGTCTTATTCCTACTGACCTCCAGCGCATACCTCCACCTCTTCTCATCCTACTCCATACTCTCACCACAAATCACAACATCATCTGCAAACTTCATAACCCACAACTCCTGTGATGCAATGCTACAACTTCTATCTAGGAACCCTTTCACGCCCTTCCTCTAGATCCACAAACCCACAATGCAACTGACCATGTCCATACTTCCCTACCAACATACGCAAAGCAAATACATAGCAATGAAACCATATTGTTTCTCTCAACCTAGCGTCCACTACTCTTTCCTATAACTTCATGGTGTGACTGATCAGCTTTATCCCCCTGTAGTTGCTGTAGATCATCTCCCTTATCTCCCTTATTCTTAAACATCAGTACCAGCATCAGTACTCCTCCATTCCTCAGGCATCCTCGCACTTTCCAAAATCCTGTTAAACATCTAGTTAGAAACTCCACTGCCAACTCTCCTAAACATCTCCACGCTTCTACTGTAATGTCATCTTGTCCAGCCAACTTTCCAATCATCACTGGATCTGCTCTCACATTCAGTTTCCAACATCTTATTCTTTTATCAGTCCTCATTCTATTTTTCTTCATGTTCACCACCAAAGCCATCCTACAGATCACTGTCCGATGCTGTCGAGCTACATTACCCCCTTCTACCACCTTACAGTCTTCAATCTCTTCTTAAAATATGTGTTCACCACTGCCATCGCTATCCTTTTAGCAAAATCTACCACCATCTGCCCGTCCATATTCCTCTTCCTAAGGCTATACCTACTCATCACATCCTCATCACCTCTGTTCCCTCCACCAACATGGCTATTACAGTCCACTCCTATCATTCCTAGGTACACTCTCAACCACTCCATATAACTCACTCTACAATCTTTCCTTCTCCTACATCTTAAAACCAACTTGCGGAGCATAAGCACATTTATCATCATGCCTTCAACTTCCAGCTTAACGTTCATCACCCTATCAGTACTCTCTGCACCTCCACTACACTCTTACTGTACTCATCCTTCAGGATTTCTCTTTCCATCCACACCATGATAGGACAGTTAAAACCTTCCTCCAATGTTCTTGGCCTTAATCCCTTTCACTTGGTCTCCTGAACACAGAGCATGTCTACTGTTCACCACTCCATCATATCAGTTAACCCTCTCCCTTTACCAGTCATAGTGCCAACATTTAAAGTACCCACCCTAACCTCCACTCTTCTCCACTTATCCTTTCACTGGTGTCTCTGTACATACTGACTGATCCAGTATGAAATTACATTTAGTGATTCGCATATTTGCTTTGGCGCATTATTTACTCTCAATGCCCTTCCTAAGGCAACCCTCCCCATTTATCCGGGCTTGGGTTCGGCACTAAGAATGCACTGGCTTGTGGAACCCTAATGGCTGGGTTACAGGAGGTACCTGGTAGAACATCCTGCCCAGTATTAAATTCTGCCTGCTGGATCTCATTCCTTTCACAATGCTAAAGACATAAGAATTTCATAAGAAGTGATTTGTAACAACCTTTAGAAAGTTCCTAAATTTGAGAAATGGACTAAATAAATTTCTCGTCACATCTCATTCATTAAGGGGGCACGGTGGCTTAGTAGGTAGCATGTTTGCCTCACACCGCCAGGGTTCGGGTTTGATTCCCGCCAAGTGTGTGTGGAGTTTGCATGTTCTCCCCGTGCCTCAGGGGTTTTTCTCGGGGTTCTCTGGTTTCCCCCCGGTACAAAACCATGCACGGTAGGTTGATTGGCACCTTGGAAAATTGTCCCTAGTGCTGGCCTGGCCAACCCGTGGCTCCCGAGCCTCATGCGGCTCTTTAACTAGTTCCATGCGGCTCTTTAGGAGCTTTCACATAACATGCATCAATGGGAATGGGATGATGTTCATGTGTACCCATGTGTATGATGTGGCTCTTTGCAGTAACACAAAGTGTCTCTTAGCCTCCTACTAGTTGGCCACCCATGCCCTAGTGTATGGATGTGTGTGTGAATGTGAGTTTCTGTGTGTGTGTGCCCTGTGATGGGTTGGCATTCCATCCAGGGTGTATCCTGCCTTAATGCCCATAGACGCCTGAGATAGGCACAGGCTCCCCGTGACCCGAGGGAAGATCGGATATAGCGGTAGAAGATGAATGAATGAATCTCATTCATTATTTAACACTTAACTTCATTTATAGTGTATAGCTGTGAATGAGTTATGAATCATATGTAGAAACAGGTGTCTTCAAGAATTAATTGCTTTTTGTTCCAGATTGCTTAAAGCAATCTGTTTCCGTGTCAAGCTTGCTAAATGAGGATCTAAATCAAAATCCATATACAGATTATTAAAACTACTGACAGCTCTTGAATGTGGTATTTACAATCATTTATGTCAACAAGCACAAATGCTAAGATACTAACAAATAGCTTTCACTGAGACTTCACTAGAAAAATTGTCATCGCCCTGACCTTTCAGCAACTCACATGATCATGAGTGTTAAATATGAAGTTATAAAAGTTATTAAAATAATACTTTATCCTGTGAATTTACGACAGACCTCCAAAATTCTACACTTCACACTTTTGGTTCAAATAGACATTATATTTTAAAAACGCTTGAACATTAGCATGAAAATAAATGGCATTTAATACAGCTGCTTTGGTTTTCTGTCTCAAATTAGCACAGACCTTTCACCAGAAATCAGTTTCTCATTAGTTTGTCCAAATTCTTCACTTCATTAGCCATGGAGAATGTAAAATAGGATTGAACCCATTGTAAATGATTGCTGATGACACAACAAGGCTTAGTGGCTTTCCTGTCTCCATTAGGCCTCTCTGTCTCACCCCCCCCCCTTTCCCCACACACACACACACACACAACACACACACACATATCTCTCACTTACATCTTCACGCACTTTGAACAGAAGTTTCCATTCATTTGCCTCTTTCCTCTCTATCCTATTATATATGAGTGAACTGAAGCTTCAGGCGCTAGCAAACGATACATGACATAATAAATAAATAAACGATAGTTCCGAACTTTCTAACCCACTACTTTTTATGTTACCTGCTTTTATTTATTTATTTATTTTTAAATGAGCTCACATGTTCATGTACAACTAAATCAGCTGCAGTGAATATACTCATCTCCGGTTTCGAAAGTTCATGTCTGGTAGCATCAAGTCAGGTCACAGTCCAGACCCAAATCAGCAAAGATTTCTGGAAAAGATTTATACTAAATAAACATCAGATGTTCATACCTCTTTTGCTTCCTCACAGCCTCATAATGATGACTGGATACACAAAGATTTGCTATCAGCATGGGACAGAATTCCCAGAATAAAGTGGAAAAAAATTGGTTATGTTCTGTAAGTTCTGGACAGACACTGAGGAGGTGTCACTACTCTGAACTAGTGGAGCGGAGCAGCCAAAGGCTCTCCCTTGATTGTGTTTTCATTGACTCTCAACACAAATTCTGGGAACATGCTAGACTAATTAATGCTTCACCTCCAGTATTTTCTTTATCTCATACATATGCCTAGGCTTCGGGTGATACTTCTATCATCTGGCTGAAGCTGTGGTCATCCGAATAGGGCACAAAAACACTAACACTACATTACAGTTCCTAACAGGAACAAACCAATCAAATCAACATTGATACACACAAACAGCATACACACATTCACATGCACTGTTCATATCATTTATGTGTTAGATGAAGACTACAGTGTTACCTGGTTCCTTATTTAAACAATATTAAGTGGGGGCACGGTGGCTTAGTGGTTAGCACGTTCGCCTCACACCTCAAGGGTTGGGGGATTCCCGCCTCCCCCATCCCCCGTGTGTGTGTGTGTGTGTGTGTGTGTGTGTGTGTGTGTGTGTGTGTGTGTGTCTCAGGCTTTTTTTCTCCGGGTTCTCCGGTTTCCCCCTGTCTAAAAACATGCACTGTAGGTTGATTGGCACCTTGGAAAATTGTCCCTAGTGTATGAATGTGTGTGTGAATATGAGTGTGTGTGTGCCTGCGAAGGGTTGATACCCCATCCAGGGTTTATCCTGCCTTAATGCCCATAGACTCCTGAGATAGGCACGGGCTCCCCGTGACCCGAGCAGTAGAAAATTAATGAATCATGAAGTACATAATGTGATTTAAATGACGTGATTTCTTTGTGGAGTGTGTAAATAATGTGTATTACTTCACATTAAAATAACCACCAATAGATAAATGGCTTAATCTGATATTATAAATCGCTGCTTTTAATGAAAGGATTCCTATTTGCTAGAAAGCTATACATTGTAGTTTTCAACTTTTATTTTTGAATAGTTGTAATCAGGAGCAACTTTGTCTTGCTTCTAAAAAAAAACTAAGACCTTAAGGTTAATGCTAGCGAGATTTTCATTGAGAAACAAAAATCCTTCAGGGTCAAACAAAAATCTTGAAACTGTTACTGATATATAAAAAAAAAATAGAATGAAAGCAACTAACCTCCCTAAATGATTAATAAAATACAGCCATTTTTGCTTATCATGCCCTGTGTCTATGAAACCCTGATTAAAAGAGACTTCAAAAAGTCCAGCCGTGGGACATCCAAAGCAAATAGTCAATAAGTCTGTGGTCTAGCCTGGGGTCTGCTCTCTCGTAAACAATCAGATGAATCAGAGGTCTCTGGCTTTAATTGTGGCCCTGATTGTTAAAAATAAACTCTCCTGGCCTTATGAAATCTGATTGATTAATACAGTTTTAAAGGCACAACTGAAGCCTTGCCTGCATTAAGCCTTTATTAATGTGGTTGCCTCCTTTGCTGGCAGGTGTCTTTAAAGAGGAGCTTTTTCCCTCTGTAATGGAAACACATGTTTTTTTTTTGTCTGCCCTCCCCAATGATGTTATGAAATATTCGGTGATTCTGACTGCTTGTTTTGATGCGGGAGTAGAAATTATGTGCTGAGTAAATATTATCAAGACAGGAGGATGAGAGGAGGAAGTTGTAGGAGATCAACGAATAGCGAAGGAAAACAACAGAGATGGAAGATAAATGTAAAACATATAACATCGTAATTATAATAATAAATTGAGGGAACCACGGATATGGGCGAGAAACGGAGAAGCAAAAAAGCTCAGCAGTTCCATCCGTTCATGTCAGTAAGTGTCAATCTGATTCCTGTAATTGGTTTCATATTTGTGTAAGGACGATACCCCAATACGGATCTACAGGGAGCTGCTATGCTGAACAGACAGCTGAAGGTGTTTTTTGTGAAGAGGAAAGAGTGAAAAATGGGGGGAAAGGAAAAGGAGGAGGTGAAGGGGGGGGGGGGGGGGGGGGGGATTGTGTTAACCCGAGAAAGTGCTCTTGATCTTTCCTGGGCTTCTGATACTGAGACCTCCCAAGGGTCACTACAGGAACTCTCCTTCACCTCTGCGTAGCTTCCACCTTCACTGATCTTGTCTGCTGCGGCACGCACACTCACTTGCTTGTAGCCTTCTGCTGAAAAAAGGACAACCAGAGGGATTGGATCCAGATGATCCCGACAGAGACAGAAGGAGACATATTGAGCATTGAACTGAACTCATCTGCGTCTCTCTTGTTCATCTGTGACATTTTATATGGTTACTGGATTGTAGAAACCTGCAAATAGCACCATGTATGTTTTTCAGTATGCTTTTCTCTGAGTTAGGCTGAAAAAAAATAAAATAAATAATAATAAATAAATAAATAAATATCTATATATATATATATATATATATTGTTGCAAAAAGTATATCATATATATATTGAATGCTGAATGGCCACTAAAAGCAAAGAAATGGTGAAATGGTTAGTATATACAGCTCTTGCTTACACTGGACCATAATAAGTGCTCAGTCCAATTGAAGCTTATTTATAATTAAAAACCATGACAACAAATATGCAATGCAGTTAATTAGAAATTAACCACATGAACAATTAAGTAATAAGTTTTAAGACAATAAAATTCTGACTCATACACAAAAACAATATTATAATACAATTGTACTAACACAGTCTCCCAGAGTCCTGTACCTGGAATACCTAATGATCATTATTGTTTATAATATAAATTTTTTTTAAATGACCATAAATAAGACAATAAATGTAAATTTGAGGGGCACGATGACTTAGCGGTTAGCATGTTCGCCTCACACCTCCATGGTTGGGGGTTCGATTCCCATCTCAGCCATGTGTGTGTGGAGTTTGCATGTTCTCCCCGTGCCTCAGGGGGTTTTTCTCTGGGTTTTCCGGTTTCCCCTCGGTCCAAAAACATAGGTAGGTTTATTTGGCACCTTGGAAATATTGTCCCTAGTGTGTGAATTTGTGGGTGTGTGTGTGCCTTGTGATGGGTTGGTACCCCATACAGGGTGTTTCCTGCCTTGATGACGGGAATCGAACCCGGACCCTGGCGGTGTGAGGTGAACTTGCTAACCATGTATTCATTTAAAGTTAAAATAATAATAATAAGTGCTTGGTGTATAAATGTTTGCAGGATCTGAATAGTTTTATAATAGAGGAATAGAGCCCTTAGACAACATTAACTATTTAAAAGGATCTTAGTAAAATTCGGTATAGTAAGTGAGCATGAGTAAAAAGGATGAGACTAGAACTCTGACTAGAACACAAAATCCTATCAGAGAGCTATGTGTCCTCTTTGTAACCTGCTGGCAAGGCTTTTCATGCTGTCATTGTGATAACTGTTTTGTTTTCCACTGCATAACACATGACCTTCTTCTGCTCTTTGCACTTGTTCACACACACTCACACGCACATGCACACACACACACACATACACACACACACACACACCTCATCATATACCTATTTAGACTAAAATATTCTAATTGCTTAAAACTACCAATGTGCGCAACATGCTTAAAATACATGTGGCTCGGTTTGTAACGGATGCGATGCGACAGCGACCTTTTCCACCGCTCATTTACAATTTATGTGTGGGCATGACAGCTTTATTATTTATACTAATCAAATCATTACCAGTAAATGTTCGCTGTTTAAAGACCAACATGCTATTTAATGGCTTTATTCGTTTTGTTTAGGTCATAACCCTGCGCTAGTCATTGCTGTGTGAGAGAAATCAAAAACATTCAGATCCCTAAGGTTGCGCAGATGTATTCTGAGCTCATATCCAAACAGCTCGGCGTGAAGTTTCAGCAGCTCACCATGGTGTGGGATTCATTCTTACTTCACATGGCAGCATCATTTCGAATGTATTCCCCCACCCCAACCTGCATGACCTCAATAAGTACCTTTGTTTTTACAACCCAGTCAGCACCCTTACTATGAACTGTACACGCACATTGGACTGTATGTTTAATATATCATTTTCTACAGCGAAAGTGGTTTTGATTGTACGAATCTGCATTCACACGTATATATTTGTATACACATACTTTCATATTAAGTCATTTCTGCACCCTTACTGCCAGCTTAGTGGTTAGGGGTATATTTGGTCAGGCTCTGAAACAAAATAGTTATTTCAGCTTACTTCAACACTTTCAGCTTTCAGCTTAATTCCTTCCAGCATTTTTCATTCATTCATTCATTCACTCCCACTAGTAGCTAATGATTTTGTCCAAAAATGAAAAACATGCTTATCTGCTTGAGCATAATAATAAATAATAAGATAAATAATAAATAATTATGATGTAGTGTATTGGAAGGAGACTGGGTTGATTAACCTCTCTTGAATGTGATACAAGAGCAAAACAAAGAAGCTGAAGTAGAAGCTTTAACATTGTTGCACTATATAGGTTGTCTCCTACTCCTACTCTGGTTTCCACCGGTCCAAAAACATGCATGGTAGGTTGATTGGCACCTTGGAAAATTGCCTCTTGTGTGTGTGTGTGTGTGTGTGTGTGTGTGTGTGTGTGTGTGTGTGTGTGTGTGAATGTGTGTGTGTATGTGTGTGTGTGTGTGTGTGTGTGTGTGCAATGGGTTGGCATTCCATCCAGGGTGTGTCCTGCCTTAATGCCCATAGACGCCTGAGATAGGCACAGGCTCACCATGACCCGAAGGAAGATGAGATAAAGTGGTAGAAGATGAATGAATGAATGATTTTTACTGTTTTCATCTCAATTAGCAGAAATTAATGTTTCATTTTTCTGCCTAGTATGGTTCGACACAATTGCATAGTGCGAGATTATATTCTTTAAGTGTGAACGATCCACTGAATAATCTTTAGTAGAGCAATGCACTTCTACAATGTGCCTTTTGTTGTGATGCACGGGGATATAATTATTCTGTTGCGCTGCTTAATAATAATAAAGGACATTTAGTTAATCCTAAACAGTTAGACACTACATTGTAGTCGTAATACTAAGTGACATTACATAAGGTGAACTTATTTTTGATTAAGGTTACAATCTTATGCGTTCGACATATTTGTATTGAGCAAGCCTATTTGTTCACGCCCGTGTTAATAAGTATTAAAAACTTAAAACCTGCAGCAAAAGTTATACGGTGAAAATATCCATATAAAGTACATTTAAAACTTAAGAAATGAGAGTGTGCTTAACTTGTGATTGATCGTGAGTTCACCATATACAATCATGCAATTAATCATGATTAAATATTTAAATATTTCTGTTTTTCATTCATGGTTCAGTACAGTTATGAAATGCAAAAGAAAATTATGTGGTTATTATTATGTGGAAGGCGGTAGCTCATTGGTTAAGGCATTGCCCTTTGGACCAGAAGATCAGAAGATCGCAGGTTCAAATCTCACCACAACCAAGCTGCCATTAGTGGGCCCTTGAGCAAGGCCCTTAGCCCTCAGTTGTTAGTCGCTCTGGATAAGGGCTTCTTTTTTTTTTTAAGTGAATAATAATTAAAGTGCACATATAGCAGCGCAGTGGTTTAGTGGTTAGCATGTTCGCCTCACAGCTCCAGGGTTGGGGGTTCTCCTGTTTAACCCCTGGTCCAAAAACATGCACGGTAGGTTGATTGGCACCTTGGAAAAATTGTCCCTAGTGTATGAATGTGTGTGTGAGATTGTGTTTGCCCTGTGATGGGTTCCATATGGGTGTATCCTTGATGCCCGAAGACGATTGAGATCCCTGCGACCTGAGAGAGAAGTCGGATAAAGCGGGAGAAAATGAAGAAAGTGCACATAAAGTGTGAGACTAAACAAACATGAGGACTCTCACTAAGAATGTAGAATAGAATAGAAAAGCCTTTATTTGTCACATATACATTACAGCACAGTGAAATAGTTTGTTTGTTTGGAAGCTGGGGTCAGAGTGCAGGGTCAGCCATGATACGGCACCCCTGGAGTACAGAAGGTTAAGGGCCTTGCTCAAGGACCCAATTGTTACAGCTTGGCGATAGAAGGGCTCAAACCCCTGACCTTCCGATCAATAGCCCAGAGCCTTAGACCACTGATCTACAACCCTGAATAGTAAGGAATAGGAATACTAAGAATTACTTACAGTATCAGATTCTGCCCAGAGCCTTCATATCCAAATATCCTGACTGGGCATGAAAAGAAAAAAAAAGGAACAAGTCCTTACTATTCCGATACTTTGGGAAGGGTCGTTAAATACTATAATGCAGCAAAGTAAACTTTATTTGAAGTCCACATTCTTTCTTTGCTCATCTGACAAATATTTTTATGAAGTGGAGACCATAGGCAATTTCCATCTTTACCCCAATCCTATAACCAAAGACCAGTTGTGGCAGATGTTTCATAAGAAAGTGCTTCCGAAGCCTTATATCCTGTTTGCATGTTTTCAATTACCGGATAAATAAATATATTATTTGCTCATGTCCCAAGCACAATGGCTAAGCAAACGTGCTGGACCTTTTCCAATCTGATTGTTTCTCAAACTGATGCAAGATGCACATCTCAATATCTGCATGAAGGTCTATGATGGCAAGCGAGCCTATGCAGGGAGGCTGTGCCAAATCCGTCTGAGTGAATGACCTGACTGCCTGTCTAATGCCTACCGTAGCTCTTCAAGGTTTGCATCGCCGGCAGTAAATCTTTTCTAGACAGTATGAGAAAGACTCAGAGAAAGAGGAGAAAGACAGAGGGGAAGTTTTGTGAAGAATGCTGAACTGATCTGTAAGTAATTTGGTGGTGGTGCTGGTTTGGTTTATTCATGTCTCTCTGAGCCCTAAGGGGGTTTATATCCAGGCAGGCCACTGTGAGGAAGAGCCGAGAGGAGGGATTTCTCAGAACTGAGAAGCAACTAGGGACTGGGAGAGCAAAAGAGGTTAGAGAGAAAGAGAAAGAGAGAGAAAGAGCGAAAGAGCGAATGCAAGCCATACAGATACAGATACATTCATATATATATATATATATATATATATATATATATATATATATATATATATATTTTTTTTTTTTTTTTTTGTACACATGCTTCTGCAAAAATCCTCAAAGCATATACAAAAATTTAGTTTCCTTCTCCCGCTGCTGATTGATTACTTTGGACCTGTTTTTTTTTCACACTTCGTCAAATAAAAAAACAACAACGATGAAATGAAATTATTGTCAAATGCTCCTCAAATGAATACCAGATGCACAGGAAAAAAAAAAGAAATAAAGAAAAGAGAGAAATAAGACATTTTTGCACCTGGAATAATGTAACATTTATACTTGCATTTGTGACATGGTGTTCCGTGTATTCTTTCTTTTTAAATCTACATTATTTTGCAGTGGGGACATACATACTATATAGATAGCTGGAGACAGAGAGAGAGAGAGAAAGAGAGAGAGAGAGCGAGAGAGAGAAAACTAATTGTCTTAGATAATGTAGCTTATTGACTTGAATTACTTCTTGGCCTGTGTTCTTCTCTACTGTTGAATTTTTAGTCTGTGCTATGATAGGTCATGTATGTTTCACATTTCATATTTCATTTCATTGTAGGACGCAGATATTTAAACACAACATTTTGGGTAATTAATATAAAATAATCAAACAGAATACCAGTAGTTTACTTACTTATTCTTAATAATTGCACCTACAGCAAACTTCAAATCAGTGCTAGATGTCTGTCATAAGTAATCCTGATGTACTGATTGGAGGTCATGAGGTCCCACTGCTTTAAGAGATCTACCAGTCACGATTAAGCAAAGTCACATTAAGTGATGCAGGTGATTTAATACCAGTTTATTATCTGCAAATACACAAGACAATTTCAGACAGGCTACTTTTGATTTATTTTGATGAATTTGCTAAAATAATAAAAAAAAAACATTTATGATGAATGAATAATAAATATATATATATATATTTTTTTTTTATTTGGAAAAAAAAGAAGAAATTGCTGAATTGCCAAATCTAAAGGAGTTGATTTGATTTTCTAGATAATATTTTGATATAATGTCCATATAACCTGTTAATCACAATTTGTACAATTTTATTTACACGGTTAATACTTACGGTGTCTCTTTGCACTGTTTTCACGATTCTATTGCCAAAATGACTCGCATCTTACCGTAACAATTTAACAAGAGTTTACTATGCAGCTATCTGTAACCTTTTTAGTACTGCAGCTTTTCCAGAACTTAAGTACAGTTCAAATAAACACATGGCGAAGGCCTGTGGTTAGAGTTAGGTTAGCTGATATTTCTGACTAAAAGCTCCTTCATCCTTTCATTTTCATCAGAAAACCATTAATCATATGCTGAGCATACAATGAGGAAATAATTATAGTCAGGGCTAAATTTCATCCCGGGTTTATGTGGTGCAGGTTTTCAAGAAATATGTCAAACGCTCACTCCTGATTCAGACAAGTCAAGGGCAAATCCGAAGGGTGGAGAGTTTAAACATGATAATGTTCCTAATGGCCCCAGTAGTACCTATTAGAAGATCAATTG
Source organism: Kryptopterus vitreolus (assembly GCA_030449085.1). Taxonomy (NCBI): domain Eukaryota; kingdom Metazoa; phylum Chordata; class Actinopteri; order Siluriformes; family Siluridae; genus Kryptopterus; species Kryptopterus vitreolus. The sequence continues at coordinate 11,770,456 of JACRUU010000017.1, read as the reverse complement.
CTATAACAAGGTGTTAAAAAGCTCTTAAGTACTGACACCCGTGACATCATTTGTGTAGCTGTCATTATTTAGGAGAACCTCGAGACAGAAAAATTGACGTGAACTTTACATCGCTGACTTTTAATGGAGCCTTTAAACATTACGCTTGTCGGTTATGAAAGTATAAATCGACATTCGGTATGATGAAAGGTGCTTATAAGCACACAACATTGTCTCGCCTTGATGATGTCATCGATGATGGTGATGACAGCAGTGGCCTTTTATGTCATGGCTGCAATGGCATAGACTATTACAGTGTACATTTAATACATTGCTTAGCCACCCAGGAACACACTGAACAAAATGTGTAAAATATAGCAGTGGGGATTAAAAAAAAACAACAACACTAAAATATTTTCCAAGTTAAGTTCTAGATATTGTATTTCATACAGGCAGGAGACGAAAGGAAAGAAAAGAGACTGTGTGTCAGGTGTTCACGGAAGGTAGCGGAAACGTTCCCGGCCCTGAGAGACGTTCACTTAAAGGTTGTGAAATATGGAGGTGGGGTCAGGAAGGGGGTGTGGATTCGGGTCAGAAACATCAGACTGACCCTAAACACACTCAATTACTCATATTACCATGAACAACAACTCCCTCTCAGTGTCTGCTCTCACTTTACCTCTAAGCCAACTCTGTGCCACTCCCCTAACCTAGTTTTAAAAAAGCATTAGAAATCTTACTTTTCTTAGTGTAGAGCTTTAATTCTGAGAGATTCATTTATTTGCATGACTAAAGTTAAGATAAAATAAAATAAAATAAATGACCTATACAATATATAATTGTATAATGATGTATAAATACAGATAATAAACATAGGCTAAAATTAAACCCAAATCTTAACACCGGTAAACAAGGAAAAAATTAGTTATGTATTTAATATAATATAATTTATGACAATATATATATATATATATATATATATATATTCTATATATATATATATATATATATATATATATATATATATATATATATGTCAAAGTAGCACGTGTGTGTGTGTGTGTTGGTATGTATATTAGTATATATGTATATATATATATATATATATATCTATATATATATATATATATATATATATATATATATATATATATATATATATGATATGAATACACACAGACACAGCAAGTGACAAATAAAGCAAGAGGTAAAGCGAGAAAGAGACAGAAAGAGAGAGAGAGACAGAGAGAGAGAGAGAGAGAGAGAGAGAGAGAGAGAGAGAGAGAGAGAAAGGAAATCTGTATGTCTAACCTTACAAGCAGTGTGGGATTAAGTAAGCCCGCTGTTAACCCCCATCAGGGATCGATAAATCCTATTCTCACCTCCTCTAACCAGCGATGCACCACCTTTAAATTGTCTACACATCGAAGTTCTGCTTGTTCCTCAAACCTTCAGCTGACCCTGCTTCAACAGGGAGGGCTTAACATTCAAGGTCCTGCGGGTGTTTGACGGGTTTTGGGCACTGGTCATTTCCAACACCCTGGCTTCAAGCCTAGAATTGTCTTACAGGGCTGCCTGAGCAAGACATACACGCTTGCACCATATGCTAACAATGAACAATAAGAAATCCTGTGGTTGTCTTTAAATAGGCATATGGCTGTATGCAAAACGCACACACTCTTACAAACATGTGGTGAGGAGTTATGCTGGACGAGCTGTAGCGGAGTGTGCTAACACGGTTCACTGCAATTTGCTGATGTGAATTTCCCATTTTGAACTTTTTGTTTCCACAAAGAAGGAACATAAAGAATTATGAGTAAAAACCGCCGTGCTGCGCAGTGAGCTTTTCACTTTGCATCTATCATTTGAAACATAAGCTCTGCTAGAGAAATATTATTTTGCTGTAATGACCACACTCTGCCTATAGGGGAAGTATTGCGACTATATGGAAAGGAAGGCAAACGGGTCATGCAATAGATTCACGTCAACGTTAAGGAATAGCAAACATAAAATCAATTCAGCTGTTCTTTTGCTCCCGGTGTGTTTGCTCATGCCCTGTGGAACTAGTGGAAGGGACAGCGTGATCTGGTGACACAAATGAACTTTGCAATCAGAAAAGAAAAACAAGAAAACATTATGCTAATTCGGGCTTCTCAGATTTGACCTTTTCCTCTTTTTATGACCTTTTGTCAGCTTTGTGACACCACTTCTGGTGCCTCGGGTAAGTTTGTTTTGCTGCCCTCCTTTCAACCTCTCCTCCTCGGCCCGTTCTCTTTCGCTCGCTTATTTTCCAGCCAAATGTGCCTCTGCTTTCACTCTTTCACCTTCGTTTACATTCTCTCTGTTTTTCTTTTCAGCGGGAAAACAATAATAATGTTCAGACAGCACATGCATATGTGTATGTCTAAGTGTGTGTGTGTGTGTGTGTGTGTGTGTGTTCTCTTGTGTCTGAACAAGTGCCAAACCTCAAACGCACTTTTGGTGACTGGATGGGTGTTACATACTTCTGTGACCTTCCTGAACCCTAAACATGGAGAGCAAGAGCCATAATGGGGTCCAGGTTTGGCAGGCACTTGTTTGTTTCTTCCACAGAAATATTTACCTCAGTACACTGAAAAAAACAAATCTGTCTCTCTTTCTGTGGTGAGAGGTAACAGAAACAAAAAGCAGGCAGCACAGAAGCTGCTATCCTGAACGATCAAACGGCATTACGTTTATTGAAAGCGTTATCCGCAGAGTTTGCATTGCATTTTCCATGACTTATATAAGTCCAATAACACCATACAGTGAAAACGACACTTCCTGTCTGTCTGTCCGTTCAAATAATGGCCGGAATAATCACATGTGCACACTCTTGTCTAAGAACCACAAAAAATGGTTCACGGAGAATTTTGTCATACGGAGTATACGCTTTAAGTGAATCACGGTTCTTCACTTTGACACAGCGGGAAGAATTCCACAAACACAAACATACGTTCAAATATAGACAGTGAAGTATGAGCCATGAGCCCAGTCCACTGCCAACTAATCTGAGACATGTGTGAAGTATAGGTTTCCCCCGATAAAACATATGGTTTGTATAGAGATACTTTGAAATTTTAGGCCTTATTATGGAAGAGACCCTTTGAAAGCCAAGGGAAAGCAATTTCAAACAGGATGGGAGGTGGTTTCAGTAGCCATTACCTCTGTCGGTACGTGGCGTGATTATACAAGGAAGAATCGTTTCTATTATTATTCTTTAGATCCCCGATTTCAGCCAAGGGAATTGTCTTTCATGTACGGTCAGCTGATGAAAGCAGTGAAAATAGTTTGGGCGAATCAGCGCTGACCTCAAATACCTCAAAAAAGTACCACACGTCAAGAGTTCTCGGCTGTTTTTAACTCATCAACAATCATACGCTGCACATCAGGGTGACAAACAATCCTACGTTTGCATTTATGTCATTTGACAGACATTTTAATTTAAAGCAACTCACAGCTATCGCATTCATACAGTGGAGCAGTTGGGGATTAAGGGCCTTGGTCAAGAGCCCACTGGTGGAATCTTGGCAGCGTTTTTTAAAAAATCGAACATTTTAAACACTGAACTACGACTTATTTGCTTTTCCAAGTCAGGGTTACCCTAGCAACAAGTATTTTTCTATTTGTGGCCACAAAATCAAAATCTCTCCACAGGAGCCACAGATGTTAGTAAGCCAAGGCTATGATCTCTCCAGCAGATTCTAGGTTTTGCTTCACAGTTTTTTCAAGAAATGAATTAATACAGTAGATTCATTGTTTTTGGTTATATGAGTTCCATCCATGGTCAAAGATTAGATCTCTAAGGGAGACTTTTAGTTTTCTAAATTAGTACATATAGTACTGTGCAATGTTTTAGGCAGGTGTAAAAAATGCTGCAAACGAAGAATGCTTTCAGAAATATAAATATTGATTGTTTATTTTTGTCCATTTACAAAATGCAATGTGAGCAAACTAAAGAAAAAAATCAAAACAGTATTTGGTGTGAAGAACTAGAAGTAATGGAAGTGATGGGACGACCCTCACAGAGCCCTGATATCAACATCATGAAGTGTGTGTGAGATTACATGAAGAGACAGAAGGATGTGAGAACATTTACATGAACAGAAGATCTGTGTTTACTTCTCCAATATGGAACAACATACCAGCCGAGTTCCTTCATAAACTGTGTGCAAGTGTACCTAGAAGTATTACTGCTGTTTTGAAGGCAAAGTGTGTTCACACCAAATATTGGTTTCGATTTGTTCATTCACTGCATTTCATTCATTGATGAAAGTAAAGGATTAACACTTCCATTTTTTAAATCATTCTTTGTTTACAGTATATTTTCACACTGGCCTAAAACCTTTGCACAGTACTGTATATTAAATATCTTCTGTTATTTGCAGTTTATATCACAGAATCCAAACTTCATCACCTCAGAATGGTGTAATATTCTGAACAGGGTAAAGTCTGGAAGCGCAGATTTGTTTATTAAGATGCAAACATTAATAACGTATACAAGAAAACAGAAATGAAGTAACAAATAATCTGTGCATCAAGATGAGGACCGCGTAATGCAAGAACAATTTAAACACCGAGACATACATTATGTGTAGTGCAGGTGCTAATTAACCCTATCTTCTTAACTATCTTATCAACTTAACTATTTGTACTCCATTACTTCCCTTTTCTGGCAGTGGCTGATCGATACTGAAGGGAGGTGGTAGACCAGTGTTTAATGCGTTGGCCTCTGGACCAGAAGATCATGGGTTCAAACCTTACCACCACCAAGCTGCCAGTAGTGGGCCCTTGAGCAAGGCCTTTAACCTTCAATTGCTCAATTGTAAGTCGCTCTGGATAAGGTGTTTGCCAAGTGCTGTAAATATAATATAATATATAAATATATGCTGAAGCTCTGGGCCATAACCCTGACAATGTCTGACCTTGAATTTCATTGTCATGTGTTGGACGGAGAAGGATGTATATCAACACAAATGAAGATTGAGAACACTTGACTCACAAAGCTGTACAACGTATACATACTCATTCTCAACAAAATATACTCATAACATAAAAGACTTAAATCGGATATTTAACAAAGTGACACAAGTGAATATTTGACATGCATGGACTGCTGGGAAAAAATCCACACTGTTATCAGAACAACTTAAAAATCTTACCCTAGTACTGTGTATAATCTCCCCTGTAATACCTGATATAGTTAAAAAAAATGAACTATAAAAGCAATACAAATGGCAAGTCTGATCCTCTCGCTAAATGGGAACATGACATCACAATGAGATCTTTAATAATCTTGTGCAAGGGTAAGAAGGAGATGAAATAACATGATTAGTGTTGGCTGTAAAATGATGGGAATATGTTATCTCAAGACATAAATATGTGATTTTGTTATAATGGCTAACCTCAGTAGCAGTCCCTCTCTGCAACCCAATTAGACATATTAGGAAAATACCTTTCTCAACACAATCCTTTTACTTTAGAGCATCTCTCTTTATCTGACCCTCAGTTCACCTGTGTTCCTTTGCCACGGTCTGTCATCCTGAGTACATTTTTATTGGCTGTCTTAATGAATATAGGTTCATGTACAAGAGTGCAGTGAAACATTGTGCCTCTGGGTGTAGTTGCAACAGTTAACACAACTCAGTCTAGTTTAAGTCGAATCGAATCACATTTTATTGCCTTTCCTCTTACCCCAGATTACAGTACTGCAGTTCAGTCTGACAAGTGGATATGTAACACGGTAACAGAAAATGCGTTAATAAATACAGTAAATACTGACAAAATGTACACTGTTGCAGTTTAATAAACACTGCCGTAAAGAAGTTTTTAACTAAAGTAGTTTAGTATTAACAATATCCACTTTGTACGATCAGACCATGTAAAACTTAAGCACATAGGCTTGTTAAATAGTATATCCCTATTGTAAAGTGACTCCCCTGTGTATCGTTCAAATATGTAATTTTCTAATTTGCTTTGTGTTTATTGGATGTCACAGTGCTCTGCAAAAATCTCTCTGAGCTCCTCAGATCAGCAACTTCTGATCCCTGTGGGCTCTTATGAACTCTCCACACACTAATTCCACTTCTCACATTTCTGCCATATTTAGCATGATTACAGAGCAGATATAATACCCAGGACTGCCATAAACCTAAGAATGGACATATTATTGCCATGGAAATATTTGTGTTTGAATGGATTTGCAGCAGCAGTATATAAGTGTAACATTGTAATGTTAAATGTGTTCCGTTTTTCAACTGTAATAAATTTATTTTCTATATATGTTTTGCTTTGATGGACTCGGATGCACATTGTGTGGCGTCAATAAGAGAAATAAGAGTAATGTTTGAAAATATCGGCGAGTCAGGAGCCACTGGGTGAAATTGTAGTTGTGATGGCTTTGTCATCGTATTAAACTTCTATTCTTTTGTTCTGTTTTATTATTTATTCAAGTTTTCTTTTTACTTTTAGAGACCTGTTTGAAGTGTCAAACTGGTTGTACAAAACTGAAAGCAGCTGAAACTGATATAGAACCGAATATCAAATAACTTAAAACATTATAATCTATTTACTTCTCCTTATATTGCAGTTTAAAAAAAGGGTTTTTATGAAAGGGTAGACCCAAGTTTTAATGCTAGTTTGTTTTTTTAGTTACATATTCACTAACATGTAAATCATTTCAAGACAAGATTCATTTAATTTATACACTTTAGTTTATAGATGACCCAGTAATGTGTGTGTTATTTATTGTGATTTGCTACCCATGCTAATACACTTGAAATGTCTTTAGTGACTGGGTGAATCAGAATGGGAGGTCACAAACACCAAGAGAACACTGGAGCGCTCTCCAAGGTGCTGATCCCTCTCACATCTGCTAGTATTGCCATTGTGACACTCCACTGAGATTTATGCCCCAGTAAAGTGCACTACATTTATGTTGACGAAATGCCAATTATATATTGTTGGCACACGGAAATCATTACAAAAAAAATATGTATATAGGGCATTTGAACATGATGATGCATTTACTGTCTATGTACATGTTTATATGTAGTGAGTGGAAATGCCTTCAAAAGCTCAGCCAGCACAAGCTGTTTGTCACTGATAGGAAATGGTTTTTCTTGCACAGTCTCAATGCTGTGTGTTATGAATGCACAGGCTGCAGCTGACGTCTTCAAGCATGTAGGTGTAATACGGACACTTTGCTTTTAATGTTCCCTTGCACCATTTAGCACAAGTGAGAATCCTGCCACCCACCCCCTTCTTCACTCTCCCTGACAGACTATTCTTCTCCTTTTTTCTCCCTTTTTCCTGAACCTGTTTGCACAGCTGTATGAAACATGTGTAGTCTGCTGACACTGCCACCGCTCCCTCCGAATGAGAAAAAGAGAAAAGGAAAAAGAGAGAGAGAGAGAGAGAGAAAATCGGACAATGAAGGGAATAAAAGTTGGAAAATAATGAAAGAAAGAAAGTATGCTTGACAATTACTCCTTTGTTAGCACTGAGGCCATGGCCTTGTTTCACAATAACAGAGACGTGATGGAGAGTGAGCATATTTGTGCCGGTGTTTGGAGTAGAAGGTAGAAAAGGGCTTGAGTCAACCTGCATAGGAAAGCATTTCATCAATCAGATTGCAACACTGCTATGTGAGTTAAACTATGTTTACGCATGTTTCTAGATATTCACATACAGGATGTGTGTGAATGCTTGAACTGACCTTGTGTGTTTGTTTCTGCGCGCCAACGTAAACTACATGTGTTTGTTTGCAATTATATGAGAGTGCAAAAGAAAAAGTCTTCAGGGCCAGAACAGAGAGCTAGCGTTACTTCCTATCTATACAGTTTCACTATACTTCATTCATTCATTCATTTTCTACCGCTTTATCCGATCTTCCCTCGGGTCACGGGGAGCCTGTGCCTATCTCAGGCGTCTATGGGCATTAAGGCAGGATACACCCTCACACTCACACACACATTCATACACTAGGGACAATTTTCCAAGGTGCCAATCAACCTACTGTGCATGTTTTTGGACCGGGGGAAACCGGAGAACCCGGAGAAAAAACCCCTGAGGCACGGGGAGAACATGCAAACTCCACACACACATGACCGAGACGGGAATCGAACCCGGATCCTGGCGGTGTGAGGCGAACATGCTAACCACTACGCCACCGTGCCCCTACTATACTTCAGTAATTCATTATTATTTGGGAGTTCAGGAGTTATTGTCATTGGAGCTTTGACTGGTTCTTATTCACAAATCCCTGTGTGTTCTTAAACATAGCAGAAACCCTTTATGGTCGTGGGTGTCCCACTTCGGAGAAACTTTGCTTCCTTCTCTGTTCTGCATATAGGTCATCCTAATAACCATTATAAGCATAACTGAAATAATGAGAAATAGAAATTTCATCACACTTGTATACCATCCACCAAAGATCTTAACAGAAACTTTAACTTTTCCATCAGCAACCTTACATCTTGAAATCAAAGGTGTAAAACCACATATTTTTTCTGAACCAATAGATTGCAAAGACAATTGATATTTGTCACGCATCAGTTAATGCATGCATATACACTGTCTTTATAAGGACATGATTATATCTAATTATATCTAGTGCTAATATTAAGTAAACCAAAGGAGATAGTAGGATACTTTAATTTGTTTCAGTCAAATGTTCCCCGAATGTCCAAACCATCCTTCTTCCTATTCCTAAGTGGACATCTGTGTCTGACCTAGACATAAAAAAGACCCACCTTACTCAAGCACCCTGACAAAATTCCGAATTCAGATTAGGAAATATCACACTCTTGGCACAAAAACACATGGTCTTCACATTTTCCTTCAGATACACCAACATCTAGGTAAAAGCTCTTAGCCGATCATTTCACTTGAACTGTATTGACTGTAAAAGATGTTGGTTGTTTCTCTTATTTTAAAGCATATACTTGAAAAGTGTGACTCTCTTTCACCCGTACCTGACCGGAGGTGAGTCACTATGTCTGACTCTGGCTGTTCCCTGTGAGAACGAGCGTCTGTGCTCTCACTCTCTCACAAATAAACACATATACACACACTGCAGGATTTGGCATGTTTATCCATTCCATCCCAGTAAAATAATCACAGCACATGAGCATGGTAGCTAAGGGGAGAAGGGGGAGAAAATTGTGAAGTGACTGTTTGGCCTTCGAACCAGACACACACACACACACACATACACATACACACACACACATGGATATATACTTCCACAGTTACACCAGCCAGCTTTTGAGACCTGGGCCTTGTTCAAGGTCACAATTGTCTTCCTTCCAGGAAGCTCTTTTTTTTCTCCTCTGTTGTTTTTATGAGCTTGTGTTTTCAGCACAGAGGGCAAAACCTCAGCATAGCAAGGCTACTACATCATACTGCAGCAGCAGAGGTTTGGAAATTAGACTCGGGATTCAAACAGCCACTGTGCAGAGCTGCCAGAAACTGAACTGAAGTGAAGTGAACTTCTGTGGTATCAGTAGCATGAAGTGGCAAGAGGCTGACCCACACAAAAACAATAGTTTGGCTTCTCGCAAACAAATAATCACAAAGCACACAGGAACGCCAGGACCTCAGGGTCCTGGTCAGTTTTTAACACCTTCTTTTATTCAGACTACAATTCAGTAATCATGGGATAAACCGTCTGGTAGTTAGCACTTTATAAACACTTGCGATTTCTTCCATACATGTAATAAATATTTTGCTGGTAGAAACTGATATTGCACAATTTGTGTAAGAATAGATGCAGGTGGGCCGCTGGCTAGATTGGGTTTCAAGCTCGATGTTTTGGGCAGAATTATATACATGCCAGTATGTGTGTGTGTGTGTGTGTGTGTGTGTGTGTGTGTGTTCTGAGTGTTCTTTTTCTCAAGGGGATCATGATGAGACAGAGAAGAAGGGTAAAGTGACTGAAACTCAATGCCTAAATGTGCTCCATGCACAGCCAGGCCACTTTGAGCCACTGCTGCTTATCCAAGTGACCTCAGGCTGACTTTCTCTCTAAGGGTCATCTGGGGAAACGGTTAATGAGAGCCTAATGACCGTGAAGTCAGGACAGATGTATTGTGTGGACCTACCAGGGGAATAGCGCAGAGAGCTGCTAGGGTTTCATTCGCATTGCACAAGGATTACAGTCAAGCATTCCCTTATTGATGCTACAAATCATATTCGCTGTTACTGAATCTCAATTCAAATGAAAACAAGTTACCGACTTCTTACGAGAGATTACTTGTAACTTAGGAATCGAAGCTTTGTATTTTTTCCATTGACGTTCCAGTCCTAAATTCTTCAGGCTTTTGTGTTTCTTTGTGTCATGGACAGAAGGGAACATACTGGAGTGGAAATCGTCTTGCTCCATATGTGTTTATGTATTGATGATGGAGGATTTCGGGTCAACTCAAGTTAGCTGGCAGCTGTGGCCTTTTCAGCTGATGGAAAATGAAAATTGAGCAGGAACCCTGTAATTGCACATTGGAAGCCTGTGGCCCTTGACAGAGTTTAGGTTGACTAAGACAAATTGCCGGCGCTCCGCAGTGAAAACCAGCCACAAAGTCGCCACTGGCTGCCTTAACACGGCTCCTGATAAAATAAATGGAATGATGTTACACTGGTTATTTATACACTGTGTGAAAATTTGGTCAAAGTACATGTGAGCCAACATGCTGAATGTATACCGACTACTCGGTTTCCTGGACTTGCTTTGTTTATACAGACTGTGTATTTAGGCCTTTGCCTCCTCAAGCCACTGACACATTCATAGAGTTTGGTCCTGAGACAAGTGCTTCCTTTGTGATACCCTAAAATATATTTCTAAGGAAGTGAGAAACATTCCTCCTCTAGCCAATGTTTGTTTTAAAGGCTCAGTCACAGATACAGATGCCCAAGTGTATTCTTTATGTTTTGCACCTTTAATGATATGTTAGTTTAGAAGACTACTAATGGTGTCTGAATCTTGACCACTTGCTGTTGGGCAGTGTTCCAGAGCGAGGCAGTTCCGCCTGGATGTTTGGATATCTGCGGTCAGAAATCAGCTCCGTAAGTAGAGGCAGATGTGCTGGCCAGGGGATGCCACTGAAAAGGGTACTACATAACACATTATTCTAGGTGCATGCCATGAGAAAATTCAATGAAAGTGAAGTAACCCAGCAAATAGGAAAATAAACATTAAAAAAAAAAATAGAAAGAAAAACAACCAGCAAAGTTTAAGTGGTACCTGTAAAACGAGGGCATTGAATTTGGCTTTGTCATAGACAGATATTGATGAAATTAGTTGCTTTACAAGCTAACAAATGCACTTTCCCAGCTACTTTCTCATAAACAAAAATCTGCTAGCTGTCTTTCTCTCCGAACTTTGGATTAAAGAAGGTTTTTGTTCTTTGGCAGTGCCACCTAACCTCTGCTTGAGCAATGATGAATAAAACAACTTTATGAGTTTTCTGCTTGGTGTTAAGTCATTTCACACTGTATTATTGAATTCTGCTGTGTGGAGTTTATGTATATGTTTCTTTCTTTCTTTTTTTTAATGATCTGTTGAATTAACTTCCCATGTGAGGGCAATAAAACAGGAACCTGGAAAAATTATGAATAATTTTTATGTTCTTATTACTTTCATGAGCAACGAACAATTATAGTACAAATAAAGTGCCATTATTTTCTTTTCCTCATACCATGAAATTGCATTTTTGCGTTTAGAGAGGAAGGACTTTACTGCCAAGTAGGATTTTGCTGTAATATATGTAGCGGTCCAGAAAAATCCCAAGGAAAGCGTCAAAGATGTGAAATTGGATTTGTTTAATTTTATACAGTCAGTGGCATACCTTGGACTTTGGGTGACATTACACGGGCCCTTGCCTTCTCCTATACCAACTATACCAACTAAATGCAGGAAGATGTAAATAGATCTGAACTATGCATATGTACTGTACCCGCTATTCAAAGTATAAACTGTCATAAACACAAAGAAATATCCCTGCAATTTGGACCATGTAAATTCCCTAATACCTGCCATGCAATTCATTGTTTTTGCTTCAAGTTAATATCACAGGCACATTTTATGATTTGAAATAAGCCTTTACATAACACATATATCAATATACAGCTCATTTCCTCTGGCTCATTTTTTAATGTAAGTGGTACAAGCAGTTACTGTATCTTGTTCTTATGATATTTTTAAAAGGTAACTTACAGAACTGGCTGAGCGAATCTTTGTATTTAGGTAGAGCTCACGCAAAATATTTTATTTATTTATTTTATTCTATTTTACTTATTTTTTTTTAAATATTTACCTTCTCTCAAGGTAAGAGGCAGGTTAAGCTCAAGGCTCTTCTCTGTTCTAGCATGGAATGAACTTCCCCTGGATGTCTGAACAACAAGCGACGACTGAAGACCTAGCTCTTCCAACAACACTTAACCCAACACTTCATCCTTCTCACTGTCTTGGCAACACACACACACACACACACACACACACACACACACACACACACACACACTTTCAACTGAGTCTATGATTGTTTGTATCTTCAGTCATTCATTCATCTTCTACCACTTTATCCGATCTTCCCTCGGGTCACGGGGAGCCTGTGCCTATCTCAGGCGTCTATGGGCATTAAGGCAGGATACACCCTGGATGGAACGCCAACCCATCGCAGGGCACACACACACACAATCACACACACACACACACACACACACACACACACACACACACACACACACACACACACACACACACACACACATTCACACACACATTCACACACTAGGGAATTTTTTTCAAGGTTCCAATCAACCTACCGTGCATGTTTTTGGACCGGGGGGAAACTGGGGGGAAACCGGAGTACCCAAACTCCACACACACATGGGCGAGACGGAAATCGAACCCGGACTCTGCCAGTGTGAGGCGAACGTGCTAACCACTAAACCACCGTGCCCCCTTACTGTTTGTATCTTAAGTTAGCTTAAGTTAAGTTTCTCTTAAGTAATCAATCATACCAGAATTCAATTATTCTTAGATGGACACTTAAAGCACTATGTGTACGTCTCTCTGGATAAGGGCGTCTGCTAAATGGTGTAAATGTAAGATTAATTTAAGATGGGATAAAAAGTAGACCAGGGCCATAATTCTGACAGAGCCCTCTTAATGTGTGGCTACTAACTTCCACTAACATGATTATATCTAATTACATCTAGTGCTAATAACCCCACACACCTCTGTGAGAGCAATAGCTGAGGATATCTTTCAGGGGAAGCATTGTTAAAGCCATAGAACAGAGTTACTACACCCTCATCGGGGTAGTGAGGCAAAGTGACATCCTCACCAGAGTACAGGAGATGAGTAATGTCCTCATGAGGGCACAGAGTCTGAGCAAGGCTCTCAGCCAAACAGAGAGACTGATCAAAAAGTGTGTCTAAGAGGTGAAGTAATCTCAAGTTCCCTGTATAGATGAGGGGGTTTGAGAAATAGCCTTTTTGTCAAGTCATTCTGAAGTGCCGTACGTTCTCAAACCATCATTGAGTAGCTCTAGCCAAAGTGTCCATCACAAGAAATTCTGAGTAGAGCCTTCTGCTCTGTGCTTCAACAATGTAGAAGATTCTATTTTCTGAATATATAGAAAAGATATACTAATCAAGGTAACTGGGAACTAAATCTCACATGTTTACTCAGGCTTGTTGACGCCGGTGTCAACACTGTTTTTTTTGCCTTTGGCTTTCTCGTCATGGCTGCACTTGTTGGTGTTTTCCAAATGAAATTCTATAAATTGGATAGACATTAATTAAGTAAAGAGAAGGGTGAACATTTGTAATACTGCATTAGCATTGTTTGCATTCTGAGTGTATTTAAATATATGTGTAACGGTTGTGTCGCGCTGCACAGACACACGGTGTGATGACCAAACAACAAAAGACTTGATCAACTTCGAATCATATAATTTGCATGGAGTACTCAAAAGTTTTAAATATTTATTATATCAAATTCTGAATTATTTTTAAAGATTTTACCAAAATACCTTTTCCAGGGTGACTTTTAGAAATAGCAATCTTTATACATTATATAGACTGTATGTTGTCTCTATTAAAAATCGCAATTTGATAGTTCATTAAGTCAGGGACTAAAAATGTCAAAATTTGGTGAAACTCAGACATCCTTGTATGACTTATAGAATTTGATAAACAAAACAACCCAAACTGAAAAATTAAGACAAATAATGATGGACAGTTTAGTGCTTATGAGTGAAAGATTGTGTAAGATTAGCATATTTTTGGAAGATGAACGTTGACATATAAATAGCAATAAAAATATTTGCACTGTGACACTTGTTTGGCATGAATACACACTGTAGGTACCATGGGATCCTACATTTTCACATTATGTTTTCACTGACATTTACATCCCCAGCATTTGGCAAATGTCTTTATCCAGAAGCAATATTAATACTTTCATTTATACGAAAAAGAAGTTCAGGATTAAGAGCCTGATGCAAGTTCCCATTACTGGCATTACTACCCTTCTGATCAAAAATGTTATCTTTTCATTAAGGTTGCATATCATTTTAATTTTCTGATTCCGCTTATTGATTCTGAATCTTATCTTGTTCTTATTGCAAATGCTTAATCATGTTGGTCGTGACACCTTGCTTGCAACTTATTATCTTATTACAATAATTACATTTAGCTTTGTCTTCACAAATTACAGCCAAACTTTTGAACACTTTCCGCGGTCTATCTTGTAAACTAATGCTTAGATTACCACATAAGGTCCTGGCAGATTGGACGTATGGAAGGTCCTGCCAGATGAAAAGAAAATACACCCAAGAATCGACAAGAGGAATCGAAACTTTAATTTTATAACAAGCATCCGATTCTTAATCTTAAGGATATACCGATTCCAGAATTGGAATCGATTTTCGATTCCCAAAACTGCTCTTAATTTACCTACTTCTTATTTGTATAAATGTGAGAAACATGCATTTGAGTAATTCCTTTCACCATTTCCCAATAACCATTTCATGTCCCATGTGCACCAAGTTTTGTCGAAGGCACAATATGAAGTTATTTAATGAAAAGAAACACATACAGGTGATCAACATACACATACGAATGCAATGAAACTTAACATGTGAAGATCTTACTTCAGTTTGGCTTGTTATATAATATATATATATATATATATATATATATATATATATATATATATATATATATATATATATATATATTTGTGTATGATTGGCATGAGTTGGAAAAGAAAATTCTGTGTCAGGATATTTTTCATTTCAAATTTGAAGGAACTGCATATTTCAGCAGAGCATCTACAGCTTGTGGAAGATCCATTTCCACAGATTCCAGCTTTCCCAGACACAGTATGTTCATTTTACACAGGACGTCATTGTAGACCACACATTTTGAGCTTTTTCCCCCCTTCTTTCCACAATTCACTGAAGAAGAAACCATCACTAATATTTAACAGATACCAAATGGGGCATTTTTACTCAGAACATGACTCTTTCTTGTGTCTCTTAGTGGTTTTCAGATCATTCAACCTTCAGAATGTTTTTAAAAGACATCACAGTGATAGGTGGATAAGGAAAAGTGAGAGTTCTTAAATGAAGACAGCATGACTGGGAAGTTCATGTGACAAAAATAATTTAAGGATTATCTTCTGCTTTTCCTATAAAAAATATATGTATTTACCCCAGAATTGAATGGGGTTATTTCTGAGAGGGGGGTAGCTCAGTGCTTTAAGGTGCTGGGATTCTGGGCTTCAGAAGGTCAGGGTTCGAGCCCCCATATTGCCAATCTGTCACTTTTGGGTCCTTGAGCAAGGACCTTAAACCTCTGTGCTCAAGGGGTGCTGTATCATGGCTGACCCAATGCTCTGACCCCAGCCTCCAAACAAGGAGGGATATGCAAATAAACAATTTCACTCTGCTGTAATGTATATGTGACAAATAAAGGCTGTTTTATTATAAAACATATGAACCCCTTTTGAGAATTCAAATATTTGTAACTAAATAAAAATCCTTTATTTTTTAATGAGACAATTATCAGACTAATTAGTAATTAGTCAATTCAATTCAATTCAGTTTTATTTATTTAGTCACTCAAACCCGACCCATAGCTTTTTAGGTTAGTACGTTTTATGCAGTCAAGTAGACAGAGGAAAATTTGAAATCATACTGAAAATTAGGCAGTTGATCTTGAACTTTGACCAGGGGTTAAAGAACATAAACAACCCCAGCAGACATTTCAATGCTTGGGTTCATGAAGGCAATGATTCTTATGTAAGATTGTATATGAAGGTTTTGAATAAGAGTTTATAAGCAGAAAGTTATAAGAATGTTATAAGCAGAAGATGCATAAAATGGCAAAGGATTCTTGGATACTGAGTTAGTAGTTGTTTTAGTAAGGAGACACATAGATGCTCTTACAGAAATGAACTTGCAGATAATGCAACAATAGTCCTACTATTCCGAGGTTTATTTCCTGGGCTAAAAGTTGATCAAATCAGTGGCAATTCCAGATGCTTAGGCATGGTGTGGGAAATGGGTGCAAGAGTAGGTTAAATAAACATGAACCGGATATGAATCATCAAGCCTTCATGAATTTTATGGAAGTGATAGATCACCCAAAAATGTGATTAATGTTCACAGATGACAACATCTTCCTGCTATCTTGATTTCACCTAACACACATGTAGTTATACTAAACTATTACTCATGTCATACTCATGTCAAACATTTATAAGACATTAAGCATGTACATGTACAACCTCATACTGAGTCAGGGTAGAGTCCAATATCTGGGAATTCTTGATATGATTGGCAAAATCTATTCAAACAGAGCTGACAGACATTACAAACTAATAAAACAATTTAAATAAATACGTACATAAGTAATTTTTAAAAAATGTAGTTCAAAAAATCACTCTGTGATGCAAATGCAAACCTGTTCAATAATCCATGTTTATTACATCTTGAAATTTACCATCATCATCCTATGCACATTAGTCATATTATTATTTTTTTTTAAATACACCCTGGATGGAATGCCAACCCATTGCAGGGCACGCACACACACACACACACACACACACACACACACACACACACACACACACACACACACACACACACACACAGGCATACACTTGGGACAATTTTCCAAGGTGCCAATCAACCTACCGTGCATGTTTTTGGACTGGGGGAAACCGGAGAACCCGGAGAAAAAATCCCTGAGGCACAGGGAGAACATGCAAACTCCACACACACATGGCAGAGAACCCGGACCCTGGAGGTGTGAGGGGAACGTGCTAACCTCTAAGCCACTGTGCCCCTTTATTTATAATAATAATAATAATAATAAATAATAATATTATAATATTATATAAATAATATTATTCATCTTCATCTTCAAATCTTATCTTCTACCAAAAATCTTCATCTCATCTCTACTCTTCATCTTCATACCGCTTTATATCCGATCTACCATCGGGTCACGGGGAGCCTGTGCCTATCTCAGGCGTCTATGGGCATTAAGGCAGGATACACCCTGGATGGAATGCCAACCCATCGCAGGACACACACACACACACATTCATCACACTAGGGACAATTTTCCAAGGTGCCAATCAACCTATCATGCATGTTTTTGGACCGGGGGAAAAACCGGAGAACCCGGAGAAAAACCCCCTGAGGCACGGGGAGAACATGCAAACTCCACACACACATGACCGAGACGGGAATCGAACCCGGATCCTGGCGGTGTGAGGCGAACGTGCTAACCACTACGCCACCGTGCCCCACCTTATATATAATATATATATATATATATATATATATGCATATGTATAGGATGTGTGTGTGTGTGTGTGTGTGTGTGTGTGTGTGTGTGTGTGTGTGTGTGTGTGTGTGTGTGTGTGTGTGTGTGTGAGTATGTATATATCTAATAGGACAATATTATTTACCAACCACAAGCATTGTTCTGATAAACAAGAAGATGGAAGAGATATGGAAGAAATATTGAAAAGGTTAAAGTACACAAATTAATGTTAAAGGGCAAAACTATGAACTAGTCGGAATCCTGTACTGGTTGATTATGGTCTTTCTGTTCCATCTGTTCACTAATCCAAGCCAGTGACCATACATAAGATCAGCAGACCCTCAATGTCTGACACATAAACCCTCTGCAAACTAAAGACTGCATTGGTGAATGACTGTGAGCTGAAAAGTGTGGAGCAAAGAATCACTCCTTTGCTTAAATTTAAACCTGAAATTAACCCAAACATAATAGATAGAAGAGAAAGTAAACCCAACGCTCCAAAACCTAAAAAAGGGACTATAAAAGCACAATTTCAAGATTTTTTGTATCTTGGTATTTAGGGGGAAAAAAGTGATACACATAGAAATTAAAGTAAATAAGGTACTCATAAGGGGGAAAAAAAGCAGGCCAAAAGGCTGGGGAAGTCTGGAGCAGTTCGCCTGAGCACACACTGAGACACTATGAAAATCTATTGACTTGGCAGAAGATGCTAAAAAAGACAGAGCTGGAATCATCATCCAAGATGACAGCATTTTTCACCTGTAATGTTCAGCAAGAGGACGGCCAAAGGTTAGAGCGTACTGAAACACATGCAGCATGAGCTCGAAAGGCAAATAAAACATTATGCCCCAGGTCTGCTGTGCTAGGAAGTAAATTAACAAATGTCCACGTGCACAAAGACTGATGCACACAGAGCTCATTGGCCAGTATTGCTTAATCATTGCTAATTAGTAAAGGCTTTATAATGAAATGTATTCATCACACACACACACACACACACATGCAATTTTTCAATGCTTTAGTGTTTAGAGATTCTATACATCACTGAACTACTACGGCAGATTATAAACTTTTTGAGACCTCTTATAATAGCTTCCATCCTGTGTGAAAAAGTTTGTATCATCCACCAAAACATAAGTAAGGCCTTTGTAACTTGACACTTGTGCAACATCTGCACTTTGGAAAGCACGATGGAGAAAAAAAGTAGAAGTGTTTGTCTTTGGGCTTTCACTAGGGGACTCTAAAATTCTGCTGCTGAATGCTTGGGTTTTGTGGTAAAACTGTCAACCTGCTATTCATAGAAACCCACAATTTATCACTGACCAATCACAAGGGGTTGGAGGAGCATGTGTATTTGTGTGCACAAGTACAAAGGCGGCTTAAACAAGGTTAGGTGATTGTACAGCATGTGCTACTGCTGAAAAGCTACATAGTAATTAAGATATTTGGAGAAGAAATGTTTAAAAAAGGACAGCACATTCGTGGATTTTAAGTCGATGCTGCTAGTCAAGGATATTCACGCAAATCTTGAGCTGTCGTATTGCAATTTACCGGACTTCCAACGTTACCATCGTAGGCAGCATTTTATTATCCACCAACATATTATTAATATATCTCCAATGAAAAATACATATTGTAACAATGACTCATCAGTCAAAAATTTAAATGAATGAATTGTTATTACATGTACGCCAAGTACATTTCTAGGCAGTTCAAGTATCAAAAAATAAATCATTGAGAATAAGGGCAATTTTTCAGATTCAATCCGTGCCTTATAAAAACATTAGACAGTGACAAGGTGAACATTAATGCATAAAGTCTGACTAAAAAAAAAAAAAACACAAAAAGGTTAAACCCAAGTTGCACCTAAATAATATTTAATGATCTGTGGCACGTTAAAATCAGTTTACTGTAAAGGAAAAAAGAGCTTTGAGTTTCTGGGGGTTAAGATGGTTCATTTTGTGGTCTGGCAACAAATACTAAAGAAATAGACTAATAGCAGGCTGTAAGAATTCAAAAGCCAGTGATCGAGGCTGCTGCTGCTGATATTTGGCAACGGCCCAATCGTTGTTACCTATGGATAGAAAGCTGATTTAATACTGAATGAAATTGGAATTTTTCTATCCGTGAATGTAGATAGTAACTACACTGAAAATGTTAATAGCAACGGATAATTGCATTAACTGAGAAAAGTGTTAACAGATCTATCAATTAAGAACAAGGGCAATATCATTAAATCAGAGCAGCATGGTACCTTTAGAAGTGACAGTCCACATATACCCAGACGCCAAGGTCACTTGGGTAACTCTACAACATTACATACACATTTAGTATGTTTCATCTGAGAAATTAGTTGGAAATGATTCAACAAGGTGTACTAATAAGGAAAAGTACTATAAGATTGAATGTTTTAGCACTGTATATGTCAAGCAGTCCGTTTATGCAGTAAGATTTGATTCTACATTAACATTATTGTGTGATGTTTCAATTACAGTGCAGCATAATAATATATAACCTTTGTATTTGACTGTATATCGTTTATAGTTTGATAAGATATATCTTAAGCACAAAAGATCATTTGCGTTTTGGTAAAAAGTGGAAAAAAGCCAGTAAGCAACATGTAAGCATACAGTAGCACATACGCTGTTTTAGGACTAGTTGGAAGTGTAATGCTTGTCATTTCACCATTTACCATTTAAAATTACAGCATTGAGATTATACGTTGTATGAATTTGTGGTTTTAGTGCGAAGTTTGTCCTTATTTTATCCTCATTCTAATGCATCCCCATCTTGTATTTCGTGCTTGAGTATCAATAGCGCCCCCTTGTGGAACATTTCCACCCTGCACAAAATGAGTGAGTGAGTGTGTGAGTGAATGAGTGAGTGAATGAGTAGGGGAATGGTGTCATCATGTGTTGCGCATCTTAATATATGTCTGTAAGTCACTAACTGGTAGGCATTTTGTACAGCACTCTTCCAAGCAAACTGACATCTTTGTATTTTTTTTAAATAAACACAGTTGTGCATAAAAAAAAAGCATAAAAAGCATTTTCACGTTTCCCTTTTTATACGGTAAAGGACAAAATGTAACAATGCACAAATTTTCGCAGTAGGAAAATCAACCAAGTTAGCCTTTATCATCAACCTTTTCAGATATGTTGGTTATAGGAACAATGAGCTTGGCTGGTCTAAACTCATGAAAAAGCAATGACCCGCATGAACGAGAAAATGAAAAGAAAGAGAAAACGGAAAAGGGAATATATGTTGTTGGCCATGTCAGAAGGACAAGGGATCTGCCATTATTGGATATTTAGAACACTGAATAGATTTAAGGAACCACACACACACAAACACACACACACACACACACACACACACACACACACACACACACACACACACACACACACACACATACACACAAACACTGAATTGGAGTTGTTTCTCAGTTGAAGTGTTGAAATCCCGTTGTAATCACTGCCTCTAAAATATATCAACGTTGAAGTAATAAATGCACAACCACAGACCCCCACCGTCTGCACAAGTTACACAATACAATGTCAGCAGTGGGACTCCCTTCTCAGAACAATCATAAATAATAAACATAACCATTAAAGGCTGTGCATGTTATATAACTGTGTATGGGGTATTAGCCAATTACAGCATGGAGGCCTTAACGCCACTCACGGCTAAAACGCTTCCCAGATGTACAGCTGTACACTCTTAGAAACAAAGTCAAATTGGAAACAAATATATGCTCTATGAAGAACTCCACTCTATTAGATAACAGTAGAAATTAGACACCTTAAAACTTAAATAGTCTTTTGCATTAATCAAGGCTCATCATTGATATATCACTTTAATTTATTTCAATATACCACATGCATTTCAAAACAGTTCTTCTCCAGAACCAGACTTTTAAGTGATCTTTACCTTCTCCAATCAAATGTGGTATTGTAATACATTCTCTAATGGCGTATAGGCATACTCCAAAGGTCTTATTAGAGTTTAGAGATTTTCTATAAAACTCTCCTGATCTGACAAGATCCTCATCCTATCCTGAAGAACCTTATTTTCACTTTATGCACTACACATAGGCCCTGAGTCAATATCCACAGCTCATAGGACTGAAACATGGATAGGTAATTGCGCCACTAATGCCACTGTCCTGATCCTTTTGGATCCTTCTGGCATAAACAAAAATGCATGAAATGTAATGTAACAAAACAGCAAGTCATTTTACACATGGACAAGATTAAAATATTGTATCTTTTAATGAAGGGGGCACCGTGGCTTAGTGGTTAGCATGTTCGCCTCACACTGCCAGGGTCCGGGTTCGATTCCCATCTAGGCCATGTGTGTGTTCTCCCTGTGCCTCAGGGGGTTTTTCTCCGGTTCCAAAAACATGCACGGTAGGTTGATTGGCACCTTGAAAAATTGTCCCTAGTGTAAGAATGTGTGTGTGTGTGTGTGTGTGTGTGCCCTGTGATGGGTTGGCATTCCATCCAGGGTGTATCCTGCCTTAATGCCCATAGACGCCTGAGATAGGCACAGACTCCCCGGGACCCAAGGGAAGATCGGATATAGCGGTAGAAGATGAATGAAGTGTATTTTATAGTAGTCCTAACCTAAAGTAGGGGGTCAATTTGGATTAGAACTTTCATCTAAGACAACTTCACTTTTGTCTAGACAAAAGTGTTCTTATCTCTCATTTATCTTGTCTCACATCTCTACCTAATTTGACCTATCTGTAAATAAATATCTCTGAACCACTTTCTTGATTCCTCATCTTAAAGCTTAATAAAAGTCTCTGAATAAATAAATCCATTTGCCTCTATGGTGGGATTAGTAACCTAAATATATCACTAAAATTACACAAGGAAGCAAAGCATTAGTAAAAAATGACATCGTATTGCAGCAGATATAAAACCGAGCAATCTGTGTTGAGTTGAAAAGGTCATTTTATGTAGATTTATAAAAAAAAAATCTGTGAAACAGCTTTAGGCTGCGCTCTGAAGCTTGTCCAATCTGAACATTTTAAGAATACCAGCTGGTTGGATATCACAGGAACAGCATTGGACTCTTCTCACAGACCTGGTCGCAGTAATAAGCACAATTGTGCTGCCAGAACATAAAGCATAGGATCTCTCAAAACTTGGATGCAATCACTGTAGAAATGCATCGCTTTAATATAAAGTTATACTCAATCCAACTAATCAATTTTCTTTTTTTTTACAGCATTAAAAGAGAGTGCATATCGATGGACAAGGAAGGAAAAAACGAAAGTACTTGTGATGATGAAATCAGGTCTCATGTGGCCTGTTTGTTCTGTATACTAGTATAACAAATAAAGGTACACAATGAGAGAACGTATTTATATCGAGACAAGCGTTTCTATAATACTAAACACATGGCTAGAAACACTGCCGGTCTGCAGAAGACATTACATTGGAAATCGTCCAGCTCAATTTCCTTTGTTGGCTTCTGAATCAGCTACACATAAAACAATAATGAAACAGTACTTATACTGCTATAAATACGTCTAGCGCTTGTACCGCCTCAGTGAGAATACTGATACAACTGTTCTGTCATGATTACCCACATTCACATATTCTGTGGTGATTTATGCAATCACACCGCTTATTCAAATGAAGCCCAAATGAACTTTATCCCCGGAGCTTGAGATGAAGCCTTCATTAGTGTAATATTTCTGCATCTAGGAAACAAACATCGGCTTTTGGTGGAAGGATTTTGACATGGCATGCCATGCTACATACCATTGGTGTTAATAATCTTTCAAAAGAAAGAATTAAATAGCTACTCCTGGATTCAAGCTGATAGTTTCTACTGTTCAATAATTAGACAGTTTTGTATTGTGATGTGGATTTTCCTCCTGGACTGGAGCTCCTGACTCCTGCTTAGTCCGTTAGAAAGCTAAGTGTGTGGTAAAGCCCAGACTCTCTGACCTCTGGGTGTCTGCAGAAGTGCTGAAAAGTGTGACAAAGGCACTGTGGATTCTGGAACACGTTACTCGGAACCTTTCCGCTAAATTCCCATTTATTTATAGACAGATCGGCACACCTGATGACTTATTAGTAGCAACTACTGACAGAAAAACAAGCAGCAGTAAAATGAGAAAGATATAATATAAGGTATTTATATAAGTATTTATAAGTATTTTTTTCAAATAATTATTTTGGATTTGTGGAACTGTGGAATTTGAGATCAGACTGATGGGAGATGGTTGTCTCTGTCTCCCAGATGCATGTGTTCCTCCCGTTCTAAGACATGAGGGTCAAACGCTTAAATTAATCGGTCAAAAAAAAGGTGTCCATCAAAATACATTATGCTTTCTTATCGATGATGAGTTAGTAAGCAATGGTGGGAAACAGATTTGAGATATTTACATCAAACTAATAGTGGTGCAGAAGTTCAATATATCCATCCATCAATCATGGTACCATGCCCATCAGGGGCATGGTAGTTCTGGTTCTGGTTCTTATCCACTATGTATTAAGAATTACATTGGATGGGATGCCAAGGCAAAAGATTAACATACTTGATCTCACTTGTAAGCAGTTTATAGAAACCAATGTGTAGATCCTCTTTATGTGGAGTCTTCCATGTTGTTGATGGAAAATACCAGGGAACCTGAAGGAAATCCATACACACAATGACAGAATAAACATCAGACAGTAAGCCCAATCAAGAATCAAATTGTGGACCATGAAGCTGTGAAGGGGCAATGGTAACTATTAAAACATTGTGACAACTAAATAAAATATGTAAATAAAAAAAACATAATAAAATGTTGTAGTATGATGTGAACATATAAGATTTTTTTTATTTTATTGAAATATATTAAAACGGTTTTATTTCTTTTATACAGCAGCAATTAAGATTTTAGAATGTATTAATCAACATAAATAGTCATTCAACAGGCTAGTTCCATCCATGAGTATCTGTTATCAAACTACTCTTCTCATCACCTGAAAATCTCACCCTTCTGTATTCTGGGGAGGCAGCATCAAGAAGAAGGATACCCAACATCTGTACAAGCTAGTGAGGTAAGCAGGCTCTGTTTGTGGGGCTTGGAGCTGGACAGCCTGACATCACTGGCAGAGAGATGTGAACAGCCTCCTGTCCATCATGGACAATCTACTATACCCACTACAAAACAACATCACCTGTAACTTCAGTGACAGATTACTGTCAGTGACTTGTTCCACTAACAGACTGAGGAAGTCATTCCTCTCCCCTGCCATGCAGCTGTTTAGGTCCACTCTGGGGGGAATTCATATTTCCTCACTATTTTGAAGTGTACTTGATAACCCCATTTTCGTCTCCTGCTGCTTCAAGCTTCTTCTTTGTGGAGAAGGGCCTTATCTGCTCCCACTTGTTCCAGCCGCCCTAGAAGATCTCCGGGGGGCCTGCGTATTCAATCAATTGGATTTATGCAACACTTGCAATTTGCTGCGGATTCATAAAGGATTTGTCTTTTTTCACTCTATACTCTCTCTCTCTTGGCGAAGTCATCTCCTCTCATGGATTTGACTACCACTGCTATGCTAATGACACTCAACTGATCTTCTCCTTCCCTCCATCAGATCATCAGATTCCTCCATCAACTAAAACTGAACCCGAAGAAAACCAACTGCTTGTGACCCTATTTACATGATTCATTTCCATGTCTCCACTTTCTCCCTCGGCCACTGCTCGCAATCTTGGGGTCAATTATCTTTCGTCTGTCCTATTACTAACATCACTCACTCTTGTTGACTCCTTCTCTACATCAGGAGGATTTGATCAGGTAATGGATCCATCTCTCATAAGGTAAGAGACAAGATAAGATCAAGGCTCTTCTCTGTTCTGGCACTGAGGTGGTGGAATGAATTTCCCCTGGATGTCCGACCAGCAGAGTCACTGTCTATCTTCTATCTATCGACAACTGAAGCCCTATCTCTTCCAACAACACTTAAAATAACACTTCTTCCTTTTCACTGTCCAACCCCCCCCCCCCCCCCCCCAAAAAAAAAAAACCTGCAACTGAGTCTATGCTTTGTTGTGTCTTAAGTTTGTAATCAATCTTACCTGAATGAATTTATTCTTAGATGGAGACATAAAGCACTATTTGTATAAGGGCGTCTGCTTAATGCTATACATGTAAATGGAAGTGGGAAGAGTGGAAGACAGCTTTTCATCATGCCCTCTAGGCACTACGAGTATCAGGTCATGCTTAATTTCTCCAGCCATTTTCCAAAGCTTCATGAACGAGGTGTTCTGAGAGTTCCTCCATTGATTTTGTGATCATGTATAACAACAACATGCTGATATACTACCAGAACAAAGCAGACCATCACCATCATGCCTCCCAAGTTCTCAGAGGTCCTCTGGAGAAGTGCGAGTTCCATCAGTCCTGCATGCAGTTCCTAGGGTACGTTATTAATGTCCCAACCCTCCACCACAAAGGAACTCGGTTCTTGGGTCTCGCCAATTTCTATGGCTGCTTCATCACCAATTTCAGCCTGGTGGCCCAGTGTCATCTGGAGCTGATTTCCACCTCATTGACCATCTTCTGACTGGGAAGCCTAAAACTCTTGCTAACTCGAGCTTTTGGTCATCATGCTGGCATTAGAAGAATGGTGGTATTGGTTGGAAGAGGCAGAACACCCATTCACCATGATAACAGACCACAAGAATCTCTAATATCTATGAGAGGCCAAGTGCCTCAATCCATGCCAAGCCTGATTTATTCTTCACATGTTTCAACTATTATAAATTATCGTCCTGGGCAAAAGAATCTCCTTTAAGGCTCATTCTCAGCGAGGATATTCGTGGTGCCTCAGCCACTGATTCTGTTCCTCCATGAAGCCCAGAGGGGAGAACGCTACAGGCTGCCGGTCCTACCCACTCTGTGCTGTTCATGAAATGCCAGGCTCTGGTCACACGGGTGATAGAAGAACACTCTTTCTATTGGTGGCCCAGTACGGCTCAGGATATTACCAAATATGTCCAAGCCTGCTTGGTCTGTCCAAGACCCCCAGATACCTGCAAGTGGGGTAACTGGTCCCACTACCTGTTCCTCAGAGACCCTGGTCACATTTCAGTATAGACTTTCGGTATAGACAATTCCAATGGTAACACACATATTCTTGTTACAGCTGATTGCTTCTGCAAACTGCAAACTGATTCCCCTACAGGGTTTTCCCACATCGCTGGATACTTCAGAGTTCCTCTATGTGGAAGACTAGGTGGCTTGGCTTGGGGTCCCCAGTTCACCTCCCAGGTCTAGAAGGTCTTTTTCAAATTGCTCAGTGTCACAGTCAATTAATCCTCGTTGTCATCCACAGATGAGCAGACCGAGCACAAGAGTAACTCTTTCCACATTTCTCTCTTAAAACCATTTTCTCCCTCTGCTCCAGATGACACCGAGGCAGATCCTCCTTCCCCCAAGGTTTTAGACCGGCCATCCATATACAAGGCCAAGGACATCCTGGATTCATGATGTCGAGCTCCGTACTCGTATACCTGCTCAACTGGGAGGGGCATGAACTAGAGGAGCACTCATAGGTTCCCAGGCAGGACACCCTAGACCCAGAACTCCTAGAGGAGTTTCACCAGAGTCACCCTAACTGCCCTGTTCCCAGAGACAATGGTTGCCCCAGGCATTGTGTTATGGTGTCTGGAGCTATCACAGGTTGTTCTTACTGTCAGAGAACAAAAAGCCATGCCTCCATCAAGCTCTCAGTATGCCTTCGAATACGCCTGTTTCTAAGCACCTTCACCTGTTCTTAGTTAGCATTCCCTTTTATAAACCCTCTCTCCCACTCTACGTCCAGGGTCTATCGTACACTCGTCCAGGGTCTATCTCCCACTCTACGTCCAGGGTCTATCGTACTTGATGCATTTGGTCCACGTCGTTCTCCTGTTCTCCCTACACACTGCTTAACATCTACATCTATGCTTCTAGTTTGCCATTTGCTTTATCTTCTTTGATTGTCTATTCTAGTACATTAAAGCTTCTCCTTTGTTTTTCAAATATCAGCTGGTCTTACATTTAGAACTAGTGTTAGTGTTCTGATATTAAATGAATGAAGCAATTCAACTGGAGAATTCAAAAATTCTGTGGCAGTAAATACAAGTCTTAAAGAAATATTTTTATTCTTACGTATTAATCTTGACATAAATGTACATTAAATGTACTAGGCTCCTGAACATTTTGTTTAAAGTGGCAAAGTAACTAGCACCCCACATGTGATTAGTTTTTATGACAAATGTGTGGTGGTTACATGGCTTATGTTGTTGTGAATGGGGCATAAGTAAAAAGTCGATGACTCCAGGGGAGCGAAACATTAAACTGCTATGACTTTAAATGTTCCTGATCATCACCATCAATTTCTAAACAACCAAATGAACAGTAAAACTAATTTGTTTATGTATCCTTTAAAAATACAGAAGCAAAAGCCAATGACTGCTGTGATGAGAATAAGGCAACATGTTTTAGTGATATTGGATCTCAACTCCGATTAGAAAAAAAGGCACTTTTAAGTTTCTGGCATACAAAGCTCAAGCTTTGTTTAAATCCAAGCCATTAGTGGAGAGAAAAATGCATTATTAAATTTTACACAAGTGACGCATTTTAGGATATTAGAACACACAGGAACTCTAGCATAATTTGAATGCTTGAAAAGGCACATAGATATATACAAACACAATATCATGATGAAACTCATAAAGCAGCTTTGCAAGCCCTTATAAATTCTTTCCTAAACCTGAGGTGATTAAAATGGTTCATTTAGGTGTTTATTTTAATCGCTGTCCTCCGCTTTCATGTCTCTCCAGCATGTTTTTTTCCTTTGCTGAATGAAAACAGTTAAAAGATCCAGAAAGTTTCCATTGTGTGGGCAAGAAAGTAAAGCAAGGGGGCAGAGGGTAACTATAGGCTAATGCACTACACAGGCAATATTAGGGCAATGAAAAAGATTAGAAAGTTGTTGTATTTTTTTCTGTACAGACCAAGAACAAAATGTTGGTTATCTGAAGGTTAGGTTTAATTAATTTAATCATTATGCATACTGAGACTGTCTGATCTTTCTGGCAAAATGTAGTTCGTGCATTACAACGGTACTAACTACGTTTTGCCATTATCATACCTGTGTGATGTTTTATTTATTTTTTCACAAGGCAATTTACATATTCTTCCTTACAATATGGCATAGGCAACACTTTTCTGAACTAACTTTTAAAGATACTGAAATTTTTGTTATATTTGCTTACTTCTTTAAGAAATGATAACAAAGTCATTTGCCTTTGTCAAATTCTTATTAATGATACCATATCCATCATTCATCTTCTACCGCTTTTATGTGATCTTCCCTCGGGTCACGGAGAGCCTGTGCCTATTTCAGGCGTCTATGGGCATTAAGGCAGGATACACCCTGGATGAAATGCCAACCCATCGCAGGACACACACACACACATTCACACACACATACATACACTAGGGACAATTTTCCAAGGTGCCAATCAACCTGCCGTGCATGTTTTTGGACCGGGGGGAAACCGGAGAACCCGGAGAAAAACCCCCTTGAGGGGAGAACATGCAAACTCCACACACACATGACCGAGATGGGAATCGAACCTGGACCCTGGCGGTGTGAGGCGAACGTGCTAACCACTAAGCCACCGTGCCCCTGTGTATTCAAAATGTATCCAAATACAAATCATTTTAAATTGTTTTCAATGTAATTAGGTGATTATGTACAATTATGAATATTTAATCATTCATTAAAATGCTGCTATTTAAATTCCTTTATTTACATGGATATGGTTAAAAAGGTTCTGCTCATGAACGAATGAACTCCTATTCCTGGAAGACCAAGGAAGAGAAACATAAGTGTTTTTGACTTTATGCCCGTATTTACCAATGATGCATGTTATGTGAACCTGACCCAAGACTCACGGGTCAGCTATCATTGAAATAGTCTATAAAATTTGCACTATTCGGAGGCAATCGTTGCTATTTCTTGGAACCCCATTATGAATGTATCAGTTGTAAAGGGCACAAATAATACTTAACATCTTATAGTTACACAGATGATAGATTCCTTCCTCATAAAGTGTAAACTCTAAAAAGACCTTTAGAAATGACTGGATTTGGAAGTGAGACAGACGCCCAACATAATTCTGATCATACATCACTCTATTCATTTCAACTCAACAAATCACTTTTTTTGTGAGTCAAGACCACACACATAATCCACTGCACGCAGTCTTTTAAATTTTCAGTTACTGGAAGGTTCTGGCAGAGACAGAGCACAGGGATCTCTATATATTTTTTAAAGTAAAATAATTACAAAGGTCAGACTACCTGAATGAATTGACAAATAAAAATACATATAAGATAACCAGGTTACATTATGACTATCTGTTCCTATCAAAATCACAGAGGTTGCCCAAGGAAGGAAGTCTTATATCAAGCATTTTGTTTTGTTTTCCTGTAAGCGGCAAACAAAATAAACTCAACCTGAGTTCATTATAATTCTGAAAGCGTGAAAAAAAAGAAAGAAACTGTTGTTATAGTCTTTGTTTCAGTATTTTCATTCATTGCCCAAAAAGACAGAGCTGAATATTCAGTGCTCAGCTCTGAACGTTTCCAAAGAAAACACCAGCCTTGTAGTGAATGACCCTTGCTCCATATCCCCAGGCCAAACCAAAAGAGAACT
This sequence comes from Kryptopterus vitreolus, assembly GCA_030449085.1. Classification (NCBI taxonomy): domain Eukaryota; kingdom Metazoa; phylum Chordata; class Actinopteri; order Siluriformes; family Siluridae; genus Kryptopterus; species Kryptopterus vitreolus. The sequence goes on along the minus strand of JACRUU010000017.1, from coordinate 11,739,887 downwards.
AATAAAAAAAGGGGCAAATGTGAGAGCAAGTAGCAGGAAAAGAAAAATGCACAGTTTTATTGCAAGGAGTGCAAAATGTTCGGTGGGTTACTTTTATATGGCGCTATAGCAGTAAAAAGATGCATGGATTTAGTCACAACAGCCTGCCTTTGGAAAAGAAATCCTATCTTAATGGAAACAGTTCTGTCAGTAGAAATCATCTCACTCCATGGCGATGTAATTAGATGTCACGGACTGAAAAAGATTTTGTACTTAACACTTCACTTGTGCTGTGTAGCGAGCTTTAATGCAGGCTGAATCAAAACTGCGAAATTAAAAACCTCGTGTTGACTTTGTCCCAACAAAAAGTATACTTCATTTGTTTCAGATTATAGTTTTGTTATTATTTTTGATTTTCCATTTTTTTTGTTCTACTTTTGATTTTATAATAATACGCTGTCTCCTAAAAGCCCCAAATTCCTTCCTAATGACAAGAGTCAGTGTTCGGAGTGACAGTTTATTTTATGGTAAATTTAGCTATTGTAGCTTTAGTGATGAATATGTCTTTCCAAGTGCTTGGAAGCACTTTAGAGAAATCTTGAAATGAATTTTCAAGGCGGCAAAAGCACAGGATTGCATACTGTGGTGGAATGCTATTCCTTAGTTACATTTTTCCTCTCTTTACCCTGTCTTATAAATTGACTGATGTGAAGTCATTTCAAAACATCATACAAATTTACAACTGCAATCCTCTTTCCATTAATTAATCATTCATATTACAGATGTATCTTCAATAGTAATGTTTAAATTTTTCTTTGTTTACATTTTAATATATATATATATATATATATATATATATATATATATATATATATATATATTATATCATATCATTCATATATAATCTTCATTCATCTTCTACCGCTTTACCGCTTTATCTGTGCCTGTGCCTGGATGGAATGCCAACCCATCGCAGGGCTATATATATATATATATATATATATATATATATATATATATATATATATATATATATATATATATATGCATATATACATAATGTTTTTACAGTGCTACACACTCTAAACTGGTGGTGATAGGATTTAGCCTTGCTTGTCTTGGATTTTACTCCTTTCTGAATGACTGAGAGATCAATTGTTTCTTAGGCTGCTTTGTTACTTTCATAGTTATATCAACTCAAGTGTATAAGAATCTATCTATCTATCTATCTGTCTATCTATCTGTATATATATATATATATATATATCTATATATATATATATATATATATATATATATATATATATATATATATATATATATATATATATCTGTATATATATATAGACAGAAACTTATTCACAACTCTTTTTGTGCATTAACAAGGTTACTAGTGAACTTATCTAAACTTTAGAGAATGAATCCTAGAGGGGGGATAGCAGCGTCAAAGCTTTAGACAGCATAAACATAAAAATAATATGATATTCTCAGTCAGACTAGACCTTGGGCAACAAATAGTCATGTAGCCACCACAAATCTGTGCGTTAGAGATGAGTATAATAATTTACTCAATTAGACTTAACAGACTCCCATTTTAGTATAGGAAGTAAAAAAAAAAAGTACTGTTAAATTAGCTAAAATATTCACAGCAGGGAAAACAAACAGATGTGAATTTATATGGTTTGGTAAATAACATCTCAGAGCAGTCGTAGACATTGTTTCTTGCCAGCTTTCAACAACGTTTTCGTATGTAGTTTGTCTTTGGGTTCGTGTGGTTAACCATGAAAATGTTTTAACACCCTCCTTTCCTAGTGACACTGTGAATCGTCCTGCTTCTGGAAGGCCTAAATGGGATAATATTTTAATTAGCTAAAAATGATTTTACCAGATGGCTGCTCGAAGATGGTAAATTCATATGCTATGTGATGGAAAGGTTAGTTTTATTGACAGTGGATGTTCCAGTAGCTATAAAGAGACAAGGGTGGCCTGGGTTATGTGATCCATCAGCCTTGTTTCCCAGAAAATAAGAGTACTAAAGGTCAGCAGTCTTATTTGTGGGCTTTGTTTGAACTGTTTCAATTATAGGAGAACGAGAGTAGGAAAAGAAACCTACAAAAAAATGCCCAGATTTATTAAAATGAGCAATGCATTTTCCATGTTTATATTTTAATTTAATAACTTCCTGGTTTAAATTAGACTACTATTTTGATTTCGCCTATTTTAATGAGAAATAGAATCTGAAACCAAATTTCCATGGCAAGATATAATGGACAATAATTCAACTCAACTTATTTGTATGGAACTTCTGAGGGGGAGGGGGGGGGTAGTGTAGAGAAATAGGATTATGCAGGGAAGTTAACCTTTATAGAGCCTAGAAAGTTATCAGCACAGACTACTGTTAGATTTGACAGTAGTATATAAAGATCTATAGGAAATGCTCATTGGAAATTTGGAAAAACTCATTGGAAAAACTGCATGTGTACAAGTGGGAGATCACAGAGTCATGTAGTCACAGAGGCAGGTTCGAGTGCAAAGCAGCAAGTGATCCTTAATGTAGAAATTTTGGCACTTGTGGCATTTGTTAGAGCCGTAAGGTTTGCTATTCCCTGGAGAAATTGGCATGCGAGACAAAGCAATTCTTTCATATTTGTTTTGTTTAAATGTCCAAAAAAGACACATTTCAAACACAGTGGTGTGATGGAAAACGCAGTTTTTCAGCATTGGTTGCTGTTTAACCTGGAGGACACTTTGGTGAAACGCATCTGTTACTCTGTTGCACGTTTCATGTTTACAAGGCAAGAGGAGAACCACGTGAAAATAGGATTGCTGCTAAATATCACGTTCACTTCCCAGCACCACACAATGTGCCGGGTTACTGCACTGCACAGGGACCTGCAGTACACCGCCAATCATAATACTATTCCAGGGCTGTAGAGTGAGAGGAAAGAAAACAAGACTGAAGGAGATATAAATACCAGCAGACTGTCACATTTTTGGAATATTTGGGAAGATGGAAGATGAGACAAATGTAAAAGGCAAAGATAAAGAGAGAGCAAAGCAGGGGGCTGTTTATTTAAAATCTTATAGTTTATCCTGGCCTCCAGATCCCCTCTACCAGTAGACAATTTGTTTAATGGTGCATTTGAATGATGATAATGATATAACTGAGCGTTTTGACAGGTGGTGGCGAACGCACAGTCATGTCTTTTGTAATAGTGGAGACACTGGCGACTGGGGGGGTCTGAATCATATGTTGCAATCATATCTGCCCAAGTGTACAGAGGAAATTCTATCAGAACAAAAAATCCACAGGCATTATTCTTTCACTTACTCCGGGGACCTAGCCTTGTGTTGTACTTACAAATTGCTGAACAGATTTACTGCCAAGTTTATCTACATATGTTGACATAGATCATGGAAGAATGCTGCATATGAAATAATTTCAAAAAAGTAGCCATCTGTAATGTTAATGGCTATAGTGTATTTACATAATATTCTATTCTACTGAAGCCCGTCTATAGTCTGCCCACTCCACATGCTCCTGAAGAAGTTATTTTCGGTCAGGCAATATCCTTTCTACTTGAAAGGAATGAATCTGGAATGATATAACATTTTAAATATGGATCCAGCATGGCTGAAAAATGGCATAAATTGTGGAGGTCTACTTGAGGATTATTTTTCATACAGTACATTGCAAAGCAAGTTACTGCATATAAGAAAAAGCATGAATGGTAGTTATCACTGTGAGATTGTGAGTATTGATGCCACAACCATTCATCTCTGGGAATTTTCACAAATATGCACAAGTGGACCTGTTTTTCTCATCATTAATATATTTGCTATTATCAGCACAACTCTGTCTTAGAAGAAGAATGTTTGAGCCATCACTCTCCAATGTTCCAACTACTTATAAATAATCTGATATACCAGACATTTATTAAAAATTAAATTTTTTTATCAACCAAGTTTGATAGTAATATCCATATTAAGCACTAATGTGTGTCGCTTTACACTTACTAAATCTATGGCTTCTACATAATTTAATACCACAACTCCACATTTCCTTTTTTCTGTCCCTCAACCTTCCATGGTCCTACACACGTACTTCAATCGGTGTTTTTACCTCCGTTTGTTCCCTTTTCCCTCCGCACTGTCTGTCCCAGGACCCCAGCAGCCTGCCCTTCTCGCTGCCTGTAACTCAACCACTTATTTTCGTTTGCACCGGAGGAGCCGATGACCTTGAAGAACTCTGTAAAGCTTGCCAGTAAAACATTGAAGGATTACCGGTATGTAACTGCACATTCATGTGGTTTGTTTGAATAACCTCGCGCTACGGAGCAGAACACAATATATTACATTTTACGAGCCTCAGAAATGCACCATCTCTGCCCCTACTGTCAATTATCCACAAATAGCACTGCAGCACGTCTCCCCTTTTCTCAAAATACATTACATTTTAAAACTCCAGTTTTTCGTGCAGATAGAACAATAGTCCTACTTGGTTAATAAACACCTTACATGTTCACACTTGAACATTCTGTCATCTAAATTCCTGTCGTCCTGTGGTATGATGTTACGATCAAATTTACTTCGGGGGAAAAATATGTGAAAAAAAACTGGTCATTTGGTATTCACAGGTATATCTGCCCCTTAAATGACCTGTGTACGTTTTTGCAAGCCTCTTTGGATGATGGCCTGATTTATTCTATTAAAGAAGCCATAAAAGTTTTCACAGCCAAAGATTTTATTCTTTCTTGAGTCATCTGGCTCAAACGCTACAAATAATTCCATTAAAGGTCAAAAACCCCAAACCAGTTTAGCCTAAAGTCGTTGAAGGGAACAACATCTGGTTATGACTATGAATCACAAATCTTAGACATTCATTAACTGCAAAATATTTATAACTACATATAAAAGTCTTATATAAATGACTAATAAAACAATAATTGTAAGTGACACTCGACATCCAGCAACATATTCAGGAAAAATATCAGTGATTCCTGCGCATGGCATGTTTTTTTGGTGCCACACTGGCTGGTTTAAGTATTCCAGAATCTAATGAAATCCTTATATGAATAGAATAGCCTTTATTTGCCACATATACATTACACACAGTGAAATTGTTTCGTCGCATATCCCAGATCATTTGGAAGCCAGGGTCAGAGCACAGGGTCAGCTATGATACGGCGCCCCTGCAGCACAGAGGGTTAAGAACCTTGCTCAAGGACCCAAGGGCAGCAGCTTTTCGCTACCAGGGCTCGAACCCCGACCTTCCAATCAGTAGCCCAGCGCCACTGAGCCACACCCGTCCCGCCTCTCATACTCTAGAGTATACAGAATTGTAAGAATAACAAAAAAATAGGATTAAGCTGAAAAATAACCACTCTTTGTAACCGTGGAGGGCAAAAAATGATCTCAAAATTCAAAACACACAAACCCATATATCTCACAACAGAAGTAGAAAACCACATTAAGGTTTCACTCGTGTCAACCAACAAACTAGAATCTGAGAAATTGAGAATAATTTCTATAGCCTTCAAGTCAGCTTGAGCCAGTCTGACAAATCGTCTCTGATCTCTCTTACACCCACAGAACTGTATGCATTGTGCTGCTGCCATATAATTGGCTGACTGCATGAATGAGCAGGTGGACAGGTGTTTCTCATAAAGTGGACTATGAGTTAGATAGATATACCATGATATAGATTCAGGCCAATACTTTAAATCCAGATGCAGTAATCTATATGTTAACCACAGGATCTGAAAATGGTTAAGTTCCCAACCACAAATATATAACTATTATATAGAGTATATGCATCACAGATAACTGTGTAGTGTCACCCCCTCTTTTAGCAGTTAGGAAACAGACACAAAAATTCAATAGCCTGTATGGGAATTCTATCCTGTTTAAATGATTACCCTTGTGTTTTGCTCCCTAATGTGAGGTCCTATCATATGGAAATTCAATAGAACTTCCCAGATGCTGGCTAAAGATAACAGAGCATTGCCTTGTCCTTATCCTTACTATTGCTTTCCTTTTCAGCTATAATTTTCCTCCCTCTCTCTCTCTCTCTCTCTCTCTTTGTAATGGAATACAAACTGTCCACATAAGTTAATCTGTCAAGGCTCATTACTCAAACCCACAAAGAACCAAAGCCGCACTATAAATCAAAGAGCCGCATCTGAACTCCAGGAATTTTGATGCATCATATCACACAAACACCTTCTGTATTAAGAAAACACATGCTGTCTGAGTTAAACTACTCTGACATCCTCCTCAGGCAAATATGACTGTCTCAGAGGTTTGAAAATAATAGTCAGATGAATCAAACAAGTGATAATATTATCAAAACAACATCTTAAGAATGATTAATCATTAGTGAAAACATCTCAATCACAATCACATTGTTTAAAGCTTGAAAGATTGAAAAGCTATAAATATATATATCATTCTAAGTATCCCCATACTGTAGTATATAGTATATAGTACATACCCCTTGAATATTTCGACATTTTATCATGTTATAATCACAAACTGTAATGTCTTTTATTTGATAGACCAACCTTCTAATTGTGAAGTAGAAGGAAAATTATATATATATTTTTTTTATAAATACACGTCTGAACAGTGTAGCATGCATATGTATTCAGCCTCAGATGTTTGTTAGATAACATTAGTGAGCAAACTGCATCATGACAACTAAAGAACACACCAGTCACGTCAGGAATAAAACAGAATGAGGGTTAGGTTATAAAAACATATGCCACGCTTTGAACATCTCACGGAGCACTGTTTAATCCATTTGCCAAAAATGGCACAAATGTTATCCTGCAAAGACATAGCTGTCCACCTAAACTGACAAGGTAAGCACTGATTCTAGAAGCAGCCACAAGGCCCATGGTAACTCTGGAGGAACTTCAGCGATCCACAGTTCAGGTGGTTAGTCTGTCCATAGGAGAACTATTAGTCATGCACACCATCAATCTGACTATTATGGAAGTTGTTGAAAAAAAAGAAAAAGAAGTCCTGTTGGCAGTTTGCCCCAAGTCATGTAGGGGACATGGCACACATGTGTTCAGATGAGACCAACATTGATCTTTTTGGCCTATAGGACCTGCAAAACGCTATGTGTGGTAGAAACCCAACACTGCACATTAGCCTGAACACACCATTCACACCTTGAAACAAGGTGGTGGAAGTATCATGCTGTGAGGATGCTTTTCTTCAGCATGGACAGGGAAGCTGGTCAACATTGATTGGAAGATGGATATAGGAGAATCCTGGAAGAAAACCTATTGGAGGCTGCAGAGGACTTGAGACTGGGGCAGATGTTCACATTCCAGCAAGACAACAGCCCTAAACATACAGCCAGAGCTACAAAGGAATGATTGAGCTTAAAGCATATTCATGTGTTCGAATGGCCCAGTCATAGTCCAGACCTAAATCCTATTGACAATCTTTGGCAAAGACTTGAAAATTGTTGTTGAGAGACATCTCCGCCCAATCTGATTCCACTGGAGCTGTTTTGCAAAGAAGAATAAGCAAAAATTACAGCCTCTAGATGTGCAAATCTGGTACAATAGAGCCTTAACCAAACAGACTTGCAGTTGTAATCGCAGTGAAAGGTGATTCAACAAAATATTGACGCAGGGAGGGTGAATACACAATCACACTACACTTTTTGTATTTTTAAAAAGAATCGTTAACATTGCGTATGATTTTTCTTGCACCACACAATTATGAGATACTTTGTGTTGGTCTGTCACATAAAATCCCAATAAATTTTTTTTCCACATTAAGCAATCAGAAAGACTAAAGATATGCCATCTGTAATTAATTTTATCTTATTGCTAATTTTATCACAGCTAATTTGGAGCCTTCAGTCAGCTTACTGGATTAAAAAAAAAAACCTCTCCTAGGTTTATGCACTGTCAGCAGGCGAGTTTACAAGCACCTGGGTGAAAAATAAAAAAAAGTAAATAAAATACAAATAGCATAGTAAAATAACAATGAGCACATTGGTATATCAAACAATCTTATTTACCAAGGAGTGTGTGTTCCAGACACGCAATGTTTATAAAACTGATCCATTAAAACACAAGTCTGGACAATGGTTTTTACTGAAGGATTCAAAATTTTTTAAGGTGCTGTCATTATGTTTTATTTGATCCCTTATATAGTGCGTTGAATCGTGATCACATTTATTGCATCACAAATCATTTTTGCAGGTACCGATTTTACACACAGAAACATGACTAAAATCCAGACAGGAGGGACTCGACTGACATTGTGCACATTGTATTTAGACCTTAGATAAACGACTCATGCATTACACAGACATCCTGCTCAGTACATCCAAGCTAAGCAGTGCACTCCAAGTACAGTATCTCAATTATACACAATCATGACCTTATACTTAAGCCCAATTTCCTTTGGTGATAAAAGCAATGCATGGTAAGTCCAATGCTACTCTCTTGACATGTTCTGTAACTACACTTTGCTGAGATGTATGTTCTCAGAAATGCAATGGCAATATATATACATTTTTATATATAAAACTAAGACTTTTTCCTACAGCACTAAGTTGCCAGTATAGTAAAGTCGTGTTTTTGATGTTTACTCGAATAAGCAATATGTAAAATTATTTAACACTTTCTGCATATTTTTGATACTTTTATATATATTATTTGATATTCTATATATATATATATATATATATATATATATATATATATATATATATATATACACACACACATATATATATATATATAGATATATATATATATATATATATTTTTTGTTTTTTTTTTTTTTTTTTTTTTTTTTTACCACAAACTTCTTTTCTTCATTATTGTACTGCATGCTAGCTGGGAAAAAAAGAAATCTAGATTATTGACAATCAAAGCCTCGTACTTAGATTTAGTTCACCAACTACACACTCGACACCATTAATGAGGCACTTTGAAGCTAAATTAACAATGATGTCAGTTTTAAAGCAATCTAACCTGCTAGCTACATAAATGATTTCCTACAGTTTCCTCTCAGGAAATATCTATTTCATGTAAAGGCAAATCTTTTCACAAAAGAAATGTGTCTTGGCATGTGAGCTGAGCAGTCACTGATGGGATGATTAACTGATGCTCTGATACTATATCAAATCAACATTCTTATGTTTTGTCAAAAAAAAAAAAACGTTTTTGACACATCATTCATTAAGCTTTGGTGAGTCAAATGCACCTTATGTGGTGTTTTTATCCGTAACGCCTACAGCATGCAGCATATGTATCTGGCATGAACTGTTACAGACTGAGTGTGTGCAGGGTTGTGGTTGTGCTTTTAGTCTAAACAATGCTTATAGAGCATTCTACCTTAAAGCAAAGCAGACGTAAACACAAGGCATCAATTGTTTTGTCTAGTTTTTTTTTGTTATTATTGTGTGTCAAAGAACAGAGAGTCACCCAAACAATGACTGGAAGAAAGTGATTACTAAGGATGAATGATTTAATAAATAAACAAATTTTTTTCTGAACTACTTGTACAGTATCTCTCTCCTGACCTGAACACCACATATTTTATTTATCAGCACTTGAAATCAAAGCCATGGGTGAGAACACACACGTGGTCCATTTTCACCTTAGTCAAGCTGACATAGTTGACACAATTGTCAATTCATCTTCCTGAACATTTTCCTTAACCATCTCTCTCTCTCTCTCTCTCTCTCTCGATTTCTACCTCTCTCCTTCCGTCTCTCTCTCTCTCTCTCTCTCTCTCTCTCATCTCTCTCTCTCTCTCTCATTTGCTCTGTCAGTATAGTTTGTTTTCTTGCTCTTATCTCTGCTATTGAGTCATGGTGAGTGTCACCCTTAGACTGAACTCTGCAGCAGCAATTTAGTGAGTCAGGTGTCGGGTTTAGCCCCGGGTCAGCATTGACTACGAGCAATCTACCCTTCCACAGGGGCTCTCTCTCTCCCAAGAGAGCAAAGCATTCTTTTTTTTTTCAGTTTTTTTTTCTGTGAATCTGCATGCGAACATTTGATAATAAGAGAACAGGATAGAGGAAAATGGAGATTGAGAATCCGTGTGTAATGTGTACACTTCTCACTTCTCTCCCTGCTTAACAGACTGCTCCTAGCCCTTAGTAACCCAGGCATTACTCAAACACCATCTGGCATCCAGATGGAGGCCCAAAAAGAGTCCTTGCTCCTTTTATCCCCTTTCACTCACTCACTCACTCACTCACTCACTCACTCACTCACTCACTCACTCACTCACTCACTCACTCACTCAGTCACTGGCACACTCTTACTCGCTCACAAATATGAATGAATGGCACTATCTGTGTGTTATTGTGTGAACACATATGCGTATATATATATATATTGTGGCGATCGCTCGCCGATATTTGGGGGGATATATATATATAAAAAGGAAAATATATTTGGGGGATATATAGGAGTGGCTGGAACGGGAGAGGGGGCGCGGAGATACGCGCTCTCCGATTGGGTCCCGATATATATATATAATATTCTCTATATATATATAGCCGCAAGGCTGTGGAAGCTCCCAGGGCAATCTCCCCGGTCCATAAAAAAAAAAGGCATGCATGGTAGGCCGTCCGAGGGCGTTTTATACACGACTGGCACCTAAGCTGGAACGCCCCGCCTCTCTCTCAATTGTCCCTGCGCAACCGTTATTGTGTGTGCTCTGTAGATGGGCGATGGGCTGGCATTCCATTGTGTGTGCCAGGGGGCATTCCATTCCGATTCCATCCAGGGGTGTATCCTGCCTTAATGCCCATAGACAACTGAGATAGGCACAGGCTATAAAAAGATAAAGTGGTAGAAGATGAATGATTGAATAAAATATATACATGTGTGAAGTATATCTCTATATATCTATCTATCTACACACACATATACGTGTATCTATATATATATATATATATATATATATATATATATATATATATATATATAGATATATATATATATATATATATTCCTTTTTCCTAAGCATGTCAGTATATTAGTGTGTAATTGTGTCAAGACCTGACCTCTGACACAGTGACCCAAGCTAATGTCATCACTGTACTGCTCACCACAATCACTGTACTGCTCACCACACTCCTCAGACAGAGACATATAAAGTCTCTGAGATCTGCATGTCACTTTTTAAGGGATAATAATAATCTACAGTCGTAAATATAGAGTACACAGTCCAATAGCCAACTGGCATGTCAGTTTAGAGTGGCATGGGCCTGCTGGACATAGCAAGCTGCAGGAATCCTCTAAAAGCGAGATGGTAAGATTCTTTGGAACGCTCTGGTTGTTGAGGAAATTGTATAAAGAGGCCTTGTGTGTTTATCAATAATAGAATCTGACAGACTCATTTATCGCTGCTTGTTGCCTTCCGAAGCGTCCAAGGTTCACTGGATACACAATTACTCTTAATAAACAAGTAATTGGCCCTTTTCCCCAGTGGGATCACAGATTGCAGGAACGCATATGTGTTCACACAATATGCACTTGATTTTATTATTGCGGAAATCACAATGGATCACATTTTAATGTCACAGCCATTTTCAGGTTCACTTGACATGTGTTATCTTATTTCAGGCAAGCTTCTAGTACCTACACTTAAAATAGCAAGAGTTAATGAATGTTTCTTCTAGTATAAAAAGATTATCCTACACTTAAAATAGTGTCAGATTTAGGGTTAATGAATGTTGTCAATTACAGAAGTATAAAAAGATTATTAACTTGAAATAATGCTTTGAATAATGCAATAATCAAATAATCCAACACTAGCATACCATGTCAGATTGGTAAATTAGAGATGATTTTCATAGTTAAACTCTATAAACCTTTATTGATTGAAATAAGTTAATAAAGCAAAACAAAATAAACATTTTTAAATCAATGAACCTAGATGAGGTCAATCCAGATTCCTGTATTGTGGATCAAGAAACCATAATCAGTTCTCTTCACACTTTATGTTCATAAAAGTACCACTGTGTACATTAGACATAATTAAATCGGACCAGACAGAAATATATTGACTAGTGTCACACATATTCAAGTCAACAAACTTATATATATAAGTATGTTACATATACTTACCTTTATTGAAACTGACTGTTGCATAAAAATCACTTATGGTTTCTAAAATATGCAGATACTGTAGTAACTAATCTGCTTTATATATTAACTTAAAAAACCTACATCACTGTTATGCTTATGTCACTCATATACTATAATACTGAGGCTACTTGTTTTCCTCATAAATATGGTAACCATTTGAATAGTTTTCACATTTTCCAGGCCGAACGCATTTCTGATCATGAAAAGGTTCCCTTTTCTCTGGTAACACTCTGTGCTCATCGACAGCATGCGGACCATTTCTGGCTCAGTAATGTTTAAGCACAGTTTCTGTGAAGCCTAGAAATGTGTGAAACAGATGATGCTTGTTTCCCAACACCACTGTGCAACTGCTGAAGCCTTCTTGAGTACAGACTTCTTTTTCTGTACATCAGTTCCAAACAACTTCTGAAGTCATTTCGTCATGTATTTCCCCAAAAATCATTTATTTCCTAGTTATTCTATTGAGTAACCAGAATTAACTGCAAACGTGTGCTTAAAATACAGCTGCAAAAGTGTCTATGTTTACCAAAACATACAGTTCGTAATGCTTCCAATAAATCACAATAGACTACATTTACAGCATTTGGCAGATGCCCTTATCCAGAGTGATGTATAACTGAGCAATGGAGGGTTAAGAGCCTTGCTCAAGGGCCCACTAGTGGTAGATTGGTGGTTGTGGGGTTTGAATATGGAATCTTCTGGTCCAGAGGCCAACACCTTACCACTAAGCCACCACCCACCAATATTCCCAGTCCCATATATATATATATATATATATATATATATATATATATATATATATATATATATATATATATATATATATATATATATATATATATATATATATATATATATATATATAGGCACAGGCTCCCCGTGACCCAAGGGAAGATCGTATATAGCGGTAGAAGATGAATGAATGAATAAATATATATATACCTCTATATATACCGATCTTCCCTTGGGTCACGGGGAGCCTGTGCCTATCTCAGGCGTCTATGGGCATTAAGTCAGAAGATACACCCTGGATGGAATGCCAACCCATCACAGGACACACACACACTCACACTCACACACATCACACACACATTCATACACTAGGGACAATTTTCCAAGGTGCCAATCAACCTACCGTGCATGTTTTTGGACAGAGGGGAAACCGGAGAGAACCCGGAGAAAACCCCCTGAGGTACAGGGAGAACACACACACACACATATATATATATATATATATATATATATATATATATATATATATATATATATATATATATATATATATGGGGTACGGTGGCTTAGTGGTTAGCACGTTCACCACACGTTCACCTCACACCGCCAGGGTCCTGGGTTAGATTGCCCGTCTCGGCCATGTGTGTGTGTGGAGTTTGCATGTTCTCCCCCGTGCCTCAGGGGGTTTTTCTCCGGGTTCTCCGGTTTCCCCTCGGTCCAAAAACATGCACGGTAGGTTGATATGAAATACATGACTAAATGACTTTAGAAGTTGTTTGGAACTGATGTACAGAAAAAGAAGTCTGTACTCAAGAAGGCTTCAGAAATTTACAGCAGTTGCACAGTGGTGTTGGGAAACAAACATCATCTGTCTCACACATTTCTAGGCTTCACAGAAACTGTGCTTAAACATTACTGAGCCAGAAATGGTCCGCATGCTGTCGATGAGCACAGAGTGTTACCAGAGAAAAGGGAACCTTTTCATGATCAGAAATGCGTTCTGCCTGGAAAATGTGAAAACTCTTCAAATGGTTACCATATTTATGAGGAAAACAAGTAGCCTCAGTATTATAGTATATGAGTGACATAAGCATAACAGTGATGTAGGTTTTTTAAGTTAATATTTAAAGCACATTAGCTACTACAGTATCTGCATATTTTAGAAACCATAAGTGGTTTTATGCAACAGTCAGTTTCAATAAAGGTAAGTATATGTGGGTTTTGTTTGTTGACTTGAATGTGTGTGACATATATATATATATATATATATATATATATGTATATATATATATATATATATATATATAAGATATATAAGAGCCCTTTTGTAGGCCGATACAGAAGTAGAACTCTGTTACATTTAAAAAGCATGGAATTATAGTCTACAGAAGTGCTATTGCGTAATGTTTATTGATAAGATAAAAGTTGCACACACACCCAATTAGTCCAAATTATTAAACTCCCTAAAAGTTAATGTTAGCTGGTTTCTTTTCAAGAACTTGGCTAAAAATGTTATATATACAGCTAACTATGTACAATTCAAGATAAGAGAAAATACACAAACACACGCCGTCAAAATTATTGTTGAGAGACCAATTAGATAATTAGTTAACAAATAGAAATTTAGAAATAGAAATAGAAATTTTACTTGGTTTGAAATAAACATTGCATTAAAAAAAAAACACCACATTCATCATTACTGTAAAGAATCAAAACTGTTCAATAAAGCAGAGGTAGTTTAAACCTTACAAACACAACCTTACAAATTCAACCCACATGGAAATGAACAGATAGCTGCCAAGGACATATCTGTGATTCTACTCATCCTTCTCTGAGTTCAGCTGGAGGTTACAGCTTCATTGCACTGAACCTGAAATCTCTTGCTGCTGTATTATTTTTCTCAATTACATTTTGTTGCCCTGATAACAATTTAGTGAATCAGATTAATTATACTGTATGTCTTGGCCATTACTTTTTTTTTTTTTTTTTAAATAATAAAGTGATTGTGCATATTTCGACTATGTTTACTTGGCTATGAGTAACCCAGCAATCTCCACAATGACAAACTCTTTGAAAGTGTACAGACCCTGTTTCTACAACCAGGTTCTAGATTACACATCCATTACATTATTTGGGATCTGACTAATCAGTGGATTAACCTGAATGTCAATTCCCCCATTTGGCTTTTTAGAAAGCCAGAACTTGCGATGGGAAGAACTCGGTATTCATTAGTGCTTAAAATAGCAGAATGGCAATTTGAAAAGGAATATGTTTATAAGTCAGTATTCAGTTTAGCTGTAAATTCATTTAATAATCACCTATTTTATGCTTCACATTTTAATTTCAGCCAGACATTGACTGCCTTAACCTACTTTTACACTGATTTGCAAGGAAACCTGCAATTAACATTTACATTTGCATTTACATTTGCGGCATTTAGCAGACGCCCTTATCCAGAGCGACTTACAACTGAGCAATTGAGGGTTAAGGGCCTTGCTCAAGGGCCCACTAGTGGCAGCTTTGTGTTGGTGGGGTTTGAACCCATGATCTTCCGGTCCAGAGTCCAACACCTTAACCACTGGGCTACCACCTCCTGGACATCACTTCCTAGGCAAAAGTTTGTACATGTTATGGATTATGGCATATAGTCAGTAGCCATACTGTAAGTGAAATCTTATCTTAATATATACAAAAGATTTTTTTTACACACATGTGTATACAAAAGCCATCAACAAAACCAGATTACTTTACACTGGTAGAACAAAAATAAGGAACGTGTAAAGGACATTAGACACTGAACAACAAAAAAGAGCAACATCCTCATACTTTCTTCTGACAAATTTGAAGCATTTATGCATTTATTATTATTATTATTAATAAAGCATATCATTTCTTATAGTGATCCAGACAAGAAGGGGCAGAACTTTCTCTTTCAAAGCCCAAACTGTTATGGAACAGCATTCCAATTAGTATACAAAGTCTCATTGTTCAAGTCTAGGGTGAAAACCTATTTAGTCAAACCTTTGGTTATAAGTTATCTAAGGTACAGGATAAGATCTGGAGAGATCATAATATAAATAGGGTGTTTTAGTGGACTGGCATATTTGTTTGCTGAAGTAAGACCTTAATGCTTCTGCTAAAAACAGTACACCTTAACAATCTTTTTCTTCTTATAGCTGCTCCCGTTAGGGGTCCTGTTCCTCCCTCACCTTGTCTCCGAAACATCACGTAACTGTCCCTCGAAAAAACTAATTTCTAATTCTGTCCATCCTCATCACTTACAGTGAAAATCTCAGCATCTTCACCTCCAGTTCCGCCTCCTGTCTTTCAGACAATGTCATTGTCTCTTAACCGTGCAACATCCCGGGTCTCACCTCACACTTTCACCTTTTATCACAAATCTCTCCTGCCACTCTTCTCCACCTACTCCACCCTGTCTACACTCTTTTCTTCACTTCTCTAACACACTATCTATTACTTCGCACTGTTGACCCCAGATACTCATCCACTCATCCACCTTCACCACCTTTTTTCCCTTCAACCTCACCACGTCACTGCCTTCCCTCTCATTCACACACATGTACTCTGTCTTACACCTAATGACTTTCCAACACTTACCTCCACCTCTACCGCCAGGCACTACTTAACCTGCTCCCTACTCTCACCACAAATCATAGTATCATCCGCAAACATCATAGTCAAATTCTAATTCAAGTTCAAATTCTAATTTTATTTGTCACATACACAGTCATACACAGTACGATATGCAGTGAAATGCTTAGGCAACTGCCATGACCTTAAAAACAAGGCTATTAAAAGGAATAATAGAAAATAGAAAATATAAGAAAGTTACTTAACTGAGAAAGAATATTACTTAAATGAGAAATATAAATAAAATCTATCTGTACAAATAGAACATGTAAACATAAGGGGACGGAATGTCCAGGTGTGTGCAAACATGCAGTAAAGTGACATATTTGAGTGGCCTGTGTGCGTATTTAAAGTGTCTTGTGTGCATTATGTCCATGAGTGTGCAGTGACCACTAGTATGGCGAATGTCCAGAGTGAGTAGTCCATGGAGGCTCCTGTCTGACCTCATCCATCAAACTGTCTATCACCGCTGCAAACAGGAAAAGGGCTCAGAGCCAATTCTTGATGCAATCCCACCTCCACCTTGAACCAGTCTCTACTTCCTATTGCACACCACATCAACTGCTCTTCTCTCTTTCTCATTTTTCTCATTCATTTGCTTCTCAAGGTGGGTAGCTCACTGGTTAAGGCGTTGGGCTACTGATCAGAAAGTCGGACATTCGAGCCCCAGTATCCCCAAGCTGTCTTCCCTTATCACTTTTGCAGTAGTTGCTCAATCATCCAGCACCTCTTCACCACCACCTATCCCTAGTTTCCACCAACTTATTCTCTTTTCAGTCCTCCCTCCTTTCCTCTTCTTCTACACTTCCAAAACCATTGCTGTCTGTCTACACTAGGGTATCTCCTGCTTCCAGTTTCAAATCTCTTTCAGGCAGCATTTCCTTAACACAATATAATATCAATCTAAATGTACAGGTTTAGTAGCAAGAAAATGACAACGACAAACGGTTAGTAGATACAACATATGTTTTTTTCTCATCCCTAAAAAACCTGTTAGATCTTTGTTGGTCTATAAATTAGTGTTTGAGCCTTTGACATTGCCTCAGTATTTAATTCAAGCTCTAAAATATAAAGATGCCGGTATGCAGCTTTATGACTTTAACTGCTTGACAAATGTATACAGTACAGTAATTTATTGTAATACTACTAGTCAGTAGCCATACTGTAAGTGAAATCGTATGACATGGCTTAAAACATTTTCCAAAGGCTTGTTTTCTCTAAAGCCTTAATGTCTGCTGATCATTTAATCATTTAAAGAACACACACAGGCACGTCTCTCTGTGGTCCAACATATTTTGGTCAGGGTCTCTGGCCACGTGTGTGACAAGTAAAACCTGTCCTGTGGCTGAACGTGTTTTAGAGCCAGGTCTATCCCTGTAAACCCCTCAGTAAATTTAGAAAAAGGACATTTGCATATTTCGGATACACAGGGCCAACTCTGGGGAACTCATAACAGTCATATTTAATCACTATAATCTTGACGAATCATTCTGAGACCAAGAGTCATTGGACACCCTACACTGTAAAATCAATTTATGGTGAGGGATTCTCTCAAGAAGTAGAAAGAACTAGAACTATATTTTTTATATATTATGCAGTACATATGTTGAGTCTACACAGCAATAGATTATGCTCTTTTTACTGTGGCATATTCTGCAATTCAAATCTCATGGTGTTCTAATATGATTTTGCTAGTTGACCTGTAGATTAGATCTCTCAGCTGTTCAAAGGAGCACATTTAAAGCTAAGTTTCAAAAAAAAAAAAAAAAAAAATATATATATATATATATATATATATATATATATATATATATATATATATATATATAGTTAATGGGGCTTAAATAAGTACAATGACATCATCTTTTATTGGTGAATAATAAGCAGCATAAAGTCTGAGTGTAGGCAATGATGGTCACCCGCACTTTTTAATTACTAACCCTGAAGCCACATTAATCATGTCAATGGTGTCATTCTTTTTTGGTCCTTATATAGTTGACTATCGGAGCACATAAAATAAAATGGATAGAGTGAAAATGTTTCGGCTAAAGTCATTTCACAATTTCTTCTGGAGTCAGGCCATTTGACTCCAGTTTGGCACAAGTGGGATCACTGTTTTGGAACCTGAGACTGGTTCAAAGTACTGATCACCGGTCCTATTCAAAATATTGGCCTAAGGTGTAGTCCACATAATGGGTGGAAGGAATCAGCATTTGGAGATACTGTGCAAAGCTTATTATTTTTCCAAACCAGCGGGGATATGAGAAGAAAGAACATTTACTGTGCTGTAATGTATAAAATCTTTTCTAATGGCTATTGATATACAATGCAGACATTCATGGGGGCATGCTGCAAAAATGGAATGTCATTTCCAGTTGGCATTATTTCATGGAGATTTAACATTTGCATGCCACACATGGACACTTGGAATTGCAAATAATTAGTATAGTTTGGGGAATCATATTGGGAGAAAAGGAGCCACACGTCTACATCTGCTTTGCCTTAATAGCTTGGGAATTTTGTGTGGGTATGGATCCTGAATAACTGGGGTCCATTCCCAGTGTTTGCCGAAGTCCTGGACATGTATAAAAACCTTATACAAGGTGCCAGGAAAGCTGACCTATGACCCTGTTGGAATGCTGGTCTACTGAGATTTGTGTGAGCACCCTGTGTTCTGGTGCCCTTGTAGCTTAAGGGGTTGACCTAGGCCATGTGCTGTGTTACAAGAAGGCCCCACAAATACAAGGGCAGGTCATTACCAAAACCTGCCCACTGTAATACTGTACATGTTAGGGAAGTGAAAGGGTTGTCTAATACCTATGTTACAGATACCTTATTAAGACCACTCCAGATGTGTAGCTCTTGCCTCTGTAAATATTCTTTGCAAAGATGAGTTCAGATTCCACAACCCCATTAACCTCTGGAAAAACTGACTGGCATTGTGAACTTTTAAGTCTACATTAGCTCAAAAACACACATGGAATAGAATCATGGATATTGAACTAGCTGTTAAAGCAACTCAGCAAAAGAGAAACAAAAAAAACCCCAAACATTTAAAACCTTTTGTACAACTTCCCCTGTTTCTACTTCCTGATCTCTGTATCACATGTTCCTCTCTGTTTGGTTTTGCAAGAATATTAAAATCGGTAAATATTAAATCTTTAAACCCATTTTAGTATTCTTAAACTTATTGTCTTTTTGAGCATTTTTAAACCCAGCAGCCTGCATTTGATGCATTGTTCTTGG
This sequence comes from Kryptopterus vitreolus, assembly GCA_030449085.1. Lineage (NCBI taxonomy): Eukaryota > Metazoa > Chordata > Actinopteri > Siluriformes > Siluridae > Kryptopterus > Kryptopterus vitreolus. The sequence continues at coordinate 11,720,136 of JACRUU010000017.1, read as the reverse complement.
AGTGAGAGTGAAGGAGAGGATAAATTCCAGTGTTTGCCCTCACATTTTTACCTTGAATTGACTTCTAACAAAGCTGGTGTTTGGCAATGCATCAGGTCTTTGATCAAGACTCAACTCTATGTTTCAAAGGCAATAGACCTTCTTTAAAGCATTATGAAGTATGGCAAACTGACTATACCAAGCCCAGGTTTGTAAGAAAGAACAGGTACATTATTTTTACTCCATTTGTATTTGGGGAAAAAATGCATTGTTTTACATCTTGCAACATTTTTAATGCCTAAATAAAATTTATTTTTCCGTAGACAGATATTCGGTTAGAAAAGCTAAAATAAATTCAGTGCCTGCATAAAATACAGAAAGACTGTAGTAATGACGTTCAAATGCTCCATAACAATAATATCCTCTTAAGATATGTGTTACACATGCTTTCTGGAATTGGATACTTTTAAAATACTTATAAAATGTCAATTTCAATTCCTCTTATCGACCAATGCTGGGTGCATTATTTCCCCCACCTGCCAGGACCTGCCGCACATCCAAGCTGCCAAGACCTTATGTGGTAATCTAAACATCAGTAGATAAAGGTAAGTGTAATTGTTGTAATAAACTAATATGTTGAGCAAGGTGTCACGACCCGTGTTGGGGAGTAACTTTTTACTTGGTACGTAATTTCATTGCAAAGTAAAAGTAACAGTAATTCGTTACAGTTACTGACAAAAAAAACATGTAATTAAATAACAGTTATTTTTGAAAATGTTAAAGATTACAAGTCCCAAAGGCACCCCCCCCCCCAGCAGCCCCGCCTCACTCATTCACTTGATGAATGTTATTTTCATCAAGTGCCACCTAGTGGTGGGTGAAAGTAATCAAAAAGTAATCAAATGGAATCAGTTATTTTAATTTTATGAAGTAATTAAAAAGTTACACTAGTTATTACATTTTGAATAGGGTAATTTGTAATCTGTAATCTATTACATTTCCAAAGTAACCTTCCCAATACTGGTCACGACCAACATGACTGAGCATCTGTGGTTGATTCACCGCTTGGAATCGAAACTGGGAATCAAGTGTCAGGATCTCGCGGCGCGCACTTCCGGTTCGGCAGCCATCTTGCCGGTTTTCCCGCCGGGCTCCTTATTTAAGGAGCAAGGAGACAATGACTGTTGCCTGATTATCACTCACTATTTTTGCCCCTGAGATCTCTCTAGCCATTGCTTTCAGCTCCTGTCCTGACCTGCCTTGGATTATGGCTTGACCTTCTTTTGGACCCCGGTTTGTGTTTTTGTCTTCCCCTTGTTTCCCTATTTCTTTGCTTTTGATTTTTGAACTGTTTTTGTGTTTGGTTTTGCCCTGCTGTTGTTTTGCCTTGCCCTTGTTTCTGTTTACCCAACTCGTTATTAAAGACCCTTTATTTTTGAACCTTTGCTCGCACTCTGCATTTGGGTCCTTATATCACCTGCTCTTGCTGACATCAAGAATCGGAATCAATAAAATCAAAATCATACCAAACCCTACTTCTCACACTCACCTTTTTCTCCACTCCCTCCTCTAAATTATATATATATATATATATATATATATATATATATATATATAATTTTATCATCAATTTGTTGCCACAATGGCTAGCTAAACTTCACTTTGAATATGTAGCACTGATTTCCATTACAATTTGCACAATCCTTTGCGATATTTTCCAAATGTCAATTTAAAAAAACTGTTGCGAAATGACGGTGTTTCCATTAACCATATCATGCAACTAAAACTCGTCCTCTCAGGATAAATCATCAAAAAACGGAGACAGATATCAGCAGGTTTACTTATATCACAGCCAACGCATTAGCCGTTTTGACTTGTTAATTGGAGACGTAGGCACGTTAAACAAGCATTAACGGCGAGGCGATCCCCCTATACTTGGGAGCGGCCATGTATGTGCGTGAACGTCCACTTTTTCTTAGCTGTGAGGGTGGTTACAGGGAGTGAAGGGTTTTAGAGAGTTGATGAACCTTTTAAGATTTAAGAACCTTAAGGTTTAAGAACCTTTTCTTAAATTGAGAAAATGTTTTGCAAAGGGATGAATGTTCCAGGGATCAACACAGAATAATCAGTGTGTTATCCAGCAATTCAGGTTTAAGAACACAAAGCATGACTTCTCACATCGGCTTGTCAATAGAACCAGAGGGCGAGAAAAGGGTTTAAAACTCCTTACAAAAGTTCATTTTCAATTTTTCCTGACCCCATTACTACATGTAGTTTCTTCTCCCTTTCTCCCTCAGGGTGGCAGTAAAATAGTTTTGCCTTAACCTTATTATCTGAGGAACAAATCTACAATTTATATGTTTCCATGCTTCACTTTTCTAGTTTCAATACTTCAATACTAAAAAAACAACCTAAACGAATAAATGCTAAATACAAAGACTTGTGATCATAGGCGCCGGGAGCCAAGCCTTGCTAAGATGCACTGTGAGCTTGGACGAACATAATTATAGACTCGTTTAAGCTCTTACCCTGAGCTACAAAGTTCAAGGTCCATGTAACTGTTCCTTAGATCCAGACCAATTGTTCTGGCTGAAATGAGTTCTGCCTGGAAAAGCAAAAGGATGGCTCTTTCCACACTCGCCAGCCAGCGCTGCTGTCCATGCTTTATTGAAGTGATGGATTATGTGGACCATGAACAATAAATCTGGCTTGATTTCTAGTTCATGCATCATTTTTCTCTGAGTCTTTCTAACTTTGTTAAACAAAAGTTAGCCAGGAACTGGCTGCCTTAATTAAACTTAAACGTTTCAATTCATTCAATTTAAAAGTGCAGGCATGTAAATGTTTTTAAATCATTTCCTTGAAAACATGGCAGCAATCATAATGCAAGCCTAATATGTGTAACTTAGGGCAAATAAAAGCTAAAGAAAAGTTTTTTTTTTTATTAACACATGATTATTATTATTGAGTATGGCTGTATGACCATTTTAAATACAGAGGTAATAATAAAACAGGCAAATTAAATTAAAACAGCACCTACTTATTCATGGCTTCCCTTCTGTACTCTAATATATATAAAATAGATTCATATGAAAAAGTATTTTTAATCAGGAAATGTTTGTCTTTAGGGGGCACAATGGCTTAGTGGTTCACCTCACACCTGAGGGTCGGGGGTTCGATTCCCACCTCCGCCATGTGTGTGTGGAGTTTGCATGTTCTCCCTGTGCCTCAGGGGGTTTCCCCCAGGTCCAAAACATGGAAAATTGTCCATAGTGTATGAATGTGTGTGTGAATGTGAGTGTGTGAGCCCTGCGATGGGTTGGCATTCCATCCAGGGTATGTCCTGCTTAATGCCCACAGACGCCTGAGATAGGCACAGGCTCCCTGTGACCCGAGGGAAGATCGGATATAGCGATAGAAGATGAATGAATGAATGAATGTTTGTTTTACTGATGTGTTAAGTCGCCAAACAACCACCAAAATCCATTGGGGACGACAAATGTGTGAGTTTTTTTCATGAATGCCGAAACTCTGCCTTTTTCTGTCTCTCTAGAAGTGATGTGTTAGCTTGGCCTTTAACTACGTTTTTTTTTTCTGGTGCTTCTTGGTGATAGTTTTGATGGCGTTTACTGCTAAGCAGTGTTGTGGTTGTGTTGAATGCCCTCCATTTATAGATGATTTGTCTTACATTGGATGAATGGCATTGAAATCTCTTGGAGATGGTCTTATAGCCTTCCCCAGACTGATTGGCCATAACTGCCTTCTTCCTGATGTCCTCGGCTGTCTTTCATCTTGGCATTGTTTGACTCCTTGGCACTACAGTGGTTTGGTTCTTCCTTCAGGTCGCGGGGAGCCTGTGCTTATCTCAGGTGTCTTGGGGCATGAAGGCAGGATATGGGGTGCCAACCAATGACAGGACATTCCCTCACATTCACATACACCCTCACATTCATACACCCTACATTCATACACTAGGGACCACTTTCCAAGGTGCCAATCAACCGGGGAGAAACCGGAGAACCAGGAGGGAAAACCCCCTGAGGAACGGGGAGAACATGCAAACTCCACACACACATGGCGGAGGCAAGAAGAGAACCCTGGAGGTGTGAGGCGAATGTATTAACCACTAAGCCACTATGCTTCAGATCATCAAACTAATTTAAATATTAGTCAAAGATAATATGAAAAAACACAAAACACAGTTTTAAATGAATCTTTTTATTATTAAGGGAAATCCCAAACTATATTGGCCCTGTGTGAAAAAGTGTTTGGCTGGACATTCTCCTTCAAAACAGCCCCAGACCATCAAACTACCACCACCATATTTTACTGTTGTAAATATTGTACTGTATGATGTTCTTTTTCTGAAATGCGATGGTACTTTTACGCCAAACATAATGGGACACACACCTTCCAAAAAGTTAAATTTCTGTCTCATCAGTCCACAGAATATTTTCCCAAAAGTCTTTGATGTTTTCTGGCAAAATTGAGACGATCCCTTATGTTCTTTTTTGCTCAGCAGCGGTTGTCCTCTTGGAACTCACAGACCATTTTTGCCTAGTCTTTTTCTTATGGTGGAGTAACATTGACCTTAACCGAGGCTAGTGTGGCCTGCAATTCTTTAGATGTTGTTGTGGGGCCTTTTGTGACCAGCAGCCTTTTGCTGCTCTCTTGGGGTAATTTTGGTCGGCCAGCCACTCCTGGGAAGGTTCTCCGCTGTTTTCGGCATTTGTGGATAACGGCTCTCACTGTGGTTCGCTGGAGTCCCAAAGCATTAGAAATAACTTTATAACCTTTCTGAATTGTTTCTCATCTCTGGCATTATGTCTCGTTTTTGAGGATCTTTTGGTCTACTTCACTTTGTGAGGCAGGTCTTATTTAAGTTGATTGCGAATAGGTGTGGCAGTAGTCATGCCTGGGTGTAGCTTGGGAAATTGAACTTAGGTGTGCTAAACACACAATTACACACAGGGCCATGTAGTTTTGTATTTTGTTTTCCCTTAAAAATGAAAACCTTCATTTAAAAACTGCATTTTGTGTTTACTCATACCGACTTTGATTAATGTTTAACTTTGGTGATCTGAAACACTCTAGTGCAGGGATCACCAACCTTTTTGTAACTGAGAGCTACTACATGGACACCGAGTCATATAAAGGGCTACCAGTTTGAAATACTCCTCTGAAATAACAAATTTACCTTTAGTTATATATTATTATTATTATTAGATTATTATTATGATACTCGTTTATTTATCTATGTGAATACACTTGTGATTTTTGACAGTGACTATATCAACAACGAATTTAACTACATTTTACACTATAGACAACGAATTAACTCACTTTACATGAGATTGTGCACTTTTTATAGCAAGCCTGAGAGCTACTCATGTGCTCCTTGGGGGCTACCTGGTGCCCACGGGCACCACGTTGGTGACCCCTGCTCTAGTGTGACAAACATAGTGTGAATTATTTGACCACACAACAGGGGATAGTATAGAACAGGAAGAGAGTTTGGCCAGAAAATACAATCCTATTAACCTTTGACTGGTCTGTTCACAGCAAATGTCTTATATACACTCTCATTTTCTGCTTCCCCCTTTCTCCTTCTGTCATGTACATATAAACACAACTTCAAATGGGATTTGGAGCTAACTTAAATGTGGGTCGGGAAAATAAAGGAGCAGCTGCATACTGTATTGTAAAATATATAGAAATATTTAGTAGAAGGGATTTTCTCAGTACTCTATTACTCTCTCATGGCATGTGTTAAACAGAATTTCCTTTCCAATCAAGCATGAAAGAGATTTTCTTTTTTTCTCTCTTTTTTTCCCTATTACTTACTTCTTGGATCCAATGAAAACATTGGCAGCCTGACCAGTCTAATTTGATACTTGATAAGTAAATGATGGACTGATGGGAATTTGAGGTTAATGCTGTCTTACTTTTCAAAGCATATTTTAACCGAGCCAAAGTCTGATTTTGCTCTTAACCTGCTTATAAATGTCACATTATGTGCACAGTCAGAATAGTTCAATAATACTTGGACAAAACCAATGTCCATATTTGGTTGCGTTGGAACGTTCGGCCCCCTGTTGGAGTTGCAGATTTGGCAGGCATCTTGGATGTCTGGCAGATTGTTCTTTAGGCCCTGAAGAGTGAATGTTACTGTAGAGCTCAAGTGGGAAAACAGACAGTTCCCAAAAAGCAGGGTTATGTCAGAGTAAACATAGAAGAGGGAGAAATAAGTGCAAAAAAAAAAAGAAAAACACATTGTTGAACATTCCCAACAGAGGATTAAAGACACAGACCATTTGTTCAGAAGTTGTTGCGACATAACAACAAGCACAATGTGGCCTAGCTAGTTGTTCAAAATGCTGTATCAAAGACAAGAAAAGAAATATGAGGATTCCCGCAGGTGCCTGGATATTGTTCTCAATCCGCTTCATACATGGACAAGAAAAAGTCAGGAAGAACGCTATCATTAATGGACGGGCTTGCTCAATCCCCATGCGGTCCAGGGGTCATGGTAAGGGACAATTTCAAAGCCGTGAGCAATCTTCTGTTAAGGAACAGGTGCCAAATGGAAGAGAGGAAAGTCCATAGTACTAAAAAGATGCCACTGATTGCCATCTGACCCTCATCTCGGGTTTCCCCAGGGTTTGTGCTGTATAGTCTCGCATAAGGTGCTCCATTCATTTATTTCCCCTCTGTTTTCTCCATGCTCTCACTCCTAAGTGATGCTGTCTCACAAGTTTCCATCCTGAAATCTTGCTCAGTGCAGGCACCAGTGGGGGTAACAGATTTCCTTCAGGTAATCTTATCAGACATTTGCCTTATTCACATGGTGCATCTCATGACCCTACCCTGAGAAGGAAAGAAAAGAGAAATGGAGAATTTGGCATTCCTTTGCCCATCTTTATTTATTTTTTTGTCAGTAAAAGGGTGTTATTTTTTTTTTTAATGGGACCACCTCCAAAGTGTAGCCATCTGTGAGCCCGGTCTCTGGGGTGGGAGGAGCGGGATAGGAGGTGGGGAATCTGGAAATGGTTGAGGGTCAGGTGAGTTGGTTTTGGGGGTAGTCAGAGCCGACAGATGAGGCCTGCAGGCAGGAGCATGTGTGAGTTTTTTGAGGGCAGGTGAATTTGGGTGCAAAGTTAACAGAAAGGGCAGACATTACCTCACCTGCAGTGTGATAAAGAGCCAAAGGCCTGCTTTTCTGTTGTCCAAATGGAAGTGACTTCTCCCCGCATTCTACTGAAACAGCCACAAGTAAATCAGTAAGATATTTGAAGGTAATCTTTAATTATATATAAACCACACATTGTTCTGTAGCTAAACATGCGGGGGTGCTTGTGTTTCTTGCTGGTTTGCAGTGCTTGCCAGTGATTATGCAGTCATACATCTCCTTCATTAGTACAAGTTGGTTCGAAAAGCAAAGCAAAGCAAGCTGTCCCGCACTGGAATGTCTCGTCTATAGAGGAAAAAGCCATAAAAGTGGCAGTGGTGAACCATGTAACCTCAAACACATTTTGACTATGCACACTCCTCTAACAATAATTCAGATATTAAATATGTACTTCTTACTAAATGATTGAATAATTAAAGGGGACTGGAAGTGGGAAATAAAATGCACAATATCCTTTGTAAGTGTTTCTGGTTAAACTCAGTAGGCAAACATCTCTTTGGCTGCATAAAGTCACATAGCATTGCCAAGCTGTTCAATTGTTCAAATTGTTAGCTTTCAAGAATGTCCTGAAGTTACTCAAGAATGTTTTTTTTTATTTATTTTACAAAAAGCCAGTGGTTATATGAACCATGAGCTAAATTTATAGTGAGTTTGAGACAGTAATCATGGTGCATCTTATAAACAAATGTATGGAACATGCTTTAGATAATGATCAGAACAGGGATGATAGCACAAAGAGTCATGATATTATCATGACTCTTGAAATCCTCTAAGCAAAAAAACAAAGCTGTGTTATATAGTATACATAATATGTATAGTATTTTTTATAGTATAGTATTATATAGTATACTTTAATATTTAAAGCAATTCCCTTTAGTTTAGTTATTGATGGTGAGTAATACCTTGTTAATATCTTGTTAAAAAAACATTGTTGAAATGCAAAAATGCATAGTTGAGGCTGGGGACATTCTGACATACAAAAGACCAGCTATAACTGGAACATTTTATTCACATGTTTTACTGCCATTTCAATTTTACAATGGTTTATTGGGGATGAAATAAAGTGGCCCAGCCTAGTAGCTCTTAACTGTTAATCATAGCATCTGTATGGCAGACTGTAACTAGTTAGAAAAAACATACATAAATAAAAAATCACATTATATGTACATTATTGCTCTACTATTTAGTACACCCTTCAATGACCAAGACCTTACATTCATATGCTGCCTTTTCATTAATGCCATCTATGTTCTGGAGCATATGCACTCTCGCAGTTCAATAAAAAATGATTGAGGAGCAATAAATAATACCTTTATGTTTTTATGTTGATTCCTTCTGCCTATTGCGCCACAACTGTTACTACTTTATTATTAGAGATTAGAGAAGCCAGCTGGATATGGAAATGCATACCAAGCAAATAAGATTGCTCTGAACAAAAGTAACACATTCCCATGCTTCCATCAAAAGACGTATTTTTCTCGGGGTTGCTACAGTGATCTGAACAGTGCATCTCAAATGGGTGCAATGCATTTCAACAAAACGAATCGGGGCTAGATTTGTTCTTTTTCCACCCCCGTAAATTTATTTATCCCCCTGGGTTTTTTATTTTTGAGAATGTGCCACTTGTCTATTATTCAATAAACCAATAATAGAAAAGGTCTGTTTAATGTACTTGCTGTGGTGTTGCTGCTCTTGAACACATTAAACCTTTCATGCCTGTCTCTTACAGCAAGTGGCAGAGCTATCCAGGAGCACGCGGAGCCAGAAACATTCCGTTTGTTTTTCGTCCTGTTCCTGCGACGCCTATGTACTTGGTCTGACGCTCATCAGCTCTCAATGCTGATGGATCTAACAGATGGGAAGTACACAAGCACCTTGTCTCTCCCTTTCACACACACACACACAGAGCACTAATGACTTTTTGTCATATATATAAATATATTTATATTTATATATACTTAAGCTTCATTTCTTTCAGCAACATGCAGAATTGTTTGTGACATTCAGTACACTTGCTCGGCTCATACACAAAACAGAATAGCAAAAAGAAAACCTGTACCTCTCGGGATATTAACAAGAAACACACCTTCGCGGCACGGCAGGGAGCCTGGCCTGGCCTGTTTAAAAAGGGAAAATCTGTTCAAGGACTCATTTTGGTTTGGATCCATCAATCTAGGTTTCTTTCTTTTGTGCTTTGTGATTTTTGATCACGCCAACCTCTAGGTGAACTTGAGGTGTCACACCTAGAGTTTCGCATGGATGTGATGGAGTGTCTGTTGCCTCTGGGTGTGTATAAGTGTGAACGCATGTACCACAGCATGTTATCTGTGGGCTTGGAAGCAAAAGTCGGCATTAGTCCAGTAAGACGAGGGAGCAGGAATCGTAGTGGCGCTGAGGGAATATGATTATGTATACAAGTTAAAGCCCGGGACAGACACAGAGTAGAGAGGATGCTGGATGGCGATCAGTGAGTAAAAGAGAAAAAAACGTAAAGAAGGGGAAACAATCATAGGGTCAGAGAGAGAAAGAGAGAGTGAGAAAGAGAGAGAGAAAGAAAGAAAAAGAAAGAAAGAAAGAAAGAAAGAAAGAAAGAAAGAAAGGAGATGAATGGACAGTAGAGAGGCGTCTGGGGTCTCCACGGCCTTGAAAAAGTCTCTGTCTCCACTCCCAATTAAGGGCACAAAGATAAACTTGCAAAAAAGCAAGGGAGGAAAGAAAAGAGGAGAAGAGAAGAAGGCAAAGGATCTTTTTACAGGCAGGAGACAGTTTTTATCTGCTAACTACACTACTTTCTGAAGCAGCCCCATTTGCCATTGGTCTCTTTCACGCTCTCTCTGCTCTTTCTTTTCTTCTTTTTCTCTCCAGGGCGGGGTGCTTGTCTCTCTGTGCCCGCTGTCCTCTGGCTGTCTCTGGTTACTCTTAAAAGGGCAACGGTGGAGAACAAGGCAGAAAGGGGCTCCCAGTATAATGCAGCCACTTAAACCTTGCAAAAGAACGTACACGATACAGGAGACACGGCGACCTCCACCCAACCCCGTTCTCTCTGTTTTTTTTTCTACCCTCTCTCAGTCCAGCCATCCCTTCTTGCCCTCTTCCACTCCTCCACACTCCATCTGCTCCCAGTGTGCTTTCTCTGCCTTTCCACTCAGTTGCATATAATTGGCAGTAATTATGGCTAATCCTGAGGGTTATCTCCTGATAGCTGGAACCTGTTTCTCATGAACTGATCTGGACCGCTCAAGAGAGATTGAGTAATGGTGAAACAACTGACATTTTAATTTCAATAAATCAAAATGAAAAAGTATATATATTTCCCAGCAAGAATATATGATATAAATATACGTTCCCTATCATTGCAAGGCATCTTTTGAAACAGTTCAATTTCATTACAAGTATTAGGTCTACAATTTTTAGGAGAATATACGATCACATATGACCTCATTTCTTTTGTTTTTAAAACCTTTTTTCATGCAAATTATATATTTATTTTAGAACCCAAAAGATTTCGCGTTTTGTAATAAATCAAGTTTTAATAATAATAATTATTATAGTTAAAAAAAAAAACACGCTAAAATATTAGTTGAGTCTACTCTGTAAAACAAAGGGGATCTTGAGTAGGTTCTAGGATTTTAACAGAAAAATATCATCGCCATCTAGTGGAGAAAGAACGGAACAAAGGTGTACAGTGTAAGCATTCAGTGAACGTTGTTCAAACTGGATTTTCATGAGCAGTGTTGAGTTTTGATATGTTTCCTAAATGCATGCGAGGATTTTCTTTCATGCTAACATTCTATTGCAATTCCCACTGTAAAGGAATAAATGCTTATTGTTTTGGGTGGTAGAAATTAGAATTAAAACTATATAAGCTCCCTACAGTAAAACTTAGTCTCTATGCGTTACATCTGCAATTTATATCTTATCTAAGAAAAACATATAGTCGGATATATTTCATTGTTATTATGCAGATAACTCCATGTGAAAGAAAAAAAAACGTATTAAAGGAGGAGTAAAAGGAGTAGTAAAGGAGTAAAAGGAGCACTCTTTAAGAGAGCTGTATAAATGCTTGTCACTTATGTCAATATGCATTTTCTTGTATCTAGTAAAATGTGATTCAAATTTTCAACGATTATGTGGCCTTTATATTGGATTTAAGTGTCCAAAATGTAGCACTCTCTCGCTATATACACACACACACACACACACACACACACACACACACACACACACTCCCTGAGGTGGTAAAGTGTGACCACTTCTGGCCTATACTTGCTGGCGTGGCGTATGTGTTTACAATTGAGTGAAAACTAAATAATTGATGTTTAAGAGTTGTGTACTTTGAGGTCTCTTGACATGAAAATAAATTGTATTTACAATTGTGCATAATTGTATTAAACAGCTATTTTGGACCTAGACAGGATCTGAAAATACAGTAGCTAGGCTCCAACACCCAAAGCACAACCTGGGTTGTTTGTTTATTAGGCAAAAGAAATCACACAAGAAATCTCTGTAACTTTTTTCCTCAGCAACTACATTCTACTAAAGTGATGCCATCCAGCAGATACAGATGGAAGCCTGTGAAATAATGAGGTATATCAAGGATTTTATAATGATTCAAGCAAGATTTGTGTGTGTGTGTGTGTGTGTGTGTGTGTGTGTGTGTGTGTGTGTGTGTTAGTCAGGTAGGGTGGGATAAACGCGGTCATTAATACTCCCACCGTTCCTTACGTGCCTTCCTTCATTTGTTCACACATTGGTTCCAGGTGTGAGAATGACTGTAGAGTCTGGCCCAAGGTACAAGACTGTATTTAGGCAAGAATGTGTGTATGTGCGTCTGTACACGTGTGCATGTGTATGCGGGCAAATAAATACCGTGCACTGTGGGGGCCGCACTTTGTGCTCAGCAGGGTGTTTCTTCTCCCCGAAAAGGCGCCTGTGTTGGGCTTAATTGGCCTTTATGCCCAGAGGGCACCCAGTCTCCAAAGCTGGCATAGTTTGATGGTCTCCAGGGGGTGTACAGTGTTAAGAGACTGAGACACACACTTCTACCCACCCCTGTAGCCATCAGGAATGTCTGAGTATCCAGACAGACCAGGAACAAGGCCCCTGGTTTCAGAGGCCTCATTTGTGTGCCGCCCGAAGGCCAAAGTAACGCCTGACTAATGAATAGAAACCGAACAGAATAGAAACACATTGCCGTGCACAGCCATTACATTGCAGTGACAACAATGAAAGCCATCGGCCAATGTCTGTAACACCAATTATAGCAACAAATCACACAGGAGGAACTGAGGAATAAAATCAGAGTGTGTGATCTCCACGTGGAGCTCCTTTCCATTTCTTTATCTGTTTAGTTCGGATCATGCCCGGTTCCAAGGTGAGTTATGTCACCCCGTATTAAAAAACCTTTTTTTTCTGCACAGTGACTGTAACATCCGATTCAGCTATACACACCATGGCACAGTCTGAATGTCCTCTTTGTTCTACAATCCCCCAATTCCATTTGCTTACGACAGAAAAAGGGCTCAGAATAGCACAGATTTGAGTATAAGTTATGATTTTATGTCGAGGCCTCGCTTGGGGAGAAGGAAATTAGATATAGAGAATAAATGCACTTTTTTTTTTTTAAGAATGGGTAACAGAAATTATTTTCACTGGCTTTAAATACTGGAAGATTTTCACAGAAGAAAGGGTCAGGGAGAATCTGAGGCCAAACAGTTTGATCGTTTACAAGAAGGAGACTGTATAACATCCATTTGTTGACCTTTTTCAGGCAGTCTGTATGTGTGTGTGTGTGTGTGTGTGTGTGTGTGTGTGTGTGTGTGTGTGTGTGTGTGTGTGTGTGTGTGTGGGGGGGGGACTGGAGGCTCTATGCTCCTGAGTAAGCTGTCATGCTTAGTTTAAGTACATAGAGGCCAACCAAAGGGGGCACAATAATCCATTAAACCTTAATATCTGCTTTGTCTGTCCAAGTGAGTAATCTAAATGCTCATGTACATGCACTGTAAGTATTAGTGTACATACTGTTTAGACAGGAGCTGTGACATGAATCAGCAATGTAAGTGTTAATCAGTACATAAAGATGAGTTACACAGCTGCCAAGCATCTGGTTTTACCTCTCTTAATCTGTGAGCAGAACTAGATCTTGATGTGTGTTTTGGCAATCCATTAAACATTTAATTTGGTAATTAAACATTTTTACACACGCTGATAAAGCAGGCATATGGTGCATTTGAAGTAAATGCTGTGTGTGTGTGTGTGTGTGTGTGTGTGTGTGTGTGTGTGTGTGTGTGTGTGTGTGTGTGTGTGTGTGTGTGTGTGTGTGTGCGCGATGGTAGCCCCATCATGTAATGTGTAGAAATATTGGAACTAAAATTGACCTAAAATTGGCAATACAGTCTCTGATATAAGTCACAGAGAAGACCCTGATGGAATGTCTCACAAACCAAAATCTCAAACAAGTACCATAACACCATATTTTTTTTAAAGATTTTTCATTTTGAAGTTATGAAAACATTCCAAGTAAATTTTGATCATGCAGTGACCACTACTCTTTTTGGCTCTGTATGCATACTGCATTGCAATACAGAGCGGATTCCCAATTTTTATCATAAACTTTTTTAGTGAAAATATTCTAACTTTGGCCACTTACTTTTCTAGAAATCCATTTGCCCAGTGCAAATCAGAGTGAAATTGATACTTGAATTGCTTTTCTCTTTTACACCATTTCACATTCTCACTGCGCAAATTTCAACTAACCAGAAAACAAAAAACCATTGGCTGAGGGGCATGTGGAAGGGAACAGAGCTGGAAACATTTAAGAGTCTTTCAGTCACTGGTTAGAAACATGGCAATAAAGAACATAAACAAATCTTTTACAAGCATGCATAGAAATTACAGAAATCAAACAAGCACTGAGAATCCAGAGCCAATCTAAACTTCATCCAGCATTCATTTTTTGGTTCGCCAGCCTTATAGTGTGAATACACAATGATTCTGCAGCTCTGTCCTCTTGCACTCTTTCGCCAGATGTCAAAAAAACAAACAAAAAAAAAAACACCCTTAATACTTAGCGTGCTTGGTTCACAATTCGAGCTGGGTTGAAATAGGGTTGAATCCTGATTTCACTGCTTTAGGGTTGCAATGGGGAGCAGACTACACAATCTTCTCACAGTCATAAAAAGGGTTGTTTTGTTCTGCACTTTGTTCTCGCGTGTTAAAACTTAACAGAACCAAACAGGTAAACACCAAGGTTACAGACAAATGGACTTTTGAGGCTATGTAGGTTATAGTTTTTTGTGTGTGTGTGTGTGTGTGTGTGTGTGTGTGTGTGTGTGTGTGTGTGTGTGTGTGTGTGTGTGATACGATATACAAATTCATACTCACACTATTTCACACCAAGTCGATGAAAGCCATTGTAAATGCTAGACAGAGAAAGAACATGAAAAAAATCCAAAATAAAGGATACCCTGAACTACAGACCATGAAACTGTGTGGTGACCTTGGTTGAAGAAAATTGCTGCATGAATCTTAGTCATAGCAATTTGCATTTTGTAATAGCTGTACAGGTGAATAAGTTGGTATGAATTGAAACATTGCTTAAATGGAGCTCTTTTTTTCTATGTAACCTGCTTTGTGCATAAAATGTGCTAAAACACTTTGATGTGAATTTTCCTGCTTTTTAGTTACTCCGAGATTTTTGTTATTCTTTCCCCAGCACTTAAAAAAAAAACAGGGGGACACATAGTCCTCACTGTTGTACATAGAATAACTGTAACTCTATTAAGCAGTTGTATTGTCTCAGACAAGTCGTGTGGACTTGGTGACTGCACAGATCCCTCAGACAGTGGATTAAAAAAAAACAAAACAAAACAAATTGTACAGCATTATGCAGTCACGCCTCGGCAGTTTACCATCACAGCTGAAACCTTTTTAGTGCCTGCACATGGACCAGATACTGTTTCCACAGGAATCCGAATTTTTGATGTAAATATCATGTGCAGTCTTATTGGTTTTAGAAGTGTCATGCATTTCAAAAATCATAAAATGTCAAACCATTATATACTGCTATTGAAAACCTAGGGTTTACATGTCAGCTATTGTTTTAGGTTTTTTGGCAGACATGTCCATTGTGCATAAAGTGTAGACTGCACTGTGTAAGACAAAGACCCAACATCTGTAAAGTGTTGCATCATCGCCGGGGTTATATAATATTTACTCTTGAACTGCAACATCTATAATTAACAGAAATGCAGGCATCTATTTTGCACATAAAGCTGCAGGCATGTGTGTGTGTGTGTGTGTGTGTGTGTGTGTGTGTGTGTGTGTGTGTGTGTTTCATGTATATATCAAGATCATTATTTCAGGAAGGAACGTCTCAAAGAGAGGTATTGTAGTGTGGCTCTGACTGGTGCTTATTATCCAGACCACAAGCTTCAAGGCAAGACAACACACACACACACACACACACACACACACACACACACACACACACACATCAAACACACTATCCATATTAATATTAACTGACATGATTATTAATGCAGATTGTTAATCCCAAGTCATTACCTAAATCTATCCCTAACCTCAGTAATCAAAAGTAAATCTAGTTTAGATTTTATATAAAAGAAGTAAACAAATAACAAATTTTTTTTTTCACTTGTGGGGTTCAGCCAAATGTTCTCCAAACTGTGAGATATTCCTGTCCTCATACTGTAAAAATCTCTCATTCATGTTTTGTTAGCAATGAAAGCAGTATAATAGCTTACAGGTTTTACAGCCTACACTGTGGTGAACATGGTCATTAAATGAATGAATCAGTGTTGATTGTTGTCCACCAATGTGGGGGAAGATCATCCGTCTGGTTGGACTGGTGACTGTGTTTTCGTGAGACAGCTCAGGCGATGTCTTTCTTTAGTTGTGATGATGATTCGGATGAAAAAACAGACCCTGAATGCGTGCCATCATTTGTCTCAGAGTACAGTTTACAGTATATGAGGCAAATCGAAGTTTCAAATGGCAGCCGCTATAAGCAGTGCAAAGAAAAATACAGAGAATGTAAAAGAATGAAAATCATTGATTGAGAGAACATGGCTTATAGTTAAAGTTCTCTCACTCTGTCTCTGGTTCACTTTTAGCCACCCCTGGATCAACTTTTCTTTTTCTTGTTTATGTGCCCCCTCTCTCTCTCTCTCTCTCTCTCTCATACACTCTCTCATTCCCTTAGACTCCCCCACTGTCCCCCTCCTTCTGCTGCAGGCACATTATGATTATTCTCTTTTGAGAGAGACAAAAAAAGGTTGACAGCAAATTGCTCCTTTTTGCGTACTCTCTCTCTGGATCCACCAAAAATTACTTTCCATGTACCTATGTAACTCCCAATAAGAAACACACACACACTATATTATATATTATATATTATAATTATTTATATACATAATTGTTCATTCATTCATTCATTCATCTTCTACCGCTATATCCAATCTTGCCTCGGGTCATGGGGAGTCTGTGCCTATCTCAGGCTTCTATGGGCCTTAAGGCAGGATACACCCTGGATGGAATGCCCACCCATCGCAGGCCACACACACACACACACACACATTCACACACACACACATTCATGCACTAGGAACAATTTTCCAAGGTGCCAATCAACCTACCGTTTTTGGACCGGGGGAAACCGGAGAACCCGGAGAAAAAAACCCTGAGGCTCGGGGAGAACATGCAAACTCCACACACACATGGCTGAGATGGGAAGCGAACCCGGACCCTGGCGGTGTGAGGCGAACGTGCTAACCACTAAGCCACCGTGCCTCTACATAATTGTTTTTTTCTTCAATTTTCTTAACTAAATGTACAGATTTTCTGTATTTCAAGCTTATTCACATTTGTTAGAATATGGTACTCTTAGCTAGGCTTTAATAATACTCAAGGGAACGTCTAGTTGATTGAAGCCGAGATAAACAAATTAAGTGTAATTTCAAGCCTGTAGATTTTTTCCAGGCGAAGGGTAAAGAGTCAACAACCTTGAATAACACAAGAGCTTCAAATTCCGGGTTTGAATTTTTTCCCCATCAGGACAAGGTACGTCATGTCAACACCTGATTTTTATTCAAATCTGCCCGAGAGGCAGCATGTGGAAAACAAATCTCTGCTTATATTTGTCAAGGCAACATCAGACAACAAACATGCATTAAACATTGGTCTGTATAACAGCCTGCGCTATGTGTGATCGTTTAGTTTGTTTAAAAAATTAGAAAGGAATTTTTTATTGGTAGAATTTTGGCATTAAAAAAGAGAAAGAGAGAGAGAGAGAGAAGGGGGGGGGCAATGCATAACAGGTGAGCAGAAAGGTAAAAAGACAGAATGGATGCCATGAACTCTATGCTAATCAGGAAGCTAGTCAGGCACAGTAGGCTAAAATCAACATAGAGTGAGGAGAGAGAGAGAGAGAGAGAGAGAGAGATTGCAGGGAGATGTGAAATGCAAAAAACAAAAGCTTTTTGTTTATTTAATATGCTGACCAGCGGGCGCGGTGGCTTAGTGGTTAGCACGTTCGCCTCACACCGCCAGGATCCAGGTTCGATTCCCGTCTCGGCCATGTGTGTGTGTGTGGAGTTTGCGTGTTCTCCCCGTGTCTCAGGGTTTTTTTCTCCGGGTTCTCCGGTTTCCTTCCGGTCCAAAAACATGCACGCTAGGTTGATTGGTACCTTGGAAAATTGTCCCTAGTGTATGAATGTGTGAGAGTATGTGTGTGTGTGTGTGTCCTGCGATGGGTTGGCATTCCATTTAAGGTGTATCCTGCCTTAATGCCCATAGATTCCTGAGATAGGCACAGACTCCCCGTGACCCGAGGGAAGATCGGATAAAGCGGTAGAAGATGAATGAATGAATGAATGAATATGCTGACCAATGGAACTGTTGTGCGACAGCTGTATTTAACTACAACCCATCTAAACCTTCTGCTTAACATTGCAGTGGGTGGAGACTGGAGACTGAATACTGGATATCATCCAAGTTAAAGACACACACACAGACACACACACACACACACACACAGAAGAAATAAAACAGTAGCAAGGTAAGATCGTATCTCCCCTTCTTTGCTTCCTCTCTTTCTCTCTCTCACTCACTCTGAGGGTGTGAGTGTGTGTACAGGATGCATGGCTCTGGATGTCAGTGGCCGAAGTGTCAGGTTCATACTCCATGCATTTGAGGGCAACGCTTTACACTACTATTCAAACACTGCACATTCAACACTGAGGTTAACCAAGAACCAGATGGTGATCTGACTGATTATATGATCCAACCACAAGAGATTAGACCTTGGCACACAACATTGCTGCCAAAGCCCAACTTTCTGAGAGGCCTTAAAAATGTAGATGCCACACTAAACTCCAATCAACAATCAGTACAGCAAGCAGACTGAGTGTGAGTATATCTGAGCATTTACAGCTAATGTCGACTAGATCATACCACCTAAAAGACATAGGCTTTCTGTTTAAAAGGGAAGGGGGGGATTCACAATGAATCATGTATTTCTAGCCCTAACATAAGTTGGCAAATCAATTGCAGATCACGTTTAAATTCACAAAACAAAAATGGACTGACGGTCATATGCTAGACATCATAAAGAGGGGTTCCATGAGAGAGGAGATCCTGAGGGACAGCGATAATCCAAAAGGCAGACGACAAATCGCAGTTACCTGATCTCATGTTTGACTGTGGTACATTTCTTTGTACATAAATAATCACCCTGACATGTTAGATCCAGTTTTATTGAACATCAGTGCTCGACATCTCACTCCGGCGTGCTGTGTTCCATGCTGTCACTCGACCATAAAGGTTCGCAAACAGGGCACTTAGCGGGTGTTAGTGCTAGCATGTTTTCAGTAGTGATCTCATCTCGGCCGTCTGGCAATGCTGGGCAGCGTTCTCTGGGCTGTAATGTTTCAGTCTGACCATAAAGTATGCAAAAGTGGGAGCCCTCACTGCACTTTCACTGCCATGGCACTCCACCGCAAACCACTGTGGCGGCTGCCCAGAGCACCGGAGCCAGCAGCCTGGCAAAGGCTTTCCTCCTGGAAAAGTGTCTCCGTGTTAGGCAGCTCGACTTCAGAAGTCCCTCTGCCCGTTGAGGTCTACTAGAGGTCTATTTAACATTTCTACTTTAAGTATCTACTTTAATCCTCCACCTTAGCGATACTACAGAATGAAAGGTTTGGAAAAAAAGGCTAGGCCTGTGGTATTATATTTCTCCACGCATTTTGGGCTCCCAGTAGAATAACAGCAGTCGTGCTTTTTCATGATGTCGTATTCATCCTATGAGGTTGAAAAGATTTTCCATGGCATTTGTACTGGAAAGAGTAGCTTCAGCCAATCCATCAAAAGAATGTGGGCTAAATTGAATTTGGCTACTGGGAAAAGGAGACAGTAGGATTACTTAACTGTGGTTTCCCTTTTATATATTTATTTACTTGTTTATTTTCGATCCGAGTCACTTCATAGTGTCTGATTTACATTTTTGTGCTGTGGCTATACTGTACATAGAATTCTTTTTCATTTCTCACATACTAGGGGCATTTTATATATCTTTATTAAACAAAATGTATGTTATTTTCATCAGGACTGAATGCTTCTCTTTTTTTTTTTAACTCTTGGTCTGTGTTGCGTGTCCGAGCTGATATTTCTTTCTTGTGTATCTGTTTTAATTTAGCAGGTCATTTTCACATATGGTCAACACACCTCATTTACTCACTGTATGGGGGCCAGCGAGAGCCTTTAGCCATGGTGAAACATTTCACCAATCACACACCACCCCATCGGTCAACAAAATCTCTGAAAACATGTGACTACTTTTGAAATAATCCTGACAATTGTGTGTATGTGTGTTAGAGTGGTGGTGGCGGTGGGAGCTGGATGGGATGCATTTGCTTTTTGAATCGAAACTGTGCCAGTATGTGTCTGGATCTGGTATCCAGAGTTGAATGGTTTGACGAAAAGAGGACAGAGATGAATATTGACACAGCAAAAAAAGTATAGGGTGTTGTGTCTGATGTTCGGACATTTTCACCAACAAAGAAAGACCAAAAAATGGAGAGAAGTGTGATAAGCAAACAATTAGGTGTTTAACTGACAGAATTCCTAGATATATTTTGCACATCCTATGTGTTTATTCCTGCAAACATACAGACAATTTTTCCTCTCTATCGATCCTACAGGAATATATTGATTTGAAGAGCACCCTCTGTTCGTTACATTAAAAGTCAAATAAAACTTTTATAACATCATAAAGGAGAAATCCATTCCACTCTTTCAGTCTAGGCTAGGATTTCTTTTGTAATGTGGAATTTTTTTCATACAAACTCAGAAAACATGATAATCACCCGATTTCATTTGTAAATGTTAATCCAAAAAAAAAAACAATATATAAGACAGAAACATGCAATCTGACTATTTGATACTGGATCGGTGGGATCTTTCAGGCCAATACCATCTGTTAAACCTATTGTGCATAGATCTCATGAATCACTCCCTGGGAGAGATAAAACATATGATCATTTTGATCATTTTTAAGGGTTTTGGAAAATGGTTAACCTTGCTAGCCTTGCCCTAGCGCCAGTCAGAGCAACAAACAACCAATACCATCTCACAAGAATAATGGAAAACTGTATCATTTGTGCAATTCCGCACCAGAATTGCTAATCACTAATGTTTCGACATAAATATTTAAGGTTTCATGTTTCCTTTAAGTGACGCCTCACTATCAAGTGTAATGACACTCAGCATGAATATGTAAATAAGATAAATTGGGATTCCTAGAGAATACAGATCTGGTATTAGATGTTTGAATGATCTTCTGTAGCAGACATCATCAGAATGGGTTCTGGTCTTTACTTCAAACATGCGCTCTAGCTGGCGAGGTCTAATGCCGCCAAGAGCATGTAACTGTAACCACTTCTGGAGCAAGAACAGGGCCTTACATAAATCCTTCAGCGAGACAACCGCTGATACAATAAGGAGCCCATAATACAACAAACCCACATAACCACTCAAATGGGGGGGTGAACAAAACTTTGGTAATGCCATAATGTGATGTTAGGCATATGTGTTTTTTTTTTCCTTTTCCAGTCTAGACATTATGGGTGCTGCTATGTTAGGACACAAACCCAGCATAATTTTTTCTTATTTAGTGTGTTTTCATTCAGACCCGGCTGTGTAAACAGAGGTAATGCAAGGTCTAACACCAACTGTTTCTTCAAATAGCAGGTCATAATTGTGAGATTAGTGTACATTTTGTAGTTTGATGAGACACACTGCTGTGATATTCTCAGTTACTGATGAGAATGCTCCAGCCCCCAGAACAGTCAAACCCACAATGCTGAGTCTTGATTAAGCCCCTTAACACTCTCTGTTCCACTGGTTTTGTATTATGTCTGATCTTGTGCTGTGACCTCTTCACTTCCTAAGTAGGAAATCAGATGTAAATTCTGTGGTTTGCAGTAAACTAGGAAAAGTGAGTCTTGGGCCTTTGATTATTCAGTGGTTTCCATAAAAACAATCTGCTGATTGTCAACCACTGGAAAATATATGAGTGATAGCATGGATCGTGCTGGGAAAACTATGATATTTTGTGTTACTGGTTTGTTTGATTGAAATCGTTCCGAAAAAATACTAGAAAATGAAATGTCACTATATACATGTATATTTTAAAGATAACCGCTTTCCAGAAGGGAAGGACTTCTGTTGGGGAACATTTCATTTTGACCCTTTAAGCCAGCAGAGAATGTCCTTGTCACTTGTAATGCTTACTGAGTGATGTGGTAGCTTTGGTTACTGTTAATTTGTCTGTATAATTTCAGATGCAGACAGCAAAAAACAAAGAGGAATGGAGAGAGACATAGAGATAGAAAGAGAGACATGAGAGAGAGAGAGATTAGAAAAACACAAAAAAAAACAGGTTCACACAGAGGGAAACACATGTTCTACAGAGACACCCAAACACTGATGACTGACTGCATAGGTATTGCAACCAAAATCTTCAAACTCCAAATATCAGTAATGGAGGACATCCCCCCACCCACCTTCCTCCAGACATCCCCTGGTTTCTATCAGCCAGCTATGGAATGTTTGGGTTTGCTATTCTGTGTTTCAAAGCAGTGGGTATCACTGAATGGAGACATGTGAAACCATGCCATCTAAATTCTGTTAAATAAACTGTTTAAGTTACATTGTGTGTAGTGGTGCAGGCTCCATTTTAAAGAAGGTAAATATGATATATTAGGACTTAAATTGTGTACTTTTGGCCTCTCGTCTGCTCTTATCTTCTCTATTTCACTTTAACACATCCCCTCATCTTCTCTCTCTCTAGTTCTTTCTTACTCTTTGTAGACAGAATCTCTGCGGGTGTGCTGCTGGATCCAGGGAAACTTCTGGAAACTTGCCTGGAGGATGCAGATCACTGTTGATGGCTCTTTGGAAAAATGCAAAGACATTTTATGGTGCTCATCTACTCAAATACCTTTTTTTTCCCCTTACTTCTTGACTTATCCATTTGCTCTGAATTTTAACATAAGTACACCAGGCTTTCAGCTGCCTTTCATGTGGCTACCTGTATTAGCGCAAGGAAAAGAATACTCTGCAGTGTTTTCTACCAGAGCCTCTGCGGAGACCCAGACAGCTTGTGGTGACAAAGAAACATAAAAAGTATATTGTACGTTTAAGCATGCTATATATTTGAAAGAAATATAAAATCTATTTATGCATATGAGTTAAATGGATATAAATAGTTTATGTTATGTGTATTTACTGCTATCGAACGCAAAGGTATATGTCTCCATGTCACTGCAGTTTGAAGGAATAAGCTCTGAATGTCTCACATCTAAAACACTTCAAAGCAGTACTTTTACAAATGCCAGCCTTTCACTTATGGCTGAGATTTTTTTCTCTTTTTTTTCTGGAGTGCCAGGGCTCATAGATCAGTTATTTTGGTTAACCACTTCACCTCAAAGCAGAGCTTTTTGAAGTCCAATAACCCGTTTACTGTTGAGCCACATGTCTACATTCAGCAATCTGACATGCAGTAATCCAAACAGCAAAGAAAAAGCTCTGGCACTTCTTTTATAGTGCAAATATTATAACCAAAGTGTTTCGTCATTCATTCACCTTTTAAGTTGCAATAGGGGGAAAAGAGGAAATCCAAGGAGGAGGTATACATTTAAATATTTTAAATTATGTCGACATACAATAAAACTAGTATAAATAAATTAGGTGGAAGGGGGGAGGGTAGCTCAGTGGTTAAGGCATTGGATTACCCATTGCAAAATCGGGAGTTCAAACCCTGGTATCACCAGACTGCCATTCTTGGGTCCTTTTGTAAGGCCCTTAACCCTCTGTTCGAGGGGTGCTGTATCATAGATGACCCTCTGCTCTGAACCCAGCTTCTGAACAAGCTGGGATATGTAAAAAAGATTCACTGTAAGTGTAATATATATATATATATATATATATATATATATATATATATATATATATATATATATATATATATATATATATATATATATATAAGTCGTATCTAGTATGAGTATTTGCTCTAAACCATGTTTCGAGCATGTCTACACTTTCAGTGTTATGACCATTTCAACCACTATGACCATTTAACCTGGATTAAACGTGCACATGGTGTTACATTAGATATAGCTAAGCCTCTACATGCTTGAAGATAAAATCCACATGAATTAAAAACAATATTTTAGCCACACTCAAAATCCAACAGCAAATACATCAGCATGTTTATTTTGTAAAACTACTTTGAGCAGAGTGTCTGTGTCCGAGGAATAATTTGGGGAAAACTGAATTATTTATACTTTGATCCCTTTCTGCTACTGCCATGAAACATGATTACACGGTCTTATATGAATATCAGGAATTTCTCTAAAGCAAAAAACAAATTCAGATATTTACATGAAATAAAATACCCTATATTATCCCATATACTTTTTTAATAGTTATATTTTGCTAGTATATAACAATAATATAGCTTCTGAATCTATCAAGGGTGTTGTCACCCAGCCTTGAAGTTCTATAGCTTTAATGAACTCTAACCTAGAGCTGTCGATTTGGGTGACAAGCTGAGCCATAACCTGTGTGGGTTAAGAGTTCAGCTCCTGCAGAGCAAACCCTCTCTGGGGCCTGTACACTGTTTATATTTCATTAGAAGAATAAAGTGTTGTTTCCTTCGGTTTCCAATACTTCACCGTGGGGACAGTTGATGAGAAGTTCAGGCCTTACAGAAGAACTGTATGCTGGGGCCAGAACATATCAGGAAGTATTTCAAGGTTAATAATGAGGTGTAATCCTGAGAATGTATGTTAGTTGATGGATTTTCACTCATCACTTTGGTGAAATAAGATTAAATAAGGGAACCAATGCACATGGTATCAAAGAGAAAAGTAGATTCCTACCTGAAACAGACAATACCTCCCTAAGTTTTTAAATGATCGTGATATTGCCAGGCCACTTTATAAGCAAGCTTAGTAGCTAGATATATTCTTATCACATTTAAGATTAAATATATTTGGCAACCAGTATGTGAAAAAAGAACGATTAGACACATGGGCCACTGTACTGCTCTTTTCTTTAAACATACATTAGTGCTCAATGTGGCGTAATCTTGCTGACATCACCTTCAATATGACCCCAAGGACAGTGGAACTCATAAATAGGTGAAAATAGAGAACAAAGAGGAAAAGATCAAGACTGGGTCACAGATCACCAAGTTCCATGCACAAAATAAAATATATGAAAGGGAACCTCTCCACTGCCAAACCCCTGCAGAAGGTCTCGCTAACACTTGCCGTAAATTATCACGTTTGCGGCTAGTAGGCAGTTTCTTTTGCAAAGCCTTGCGGAGTTCAATGAACAGTGAATAAGGCTGCAAGAGTTAACAGCCAGCTCTTTCCTTCCATAGGGAGATTAGCGAAGTGGTGGTCTAAATCCAGCAAGGA
This sequence comes from Kryptopterus vitreolus, assembly GCA_030449085.1. NCBI lineage: Eukaryota > Metazoa > Chordata > Actinopteri > Siluriformes > Siluridae > Kryptopterus > Kryptopterus vitreolus. The sequence goes on along the minus strand of JACRUU010000017.1, from coordinate 11,694,963 downwards.
TGATGAAGACATATAAAGGGAAATATCCCAAATCATCAACTTTTAAGCAGTTTGAATAAATCGGCTGAGAAAATCAAGCATAGTGCAAATTTATTGGAATTGTATTTCATTTCGCTCTGTTACAGCAAAGCATTAACAACATTTTCAGTATTCTCTTTCATCAAGCCTGCGGAGTGAAGAGGGTTTTAGTCAAGAGCTAAATCTCAAAAACACTGTGCTCTATTATACAAATTTCCTGAATAATGCCATGTTGCATATAATGTATGTCTTCACTGCTGGTGCTCTGCTCTCTTTCAGGCCTCCCTGCACTGGTCAAACTCCAGGCTCAATATTTTCTCTCAGTTCACTCTGAAGCAGCAGCAATGCCTGCCAGGCTTCTGTCCTGCAGGAGAAATATGGTGTAGGTTTCGAAGTCAAACACAGTCAGATATCCAAAGCACACATCCAGAAGGCTTTAGCACCCCATGGAGTTTAAATTTAAAGTCAATGTCCATCACCAGGGTCTTGATTGTCCATGGTAGTTGGCAACTATGATTCAAGAAATACAGTATGTGGTAACGCAAAAAGGAAACAGGAGATGGCAAAGAGAGAGCGAGAGAGGGAGAGAGTTCCTTCCATGGACTGATTCAGGTAACAGTTGCTTCCTGAACTGAGAGACTACAGGAAATGTTAAGAATAGCTGATAGATCTGGTTAAAAATAAAACTTTATTGCTTTAATTAATTATGTCATCTTCTTCCTATTTCGGCTGCTCCCATTACAGGTCGCCACAGTGGCTCATTCATCTCCATACCACCCTGTCCTCTACATCTGCCCTTTTAATGCCAACTACCTGCATGTGTTCCCTCACCACATCCATAAACCTCCTCCATGGCCTACCACATATCCTCCTGCCTGGCACCTCCACTCGACCGAGGTACCCCATGTCCACCCCATCTCAACCTAGCATCCTTCACCTACACGTGCTTTCCCTCTATTTAACTAGTTGCCAATCCTGTCCATCCTCGTCACTCCGACTGAAAAATCCACCTCATTTACACAATGCCACTGTCTCTAAAATAAGCATCATCGCAGGTCTCACCAGAGTCCTATAAACTTTCCCTTTCACTCCCGCAGATACCCTTCTATCACAAATCAATCCTCACACTCTTCTCCATCCACTCCACCCTGCTTCTTCACTTCTCTAACACTCTCTCCATTACTTTGTTGACCACAGGTCCTTAAACTCATCCACATTTACCACCCCTTTTCCCTGCAACCTCAACACACCACTACCTTCCATCACATTCACACGTGTTCCTCGACCTCTCCAGACTCTTCTCAACCTGCTCCCTACTCTCACCACAAATCACAATATCAATCACTAACATTATAGTCCATGGAGACTCCTCTCTGACCTCGTCCATCACCACTGCAAACAGGAAAGGGCTCAGAACCAGTGCTTCATTCAGTCCCACCTCAACCTTGAACCAGTCTGTCATTCCTTCTGCACCCTTCACTGCTGTCACACTGTCCTCATACACACCCTCACATACTTCTCTGCTACACCTGACTTCCTCATAGAACACCACAACTCCTCTCTTGGCTCCCTTTCTCTAGATCCACAACACACAATGCAACCCATTCTGACTTTCTCTATACTTCTCCCCCAACATCCTCAAAGCAAACATTGCATCCCTGGAGCAGATATGATTATGTGCTTTGTTCAAGCATGGTAATACTGGGGCTTGAAACCCAAACTTTACAATCAGTAACCGGACCACCGGTCATAACACTGGACCACCACTCTAATGTCATCTGGTCCAACTGATTTTCCACTCTACATCCTCTTAAAAGCTATTTGTACTTACTCCTTACTAATCATTCCCACTTCCTTTTATCTCAATTTTGTTTCGCCCACTTCTTTCTCCTTATGCAATTCCACCACCACATCTCTTAATCTTACTTTCTCTTTCTAGATAACACACCAAGCAACCCAACACACCAGCAAGTGAAGAGGAATGTGGCAAAATTTCTGACCTTCTCTCAGCCAAACGGACCCAATTCAACTTGCCCAGTGGATTCCCAGCTTCCTGACAGACAGCAGATATTGATGTTGGGCAAACTTACATCCAGGACTTTCACTATCCGCACTGCATGGCTAGAATGCAGTGGAGGGACATCATACAGTAGGAAAAAGTATGCTGAGGATGGAGGTGCCAAGCAGGAGGAAAAGAGGAAGGAGAGGGAAGGAGAGGGAAGACATGTAGTTAGTTGGGTTGGAAGAGGTAGATGTAGAGGACAGGGTAGTATGAAGAAGGATGATTCGCTGTGGTGATGCTGTGGCATCGGAAGAAGAAGAAGAAGAAGAAGAAGAAGAAGATTTGTACAATTACCTCAAACTATTTGATTGTGTGTCAGGAATATTCTAAGCTTAACACTTTTATGGATACTCCACTAGGTTTGTAACTTTAAGGCCAGCCCTCTCGTCTCTATCCTTCAGGAGGCTATAACAGCTCTATTTGCAACATGAGTCAAAATGTGAGTCTCTCAGGACCACTGATGGTTTCTGACTTCTTCACCTCATCCCTCTTTCATTTCCTTCATCTCTTTCTCAGTGACTCTGATTTAATAGGAAGGATAGTAAACCTTTCTTGTGGGGCAGGAGCAAGGTTTACTGGTTCTCTAGTAAGTGTTTATTTACATTCTGGTCAGCCGCTGGGTGTCAGAATGCTGAGACGGGAGAAGAAGATATTTTGATGGAAAAATAGAGCAATAAATGTGAAACGGCTCTGTTTGGAAGGGAATCCTTACGTTCTGATGTAGACCTGCCCATGTAAGAATTTATATTCCTACATGTAAATGTATATGTAGGAACATAAATTCTTACATGGGCAGGTCTTCAAGTACTTTACATGCTTTACATGCTATGAACCTGATATTATACTATATTTACCATGACTGTAGGATAATTTAAATGGCGAAGAGTGACATTTGGGATTTGGGTAGGTGGTAGCCAGTGGTTAACACATTGGCCTCCTGACTGGAAGATCATGGGATCAAACCGCACCACCAAGCTGCCTCTAGTGCAAGGCGCTTAACCCTCAATTGCTCAGTTGTAAGTCGCTCTGGATAAGGGTGTCTGCCAAATGTAATGATCTCACCACCTCTCAGATAAAAAACATTATTTATTATATATATTTTTTATCAGATATTTTAGTCGATAAGGACAGAGAATACATAAATGTATGCAGGCAGATTACTCGTACTGCTTCTGCCTCCAAAATTCCATTGGTATTCCATTCCTGGTTAATGAGGCGTAGGCTAAACTTACAATAAACATCCAACTGGGTAAACCCTATATATGAGCTTCTCACCCATCACAAAACAAACTTGTCAGTCAGCATTTTGTGTGTTAGATATATGTTATTACCTTCTGATAAGAATGAAATTAGCTTTTAATTTCATGACCTACATGACTGTAAAAAGTACACACCTACAAGGTCAGTCAGGAGTCTCCTTGGACTATGATATTTGATGTTGTGATTTGTTGTGAGAGAAGGAACAGCTTGAGATTAGTCTGAAAAAGTGTGTGCTGGAGAGAAGAGAAACTCAGTAGGAGTAAGACAGCCTACATGTGTGTGAATAAAATAGAAGGTACTGGATCATGTGCATGGTAGCCATTCTGGCCATCATCTGCCCCTGGTTTCTGACGAGCTGCGAAAAAAAAAGCCATTGTTTTCGATTTGAAGTGTGATTACAGCAGAAAGAAGGTGGACCACACTAGCATAACAGCCCTTAGTCACAGGAAGCAGAAAACAACATAATACCATACTCAACATCCCTTATGAGAAGTCCCAAACAAGCAGCTGGATCTGGCTGCCCAAACTGTGGTTGGGCACATTGCGTAGTGACTCACATTCTTTTTTTTACTGGCACTGCAAGGACCAAGACCGGAGATTGTGCATATTATAGCAATGTAGTCTGAGTCATTTTTGTTTCTGTCTCATTGGAATACTCTCTGATAGAATTATATAATCTTGTCAGTATAATTGAGAAAGAGGGAGAGAAATGACTGAACTGTACTGTATATGGGATTACAGTTTGGACTTTGCTTGCTCATCTTAATTACTTATGCCAAAGGAAGTCACTAGCTTTCATCCAAAGGTTTAATATGCCAAAAAAAAAAACACCCACTTAAACAATAGAAAGGTGCTAGGCTTCAATTCTCCAATGCCACGGCCTGTGCTACAATGTTAGCGAGAGTCAGTTAGCAGAGAAGACCTGGCTAGCATTACACTGTTAAATCCATCAGGACTAGAGGGTGGATGCTTGACCCGGTCAGTGGTTTCATGCAGCTTGTGGTCAGTCTCCAGTCCAGCTTTTGCTGCTGGGACACACATTTTCACTATGACTGTATGTATGTGTGTGTGTGTTTGTTGGATACCATAGCCCCTGACTAACCAAGCACATGCACTCTGAAATGAGCTGAGAAATGGTATTATTGTCTGTCAGAAATGATACAAGTTTGACAAATTTGAGGTTAAGGGCGGTTGAAAGGCAACGTTTTACTATTCGTTTTGCACACAGCCTCCTGGAAGTGCAGTGATGGTTCACTACGGTATGTCTCTCTGATTCCCGTAATACCCATCAAACACAACTACCTGCCAAGGTAAATGTGAATTCTATTATTTTTTTTGCAATCATAATAAGAAGACATAAGAAGTCCACAGCACATATCAAACCAATGCTGTGAGTCTATGGAAGTGTTGCATGGATTTTATTGCTGCTAATATACATGTAAAAAAAGTGACATATTTTGAGATTAGTATTGAATTTATTGAACTAGTTTGCGTGGAGATTATTGTGTTACTGTCGACAAGGAGGGTATGATAGAGGACTACTTTCAATGGCATCATCCAGCATATTGCTTTAATAAATCACACCTAAAAGGCTTATTGAAAACAAATGATGTATATTTAATTTAGGTTCCCCATATGTTCAGTGCAGAGGTGTTGGCATAATAACAGTCTGAATGTCCCATCAAGCGTTTCCTAGGTTTTACACCTCCTCGATCACACAGTGTTATGGGTTGCCATATTCAGCAATTATATTAATAATGGGCAGTAAACTTCAAACACCTACACAGGATGGAATGAACGTTAAATGGCTGTGTGTAAAAAAAATAAAAATAAAAAAAGGATGGAAATGGAGGTGTATTACAGTAAAAGTCATATGATGGCAAGAAGCCAACATGTGGCCTTGTCTACTCATTTGGTCTTCATCACAGAGCCTGAGCACATAACTGCTTGTATCCAGCTAAGTTTTTAAGATCCTAAGATATAATTTGATATATGTGTGTGTGTATGTGTGTGTGTGTGTGTGTTTTAAGAGAGAGAGAGAGATATTAGGAAGATAAAGTTAATGAGAGATATACATAGATACAAAAATCCAATTATAACATTACCACAACTGAAGGGTTAGGTGAGGAAAAGAATTCTTCCACTCCTAATGGGGTAAACACATAGCTTTCCATTACAGGAAACTCTGTGGTGTTCCTAATCACTGTGGGAATCTCTTACCCTTAGGGTCATGAGGTCAGTGTATCCTCTGCTATAGCCAGTGCTACATTCTACACTCAGCATAACACAAGGCTTCCCACAGAATCAGGCCACCATCAACTCAGTGTAGGAAAAGACGCTAACCGCTGGCACTACTCATAAACTTACTTCCTACGGCAATATAATCATGCCCTCTAGCCCGACACACAGGCACTGATCACAGGTCAGTCACTTTAACTGGGCCAATTACCATGCTTACACAATCAAACAGACTGACAGAGGGCCCCTCTGCAACCTCGCAGACCCCAGGACTGTCATTAAAGCTTGGTCATTACTCCACACCAAAACCACACTTCTTGGGTTTAATAAATTCACCTTCTTCACCCCTTTAAATCCGCTGTGCCCCCTCTTCCCCCTCGCTCTCCTCACTGCAGCTTGCTCTTTTTTGTCTAACGAGAACAGGGTGAAAAGTGCAAAAACATACCACAACAGAGCTGGAACGTATTTACTGTGAGAGCATGGGTCATTATTTCAGTGTAGAGAGCCCTGTGAAACTTTGCCAGGGGATGGTGGCAATCTGTGTGTGTATGTGTGTGTGTGTGTGTGTGTGTCTCCTCTTCCTCTTACTCACATTGTGTGTGTGTGTTTGAGTGAGAAAGAGGGAGAGAGAGAGCAGGGGGAGAGAACGTATGTGGGGGGTAGATTTACAGCCATAGTCGAACAGCCTGAGCCACTCATTAGTCCTCACCCCCATAACACACACCTCGACTTTTCTACATGCCCCAGTAGAGACACACATACACACAGACCACCTCCCCTGTGATAGTTTTAGCAGAACCCGACCGTACAAGGCTCACGAGGGACGCCCACAGGTCAAAGGACAAACAAATTTTCTGTCAGATTTACTGGCGCAGCAAGGTTGGTGGCAGCACAGTTAAAATGTTCGGCACAAGTTCAACAGCATGACCCATTAATATAATTGAACTGACTGTAGACGAATAATGACGTTTATTACAATAAACCTAAAGAAGGATATAACCCAGCGTGTTCTGTGAACCTCTTTCGGTTACTCCATTAACAACACGTCTATCTGTATCTGTAGCATCACATTGATGTGAAAGAAATTATGATGAAATAGAAAAAATGTTATGTAGGTCTCCAGTGACCTGCACTTTGAGGTCACAGTCGCTGCAATGGTGTGCTGGTAAATACGTGGCCTATCACTGACCCAGACACACACACACACACACACACACACACACACACACACTAACACAAATCTGTTGGATTGTATCTAATAAGGAGTGCCATAGAATTCATGGCAAGTCCAGTAACATATCCCTGACCCACACAAGACCTCCCATTGGAACAGAGAAAATGTCTACACACTTGCATTAAATACTCAGAGGTGGGAAGGTGGGAAGTGTTAGTGGATTATTCGAGTAACAGTACTTTATTGCTCTTTTTATTTTTTGTTAAACTTTTTACTTTTACACAAAAGTCTGCACTTTGTTACATTTTTAAACCAGACTCGTTGCGTTAGTTTTATTCTATTTTGTGAAATAGTCATTTTCTTCTGCTCATTGTGTGCCGTTTTCAGCCCACGAAAGACTTTTTCCGGTCAACCAACCACTGATGTATCATTTCCTGGTTTTCACGCACCACAGACGTAGGATAGCTTACGAAGCTAATAATGAACAAACCAGAAGGTTACAAGAAGTCTGTGTTAACATGGATGAGACAGACGGAGTCAGTAATATAAACAGGACTGACAACAGAGACATTCCTTATCAATATAATCATCATCACCATTTTTTTTTCTCTACTTGTGTTTATATGGTGGATGTTCAGCCTGTATACATTCATTAGGTAACAAAATTAGAAATTTGTTTTCTCTCATTAAGGGCTATCAATATTAATAGGTTAATCTTGTATATGGAGCTCATATTTCTGTTTGTCCATATTTACAATATAGAAATAAATAAATATTAAAAAGGCCAATATTGAATAGAAAGATTGAAGGTCTACTTTTGAAAAACAATCAATAAAAACAAATATTCTCTGATTATACAATTCATATGAAAATTAGGAGAGTTTCAGTTTGCACCTCATTTGCCAGCCGTGTAGAAACAAATGGTTTACTTAATATACCATACTCAGTTTAAAACATTAGAATTAGAAAGAATAGTATATATAGTCTTAAACAACATACACATTTGAATGAAGCATAGATATTTTCTCATGCTCATTTATTGAGGATATAAAACTTGAAAAGTATTCATTTAAGATCATTTTGAACAAAAAAATGTTGCTTATTTACATTAACTTGAGTAAAAAAAAAGCAGGGGCGCGGTGGCTTAGTGGTTAGCACGTTCGCCTCACACCACCAGGGTCCAGGTTCGATTCCCGTCTCGGCCATGTGTGTGTGGAGTTTGCATGTTCTCCCAGTGCCTCAGGGTTTTTTTCTCCAGGTTCTTCGGTTTCCTCCAGGTACAAAAACATGCACGGTAAGTTAATTGGCACCTTGGGAAATTGTCCCTAGTGTATGAATGTGTGTGTGAATGTGAGAGTGTGTGCCCTGCGATTGGTTGGCATTCCATCCAGGGTGTATCCTGCCTTAATGCCCATAGACGCCTGAGATAGGCACAGACTCCCCGTGACCCGAGGGAAGATAGGATAAAGTGGTAGAAGATGAATGAATGTGTAAAAAAGCGTAGTCAGTACTTTTACAGGAGTATTTCAAAACGTGAGCATCTGCAATTCTATTCAAGTGAAGTATGTGTGTGCATTTGCCACCTCGGCACACCTGAACACACAAATTACTGTTAATGAAGTGCTGACAGGTAAATAAAAGAGATCACCTCTTTAATGCTGACTTTGTTGTCTTATTCACAACTACCTGCGACGTACAGGTGAGATGTTACTCTGAATTCCAGGATTTATAATTAACACAAGCAAGTTGACACAGTGAATAGAATTCAATTCTGGACTTGAATTACATCTACATTAAAAAAAACTATCATCGTTTTTTTGTTTTCTTCCCGAATCGGAACAATCAGAGCCACAGTCCAAATTCACCAACAGTGAATGTTTCGAAGTTATTTGGTTATGTATACAAACAAACCTAATTAAAGTGCATTCTTCAGACTCTTTTCTGGAGTGCAATTGAGCAGAACCAGGCATGAGTATGAGTAAATGTACAAGTTTCAGCTTTTAAACTTAAAATGAACGTCTCCAGTTTATGTATTTAACCTTGGGGAACCCCAAGGGAACGAGACGCTACGTCATAACGCTTTGGGAATGCTTCCATGTTGTCACGCTCTGAACAACAAGCTCTGATGTGTAATCAGTCTGTAGGAGAGATGCAACATCGCCGGGGGGGGTGATGTCATGACCAGTAATCTATTAAAGTACATGCATCAGAGCAAATTTTAGGTTGTGATAGGTGAACGAAATGCTGCAGGGACGCAGGCATGAGATGCAACGTCTCTATCCCTCAGGGAACCAATAATGCCAGACTGACCAGTCCCTGCCTGGTGTGGAGGAGCACAACTAGGGCGATTGACAGAGGGGCAAGGATTGGCAGTAAAGTCAAAGTTGTAGAACTTGACAAAGGTCAGAGGGGTGGACCAGCCCGCAGCACTGCAAATGTCCTGGAGTCCAGCTCCAGAGAGCAAGGCCTTGGAGGCTGCCAGCCAACTCTCTCCAGAACTCTTGGGAGCAAAGAGATGGGGGGAAGGCGTACAGGCATGTACCATAGCACCCCCAGTGGGACCCAAAGGAGACAGTGAAATGTTTCTTTAGTCATGTACAGGTCTACTTGATCTCTGTAAAATGTCTGTAAAATTTAGTAAAAGTGATACAAATCCCCCAGATTTGCTCCACCACACCAGTGACCCCCCTGGTGGTTGATATAGGCCACTGCTTTGTTGTCCATATGGATCAGCAAATGCTAGCCTCTGAGGTCTAGGAGGAAGTGCTTTAAAACTCGTAGCAAAGTCCAGATCTCCAAGCAATTGATGGAGCCCTTTCTAGAGACATTAAGCAGGGCGGCCACTCATGAATGCTTCCCCCCCCCATCCTTCCCTGTGAGGGTGCATTTATCGTTAGCACTCTACATGATGACAGAGGACTCCCAACATAGGACCTTGTGCAGAAAAATTGGGATCTTTCAAGGCATCAACGGCAGGTATGGTCTGCTGCGTGACTTTAATGGTACAGAACGGGTAGATTTTCCTTAGGAACCCTCTGTCCCAGAGCCACCCCTGAAGGCGCACTAAAGTGCACGAGAGCAAACAATATCACACTTGATGCCACCGTCATGAGGCCCAGTATGAAACCGCATTATGTGAGTAGCTGACCTTGTTTTACCTTGTTTCACATCTACATCGCTCTTATGATTACACATGTGATTCAGAGCATGACAACACGGAAGCATTCCCAAAGCATTGTGACTCAGCTGAAGTTCCTGAAAATATCCCATTACATGTTAAAATTAAACTGGTAATTTTTTAAATTACCAGTGGAAGGCCATAGACAGTATGAGAGGCCAAATCTCAGCTACAATGTTACCATACCAACACCACACCTAACAGCATGAGTCCAGTGTGAGCATAAGGAAGCATACATTCATTCATTCATTCATCTTCTACCGCTTTATCTGATCTTCCCTCTGGTCACGGGGAGCATGTGCCTATCTCAGGCGTCTATGGGCATTAAGGCAGGATACACCCTGGATGGAATGCCAACCCATCGCAGGGCACACACACACACATTCACACTAGGGTGTACCGAGGTTCCAATCAACCTACCGTGCATATTCACTAAACCTCCGTGCCCCCAGGAAGCATACATCATTTACTTAAATGCTGCATTTACAGTATTTATAGTATTCAACCCTAAGAAATAAAGGCCCAAAATATTTTGGAGGATTTACCCAAATAGTAAAGATTTTCTCTCACAATCTTTAAGCCCTGTTAGGTTATTGTTTTAGTCATTTTAAAAATGTAGCTAGAATTACAAGAGATTGATTAGAAAAATAAATCCACTGTATGCTTCCCATTCCCTTCAAATTGGTCTATTGCTGCAATGAGGCAAGTTTGGTTTCTTATTTAAATATTTATTTAGTTTTATAAATGATCGTTCAATGGAGTTCGACAGTCAGGGTTTGCAAGCATAGGAATTTCATGAGTTTGCAATCTTTGAGAATTGGCACTTGCTGAACCCCTTAGGCCAGAGACAATTAAATCCACATTTTTGTGCCAATCAAGGTCAGAAAGAGAGAAATGGAGAAAGGGAGGGGAAATGGGGTAGAATGTTGAATGTCTGGTGAGAATCCTTTATTGTCCTCTGTCAAGCATCCAGCATCACACAATAGGACCAGGCCAAAGCATAAATGAAATGACCTAAACAGTAAACATACTTCCTGTCAACAGGTCCAGCAGAATACATACTGCATTCAGTTTTATAAATATTTAAATTAGTATATGCTACCCTTAATATTTCATATTGTTGCATCTCACATGCTGTATGATACCCCTTTATGTTACAGTATTTCAGTAAAATAAGCTGCCTCAGAGGTTTTGTCAATAAAGGCTCTAAATGCAGGGATTGACTTTTGACAGTAAGTACCAGTGTCATGCCAAAAATTTCCCTTTGTTCTACTTGCGTCAAATTATATAGACTATATTGTATGGTGCTGTATGTTTAACAGCTTTAGACTAAAGATGGAGCTACTGGTACACTATGACACCTGTATCTTTTCTTTTGTATGCACACACCATATTTTGGAGGTGGAATTGCTGGAGCTTTCAGGTGTGGGTTTCAGCGTGATGGTGTAATTGGGAGCATTGTGATTGGTAGTTACTTGGCAGAACCTTGACCTTACCCTTTCTCCATAGCCCGCTCCTGAGGGCTAAAACCGCTGACACCATGGTGGTCTGCCACTGGGGTGCGGGCCAATCTGACTGATCAGCATGGAACTCCTCCTTTAGTAAGGGGTCAAGGATGTCAAAATCCAGCGGGCCATATCCTTCTCAGTCCGTGGAGTATTCTAGTTGACCACCACGACAATGGGTATATTAGGTGGCCAGCCACACTTTTTGACCGGGCTGGTAGTGAAACATGTCAGATCATTTCCGGTCTGCCGTGGTCTTCTGCCTTCTGCAGTGGTCAACCACTGCTACGTTGGAGGGTTCTTTGGACCAGGGGAATAACAGTGGGTTGATTGGAGTGGTGCTGGTACATCTGTAGAAGCTGGCAAACCCGAGAAAGCATTGCAGTTCCTTGATAGTAGTTTAGGCCAATTGGTGATGGCCTGGACCTTCCCTTCATCCATTGTGACATCCATCGTCTATCAGGGTAAAAGGTAAGATCAGCTAAAGGCTCTTCTCTGTTCTGGCACCGAGATGGTGGAATCAACTTCCTCTGAATGTCCAAACAACGGAGACACTATCTACCTTCAAACATTGATTGAAGACACACCTCTTCCAACAATACCTTGGAACACATCCTAAACACTTATTTCCTCTCACTCTCCAGGAATCCATTAAAAAAAAAAAAAACTCAACTGTCTATGCTTGTGTACTTAAGTTTGTGTTTACCCTTCATGAACGAATTTATCCTTAGATGGAGACCTAAAGCACTTCTTGTACGTCGCCCGGTATAAGGGCATCTGCTAAATATTACAAATGTAAAAGTAAAATGTGACCCCTTGCTGGTCAATTACATAGCTCAAGAATTGCGCTGACTCCTGCTGAAATGCATGGTGACCCATGGGTGTAAAGAATGTGGTCTTCCACTTCCATTTTTAAGCGGAGGTCTAGTTTGAAGAGCGAATATAACCTTGCATGTCCTGGATGTATTATTCCATGGCCCTCTGTTCAGGAAGTGAGAGTGGGTAGCTCTTTCCATGGGGCACTGGTTCAGCCCACTGGTTCACGTGCATGTGCTATTGATCACCCGTGACGAGGTAATGGAAATGGGGTGGGAGTTGGGATGCCCTTTCTGGGCTAAATGCATTGCTAAAGTGATGGTAAGATGTGGGGATGTCAACCGACTGCTTCCTTAGAGGGTTTCCAAGGTAGTTTTTTGGACAGGAGAGGGTAGGTGGAGGAAGCAGTCAGAGAAGACTTAGGATGTCTCCCATCCTCCACGAGATCACAGGGTTATGGGTCATGAGCCACTGACGACCCAGGAAGATGAGGTGGAGCCCCCAGAACCAAGAGATGGAACTCCTTGGTTTGGAAGAGGGTGACCCGAAGTTGGAGAGGGCCGGCTCTGAATTGGGCATGTCTACAAGTGGTTTTCCAGTTATTGACTGGACCTGGTAGACGTTCTCAGTGGCTTTGGTGGACAGGTCCATCTGGCAGCAGAGGCTCGACCCGGATCCAAGATCCATGGGTTCTTGTACAGTTTCTGGAGGGCTTGGAGTGCTTGGTTGATGGAGCAGTGGTGAAGAATGCTCTGAATGATCGGTGAGGCAGAATAAAATCCTAGTGGAGCAACGGACTGAACATTGTAAAAATTTCTCTAATCCACACCAATTGTCCTACTCATAACTCTCTTCTGCAGATGATAGAGCTGCTGGCTCACATTAGTGTCGTCCTCCATCTGGCTGAACACCTTGAAATGGTCCCAGATCGTCTAATCCCATTGGAGTGCTGAGCCTGCCAGCAGACCGTTCGATTTGAAAGAGATATGGTTGCATTTCAAACGCCAGCGAGCACTGAAGCAGGAAGCCGTCGCACTCCATTGCTGCGCCAGCATAGGGCGTCGGTCAGGCCATGGGACTGGGTGTGATGACAGGCGAAGAAGTGTTCATGTTTCCGGAAGTTGTGGGTTGTGGAGTCAGCGCAGAAAGGAGATTGGCGAGTTCCGGGTGTGGCTCTCCACTGTCCATGCCTTGTGTAAAGTCTGGTCCGTTCTTCTGTTATGTAACAGACTGACAGGACAGAAATCAGAGTTCAACAGTTTATTTTAACACGGGAGGACAGGGAGCAGAGAGCGTGGAAAGGAGCTCAAGCATGAAACGGGAATAGGAAAGAGCCGACCGGAGCACTGGAGAGTGGAAGCAGGAACAGGAAAGGCAAGTGATCCAGGAATGGTCAGGATGTAAGGTTTGGAGGTGGCATTGTTGGAGCTTCTAAGGAGTCAGAGAAAACGCCCTGAGATTAGTAAATACACACAAAATGCCGAGTGACAAGGTATGGGTTTCACTCCGTATCCTACAAATGAGACCGGACTCCGAGTGCTGTAGGGAGGGTGCTTATATAGGGAGGTGAGTGTGATGGTATAATTGGGAGTAGGTGCGGGTGATCAGTATTTGGGTGATAGTGAGCATTATGATTGGCTGTTCCTGGGACCTGACAGAACCGTGACAATATCTACAGTATACAGATATATGTAATGCTCCGGAATTTGTGCACTATATCCATAATCCAATACTCACATGTTAACTTTCAAGTCTGTAGTGTAGAGTTGCTTTCTCTCTCTCTCTCTCTCTCTCTCTCTCTCAACATAGCAATTTCAAATAGGCTGTTAGAAAAGCTGTAAATAAAACAAACTCTTATTACTGTTTGTCAAGAGGCTTTCATCTATGCATAACAACAATAGCCTTTAGCCCGAGGTTCTGTTCAAACAGCATATTTTATGGACATTTTGACAGCTGGTATCTGATTACAAACTGAATTGATTATGATTGTATACAGTATTTCACGGTGGCATGTAACTATGCAACAGTCTGATCAAAGTGTTACATTAATTGCATGAGAAAAGCATACTTGGCCAGGTTTTAAACATCTTTAGGCAGACTTATCCCTTCCTTTTACTTTTTTCTAAACTGGCTCCTTATCCAACCTTATCCAAAAAAAAAGCCAGGCAGGATAAAAATTAAAAGCCTGCCCTGTCTTTGATTAAATATATTTGTTTTTTTTTTTAAAGCTGAGGAATGGTATAAGTATATTATCGACTGTTAAAAATCATTTTCAGTACTTTTCTCTTGTATTGAAGAATTCTGACAGATGTTCCCCACATATTGTACATGTTCTAAGCCGAAAAGAATGTCATTGACAGCCCAGACATTATAGAAGAATATCAAATACATGTATAAAAAAGAATATCTAATATTAATGATAAATAATGCCACTGCTAATATATATATATATATATATATATATATATATATATATATATATATATATATATATATAATTTGATTTGGTAATGTATGAGCTTGTAGTGATAATTATATGTGATTAAGCCAGGATGCTAACCAGATGTGTTAGTTCACTACAGAATGTAGCAGGAGACAGGCTTCAGTAAAATATGTCCATAAAACATGATTTAAAAAATAAAGCATAATTTTTTTTTGCTTTTACTAAATATTGTGTTTGGAATTCAGGTTTGGCCAAGCAAATGCTACTCACACTGTGCACCTTATGGTTTAGCAACAGGCCCAATATGGCCATGCTGACACTCATTTAAATTCCTCGTTGACATCACATTCTGATAAGTAGCAAGGTCACACGCTCATCACTTCTGTTTTTGCCCTCCTCATTTTCCCTGCCACGCTTCTCTCATGTCCTTTCTCTCCTCAGACAGGTGGCTAATTAGTACAGATTGATCTAGCTCTTTCCAAACAAATGCATCTCCTGTTCTCTCTTGTATGTGTGTGACTCTCACACCTGCACTGGACCCTCTATATCACTCATCATTGCTTTATATTTCACTCCAGCTGCTGAGCGAATCCATCGTTCCAATGAGCCAAACTCATCGCTAGATCCTACCTATGTGATTATACTGCAAATGGATGATTCCAGTGACTATATTCTTCTTTGATGTCTAACAGAGTGCTGATATAGTGCAAGTCATACAAGAATGGTCTTTGAGTAGAGACGTGGAAGCATGTAGGTAAACAAGCATGTACAGACATATACATTTGCATTCGTACATGCTCAATATTTTCAATCAGCTTATTTTTGAAAATGTATTTATTGCATGTTATAATACTACATAATACTAATATAATATTGCATTTATATAATACTGTTCCAAACCAACATAATAGTATAGCAGGAATTAAAGAAGTAGAGGTTTAAAGATGTGGAGATTAAAACTGAAATACTGTTAGATAGACATCCATATAGATTGTAGGCAAAGTCTATATTTAAATTGTTTTAACAATTAGGCGAATATGCATGTAGGCATGAAATAATTGCACTACTATAGCCATGTATAATACTATAAAAATAGTCCACAACCATATGGATTTCAAAAATAGTGCTACTATTTAAAAACAAAAAAGGCATATTTAATTTGTAGTGATTTGCATATGGGGGCACGGTGGCTTAGTGGTTAGCACGTTCACCTCACACCTCCAGGGTCCGGGATTGATTCCCATCTCAGCCATGTGTGTGTGTGGAGTTTGCATGTTCTCCCCGTTCCTCAGGGGTTTTTTCTAGGTTCTCCAGTTTCCCCCGGTCCACTCTAGGTCGATTGGCTCCTTTGAAAATTGTCCCTAGTGTGTGTGATTGTGTGTGTGTGCCCTGCAATGGGTTGGCAATCTATCCAGGGTGTATTTCCTGCCTTAATAATGCCCTATAGACGCCTGAGATAGACACAGGCTCCCTGTGACCCGAGGGAAGATTGGATATAGCGGTAGAAGATGAATAAATGAATGAATGAATGAATGAATGAATGAATGAATGAATGGTTTGCATAAAGAACATAATTATAAGCCTGGCAGTGATACGAGCAGTGATGACCCCATGCACCTCTCATACATTTACATTACATCCTGTGTTTCAAGATCACTGGAAGAAAATAACATTTGTACTGTACAGAGATTCATTCATCTTTATGGTCTAAGGTCACAATACATGCAGAGTAAATTTGAGGGAAGATTTGGCAGAATGCAAAGCAACTCCTTAGATGGGGCATAAATAGATGGTCTATAGATGGGTCTATATTGTGCAATGCAGATATATTCTCGAATTAGGGACAGGAAGGTCGCAGGTTCAAAGTCAGCCCTTGACCAAGGCTAAGATAAGAGTATCTGCCAAATGGCATGAATCTCTCTCTCTCTCTCTCTCTCTCTCTCGCTCTCTCTCTCTCTCTCTCTCTCGAGCTCTCTCAGAGAGATCTCTCTCTCTCTCTGTCTCTCTCTCTCTCTCTCTCTCTCTCTCTCTCTCTCTCTATATATATATATATATATATATATATATATATATATGTCTCTCTCTCTCTCTCTGTGTATCTATATATCTATATATCTATATATATATATATATATATATATATATATATATCTATATATATGTATATATATATATATATATATATATATAGATATATATATATATATATAATTATGTAATATATGTTAAAGCGTTTCTTATTTGTATATATTTTTCCACCAAAATTCAAGTGAGGCCCACTTAAGAAGAGGCTCAGAAGGGCCCCATAGTGACAGGTTGCAGGGACTAAGAAGAATCGGATACACTGATATGGTTGACTTGAGGAGGATGACGGGTCTGAGTGCCTGTTTGTTCTCAGAAAGCACTCCATGAAGCTCCATAGCAAATTCTATCACAGTGCAGCCCCACTGAGAGGGAACAGACTAAATCCAAAGAGTACAAATGGTCAGAGAAACAGACCTTCTAAGAGAGAGTAAGCCAACAAACCAACAGATCAAAACAAGTCACTTGGTGATATCAATGAAAGCTGATGGGAAAGTCAACAAAGGATGTATATTGAAACCTCCTGAGTTTATGTTGACATCTTTTTCTATTTTCCGAAAGCCTGGTAGTCAGTTTTCCTAGTTTACACACACTTGCAAATAACACTAGCAATATATATATATATATTTATTAATACTTTTGATATATATATTATATATATATATATATATATATATATATATATATATATATATATATATATATATATATTATATATATATATTGCTTAAGTATTGTTAGTGTATATGTATAGGGTATATATATATATATATATATATATATATTATATATATATATATATATATATATAACAAATCACCCCCTAGTCTCCTCACTTGCCTGTTTTGTAATGTCAAAGGTCAGAGGATTACCTTTCTTTTTCCTTAAAAAGTAATGTGTTGACATTCATTCACAGTATGGCATGGTGGTGGAATAAAGCTATAGAAGATCTCTTACAGAAGGAGACATGAAAGGGGGCAGACATTAGAGAACGTACCACAACTTAAATGTAAACCAGTCTTGTGACTTCAAGGGATGAACGTTTCCTTTGCTGGAGTCTATTCCTCTCTGTCTCTTCTCCTCCTGCTCCTGCAGGGATCTGGAAAGTTAAGGTTTAATGCTTCATTGGGTGCACATGTGCTGGATATGGAGACCTACAGTATGTAGTTTCCTTTCTCCCATCACCAGCTCATCTCTATTCTTACATTGGGTTTGGGTTCCTCCTAAGGCACACGACCCCTCGAATGACTTTTCAGCTGGTAGGAAATGTTATTCTGGTTATGATGAAAAGGCAAATTCAATACATCATGTCCTGTTTTTCTCCCTTCCCCACCCCATCGTCCTTTATAAATAAAAGAGAGAGAGAGAGAGAGAGAGAGAGAGAGACTTGCACAAGTGATTCTGGTAAATGAGGCCGCAAGTCTAATTAGGTTCTTAAGCCAATAAGGGGTCATCTTGAAGTAATTTGTGGATAGATGAAAAAGAGAAATTCAATTCCACACTGTAGAAGAGAATTACTCTAATCCCATTCATGGGGTGGGATGGGTATGGGTGGTGGAGGGTATGAGCTGGAGGTCATATCCCACAAGACTTTAGCCTGTGAAGCTACTGTATTTATAAAGCAATGTTGTAACTATAAATATGTATGTGATCATATTGTCGGAAGGAGCTCTGCTGGTCCTTGATAAGATCAGGGTTGGTGAATGTCTGGCAGCGTGTAAGAAGTGAGATGAGCCGCTTCTGTCTCCTGTTGGGTTTCATAACATCTGTGTTAGCGCCGTCCCCATTGTCAGTAACACGCATCAACGTGTAATAAATAATATGAATATGTTTTGCAACATGGGGAAGATGAAATGTTTCGAGTGGGGGAAAAAAAATTACTAAGACACTATTAAAGGCTTATTGAAATTGCGTATCCCAATGGGTTTCCTAATTAATCTTACTTTGATGCAGGCATGACTCAATCGGATCCGTTTTTTGCATGTGTTTTCATCTGTGTTTGACAAAAAAAAGCCTAATGTCCCACAATATGGATCTGCAACAGCTTTCTTAACCCCCCACCCCACCCCTCCCCACCTCCCAAAGATGCCTCACTTCATTGATTTTTTTTTTCACTCTGCAAACTTCTTTGTCTCTCTTTTCTTCCTCTGCTGCCCTTCTGGCTGTTGTTTTGAACTCTACAGGGAATGCCTCAGAAAAGTGTTTTTTTACTGCAAAACATGCCCTGGGCACATTGTTAGCCAACGAGATTTAAAGGATCTCTCTAATCAATCCCAGATCATGGTTCATGTCAGGGTCAGCATTCCGACTCCACAGGAGCTCGCGGCTGGACCACGCCTGCTTATCGCTCACATT
Source organism: Kryptopterus vitreolus (assembly GCA_030449085.1). Lineage (NCBI taxonomy): Eukaryota > Metazoa > Chordata > Actinopteri > Siluriformes > Siluridae > Kryptopterus > Kryptopterus vitreolus. The sequence goes on along the minus strand of JACRUU010000017.1, from coordinate 11,675,832 downwards.
CCACCAGTCTGATCTGTGGCCGGACAGCCAGGTGTGAGGATGGGATTGTGCCCGACTCCACCCACGCCGGTCCAGACCTTCTCACACACACACACACACACACACACACACACACACACACACACACACACACACACACACACATACATCTCCAACAAGAATAATACAACTGCACTGAAAGAACATATTGGCATAACGTTTTATCCGTTTTTTTTTTCTTTTACTGATTCTAATGGGAGAAGGTGAATAAAATGAAAGAATGTGAAATGAATGTAGCATGACTCCAAATACTAATGAGGCTGCTATTTGTTCTTGTAGCTTGTTATAGAGATATGTGAAGGATAATGTCCAAACATATGGGCTGTACTAATGAACAGATGTAACATAAGTGTTTCAGTAATTGAAACAGCTCAGAGAGGATTAATGTTCATATTAAAACGGTGCAGTTTGTGCTTGTCTACACCGACACATATCTAATGCCATTTACAATGCAAGGTCCTGTAAATCACATTGACATAAGCGTGTTCATACGTGTCCATGTCGGAATAACCGGCCCCTGTTTAGATGCGCATTAAGGTATGTGTTAAAGGTAGCAGTTATTACAACTGTCTTTTACCCTCTCTGTGACTTACCTAATCGGAGTGCGACATTCTTAACGTTTAGTCCCTCCTGGAAGGAAGTGTGAACTACAAAATCCATGAAGCAATAAAGAATAAAATGCTAAAAGCCTCAGTTTACCCCGTGCCACATCATTTCTGCAGCTCTTCTTACACCACTGTGGCCCCTCTTTCCGGCCATCACTCCTGCCTGCCTTCCTTTTCAACCAAACACATGGAAGCTCTTCTCATAGAAAAAAAGCAAAGGACAGAGAAACATGGTTGTAGGACAAAACAAACAAGAACACATAATGACAAGGCTTTAATGTAGGATTTATAATGATGAAGACTAATGATTTTTGGATCGTTCCCCCAGCCTCCACCCGATTGTTCGTCGTGAGATTAATGTGGTGCTTGAAATACAAAAAAGAACAATGCAGGATCTCCAGCACGACATGTCCTTTTATTAGTGCTGTCTTTTCCTGCAATATGAAGTTGCAGGTGGACAAATAGGATGGCATCTAAAGGCTAAATCCCAGTTCCATGTGACCAAACCCGTCTCTTTTCTGTGCAGCTATGATCTCTTGCAGATGGCATGGTTTGAAAGGAAAAAACGAGAGTCGAATAGCAGTGGTCGGAGAAAAAATGTCAGGGGAAAACACACACACACACACACACACACACACACAAAAAAGACTTTTCTTTCTAAATCTGCTGTTTTAAATTGGCCTGGGCTCCGGCTTCTCGGGTCTCCTGGATTTTGTGGTAGAAACTAGATACCTCAGTCTACTGTAGAGGTAATTCTGCACTCACTAAAAGAGGGACGCATGTTTGAGAGATGCTTGAGCATGCAGCAGTGATGACAGGTGGAATAGAGCTGAGGCATTAGAATCCACATGGAACCCTTCAGACTTCTCAACAAATGCAGAGAATTCAGGGTGGAGACTGTCACCTTGACCTTAATGGGAGATTTCAGAGTCCAATTCATTCAGGAGAATGCTTTTTCTATAGCTATTTCTATTTATGCATGACTTATATGGAATATAGTGGATTTTCTTTGTATTACTTAGTAGGACAATTTATCAACTGCTTTAACCCGGGCGGATTCGAGGCGCATGTCTTGGAAAAACTGGTCAGCAGGACTGGTAACAGATATTAGATATTTATTACATACACATTCACACCCAAAAAAGCAAGTCAGTCTGTCCAGTCACGTTTTTTCGGGGATGTTGGTCAAAAAAACCCTCACACACACTGAGATAACACACCAATATCTTGACCTCAACTAACCTAAGATGTGTATTGAATACAGCAATACTAACTGACCCATGTTTTTCATTTCCCTTGATTTTATTTTCTTCCACACTGCAAGCATTGAGGAAAAACAGCATAAAACGGCATATCCACATAGATATACATACAAATCTGACAAGCATAATTCAGATCTTACTTCTTAAGTATGTCAGCTAAAGTTACATTTCTGATACCTTTAAAACACACACTTTAATAGAAAATGTTCAACACCAAAAAAAAAAGGACAAAATGAAAAAAAAAAGCATTACTTCAACCCCAGAGAGATACAGTGCTACCAATTTCTCCCTGTTGTGCCTCTGTCTCCCCTTCACTTTCTCTGACAACCATACAAGAATTAATTCTGTAATATATAATTTAATAATATAATATATAATACTGGTGCACGGTGGCTTATTGGTTAGCACGTTTGCCTCACACCGCCAGGGTCTGGGTTCGATTCCAGTCTCGGCCATGTGTGTGTGGAGTTTGCATGTTCTCCCCGTGCCTCAGGGGTTTTTTCTCCGGGTTCTCCGGTTTCCCCCCGGGTCCAAAAACATGCACGGTAGGTTGTTTGGCACCTTGGAAAATTGTCCCTAGTGTGTGAATGTGTGTGTGTGTGTGTGTTTGTGTGTGTGTGTGTGTGAGTGTGTGCCCTGTGATGGGTTGGCATTCCATCCAGGGTGTATCCTGCCTTAATGCCCATAGACTCCTGAGATAGGCACACACTCCCCGTGACCCGATGAAAGATCGGATATAGCGGTAGAAGATGAATGAATGAATATATAATACTGGTGCACGGTGGCTTATTGGTTAGCACGTTTGCCTCACACCGCCAGGGTCTGGGTTTGATTCCAGTCTCGGCCATGTGTGTGTGGAGTTTGCATGTTCTCCCCGTGCCTCAGGGGGTTTTTCTCCGGGTTCTCCGGTTTCCTCCCGTTTCCAAAAACATGCACGGTAGGTTGATTGACACCTTGGAAAATTGTCCCTAGTGTATGAATGTGTGTGTGAATGTGAGTGTGTGTGCCCTGCGATGGGTTGGTATTCCATCCAGGGTGTATCCTGCCTTAATGCCCATAGATGCCTGAGATAGGCACAGGTTAATTGTGACCCGAGGGAAGATCGGATATAGCGGTAGAAGATGAATGAATGAATGAATGAATATATAATACTTTATAAAATAGGTTCAAGCATTCTCCTGACATATATATGGCCTACTATAACTTCCATTGGTATTGAATTTCCAAATTTTACCCTTTTGACCCAATATCCACTAGTTTATTTTCATTACTATTACATACTTTATTGTCATTTTTTTTGGCTTTTACATTTGTTTACTTTCACCTATTAAAATGGGATTTATTTGGTGAGTAAGGAATCCAGTTATATTGACAGGGACAGTGTCAGGCTCCGTAGCTGCTTAAAAGTAAATAGAGATATGTAAAGCAAGAATTATATTTTCTCTTAACCCAAATGGTGCCACAGGAGACAATCAGTAACAATCTACCAAAACGTACCGCTATTCATTTGAAAAGTATGTTTTCTTGCTAATTTCCACAAGACTACAGTACATGCTTCATAAGGCAGTACATGTTGAAGGAGGCAGCAAAGTTGTCCAAATCTAACATCCCAGGAAATGGCTTGGCAAGTTTAAAGTGTGAGTGTGTGTGTGTGTGTGTGTGTGTGTGTGTGTGCAAATGAAGGTTTCTTTTTTCTTCTTTTTTTTCTTATACATTGTTTTTATACATAGTTAGATACTCATATTCATATATAGTTGTGTGTCTGCACATAATCTCCTGCTCTTTTATGTTGTTCGATGTAGCACTGTAGTCCATTGGGACGGTGTTGTTTTTCCCTATGTACTGTACTGTAAATAGGCTGACATGTCTTGCCTTGGTCCAAGATGTCTCAGATAATTGCCCTTACTATAACTAGTAAGGCCTAACCCAGATATCCTTATTCACGGTCTACAGGCACACTCTCAATTTGTAATTAGTCTTTGGCGTAATACGTCAGCACATCTTATTTGCTGACAATTTTCTTAGGTATTAGTTCAAACCTAATAATCTATGGCATTTTCAAAGGGAAGTTGGGGACAAAGCCACCCAGACCAAAATCACCAGACCAAAGGGGTTTTATTGCATAAGCATGCAATGTCACAGAACATTTAGTGAGGCAGTAAGAAATGAAAGCCACATCTGAGCCTTTTAGCAGGGTCTTCTGGAGGCTTCTGGACTCACACCACTCCGTGGTCTGGAAAAGTAACCAGCGCAAACCATAGCTTGTCGGAGCAGTGGAAGAAAGAGGGATGGAGGGAATGAAAGAGGGAGAGAAGGAAAAGTAATAAATTGCCCTCACTGGGGCAGAGTCTGCGGTTCGAATGTGACAGGAGGCAGTAATTTATCAGACGTTTTATAGCAAGATGATGGACTGGTGGAGAGTGAAAGATTTTAATGGAGGATTTTGCTTTGGATACTCTCTGGTTGCAGTTTCAACCTGTACACATGGCACAGTCACACGGATAAAGTGCACAAAATATGGCATTACAATAAGTCTACACACAACTAGGCTCCTTATATTAAGGAGGGGTTCTTTTAAATGACCTTTAAATAGGAACTAACGGAGTGCAAATACTTTGTTACTGTACTTAAATAGATTTTTCTGGGATCAGTGCTTTACTTCACTATTTATTTTGCGTATGACTTTTTACTTTTACTCATTACATTTTTATATAAACATGTGTATTTTCTACATGTTTAAAACAGGCTCTGTACTTTTGTTTTAATGTATTTTGTGATTCAATATTTTTTTTCTTCTCACGAGGCGCCGTTTTCAGCCCATCAAACTATTTCCAGTCAAAATGTCACTAGTGTAAGGGGCACGGTGGCTTAGTGGTTAGCACGTTTGCCTCACACCGCCAGGGTCCGGGTTCGATTCCCGTCTCGGCCATGTGTGTGTCTGGAGTTTGGCATGTTCTGCATGTTCTCCCCGTGCTTCAGAGGTTTTTTCTCCTTTTCTTTCTTTTTTTCCGGGTTCTCCGGTTTCCCCCGGTCCAAAAACATGCACGATAGGTTGATTGGCACCTTGGAAAACTGTCCCTAGTGTATGAATGTGTGTGTGACTGTGAGTGTGTGTGTGAGTGTGTGTGCACCCTGCGATGGGTTGGCATTCCATCCAGGGTGTATCCTGCCTTAATGCCCATAGACGCCTGAGATAGGCACAGACTCCCCGTGACAGATCGGGAAGATCGGATAAAGCGGTAGAAGATGAATGTCACTAGTGTCTCATTTCCTGCTTATCACCTACGAAAAACTCCTTTTGTAATAATATATTAAATATGGCTGTCCAAAATTAGAGCATTATTTTATTATTGCTAACTCGTCATGATGCAGCATGTATTTCTGTGTATTTCTTTCCTCCTGTGAAAAACAAAATAATAAACACCAATTTGTAAACAATTTGTAATAAGTAAACATTTGTTTTATTGACAAGAAGAGTCTCAAATGAAGTACCACAAATCCGCCACCGTGCACACATCAATTAACCCTTTGGAGTCATCCAAACAGGCCAGAGGCAGATACAGGAGGGAACATCAAGGAAAAGACACGCTCTGTACATTTTCACGTTTTGTGATATTTTTTCCTCTTAACGCTGAAACAAACTTAAGTTATTATTTCTAAGGTTACAGATAAGATAAGGAGCACAACATCCAATCTACAAAGGGTCTACTTTTACTCGTATACACCCATATTAACCAAACACTGTGTCTGCGTATAATACAGACAACAGACACGGCATGCAAATGATCTAATTACAGTATGTTGCTAATGTTACACTGGTCCATTGTTGAACCATATCTCTCTCTCTCTCTCCCTCTCTCTCTCTCTATCTATCTATCTATCTATCTATCTCTCTATCTCTCACTTGTGCATGAACAAACACTAAATAAGTCTAGCTCTTTATTTGGTGCCTTAACTCTCCTTGACAGAAAAAGAGTGACATTGTTTGTTAAAACAAGGTGGATCTTTATTTGCATTTGTTTATGAATGAAAGGAAAGAAATAGATCCACTTGTAATGTGGTAAATGGTAATAATAAATAAAAAAAGTAAGTGCTGGCTGGAGACAGTGCTACTTATGGGTGATGCTTGTCATTGGTCCGGTAAACCAGCCAGGCTTGTCTAGGGCACATGAAAGAGAACGGTGTGATAGAAATTACTAGATTAAACCAGGTTTAAACAGCGAACATGATAGAACAGAATGTCCTTGACAATAAGAATGTTCCGTAAAAATCAGTATTTTTCATCTTTAGGAATTGCTCATAAGCAAAATATAAATAAAAATATTCCCATTTGAACCAGCTTAAGGTAGCCTTTGAGGGTGCGTGGATACTTAAGGAAGAGGCTTTTTTCTTCTCAAGCTTTCGGCGTGCTTGCTTTCGAATGACCAGCTCGATTAAAGATCTTCATTGAGGACGACTGAGTGTTTTTCCACCACAGGCACATGAAAGAGAATGGAGTTAATGATGATGATGTACGACTGGTGACCTATGAAAAGCATGCTATGTGTGGGTGATAATGCAGTTTGGAACTTAATCACTTACTGCACTGGAGGGCAGGAAAGCAGAAATGTTTATCTGACAACGTGTGTGTTTGTGTATGGATAGAAATGTGTGTGTGTGTGTGTGTGTGTGTGTGTGTGTGTGTGTGTGTGTGTGTGTGTGTGTGTGTGTGTGTGTGTGTGTGTGTGTGTGTGTGTGAGAGAGAGAGAGAGAGAAATAGAAAACAGAGGGACACAAGAACCAAAGATCAAGACGCTTTAACAACCCTTTGCCTCGTGCTCCTTCTCCTCTATTACCAAAATAAAGTGGCACTCATATAACATGACCTACGAGTCAGACTTCAAAAATGAAAAGATGGAAATGGGGCAATTGGTGGCAGAGTAGAATCAGCAGGGACACATCGAGGAAAAGGAGTGTTGATTAGAATCAGTCCCTTATAAGCCACTTCATTCAGCTTACAACCCAAAGTTCCAAAATGGAACGAAATACCAAAGAAAACAGTAAATGAGAAATAACACTGAGAATAATTGTGCCCTTTGGGCAGTCGAGCCACACAAGCAGAGTGTGCGTGTATGTGTTGGGGTGATTACACAAGCCATTGGTATGGTATGGAAAAGGTCACTTTATACTACCAAACCACTGTTCATAGAGTCTACTGGAAAAAAAAATCTAGTGCCAAACCTGAAGACTACCTTTGAACTTTTCCATTTCACTCCTAATCATGCATAATAGGCCTTAACGTCAGTATAATACCGATATACACATCCTAAAACAATCCTAAAAAAGACTGAAATGTTGACACAGACCTGGCTTGTATAGTCTAATGATACGTTTGCAATAAAATACAATAGAATAACAATATTGTTTTACTATAAGTACATTTTCCCCCCTTCTAGTTTCTTATATGATTAAAGATCTAAATGATCTTTCAGTTACACAAGTGAAAATGAAATTGTTATGCAGGACCAAAAAAAAAAAAAAAAGAGTTTTCCTGTGTTACATTTCATGTGCTGGTCCTACCTTTGATTCTTTCCACTTGGTCCTCTGTAAAGCAAACAGTCTGCAGCCTGAAGAAAGAGGGACTTGTTCTACAGAGCGTGGGTGGCTAACATTCACTCCCACATCCCACTCGCCATTGCTCCATCACAAAATATAAAAAATAATAAGAATCATTTTGGGCTTTGGAGAAATGTTTAAAAGTAAGAATGTCTGGAGTGTGTGTGTGTGTGTGTGTGTGTGTGTGTGTGTGTGTCAGAGAGGCAGGAGACACTGTAAGTTACAGCATCAGGAGGAGTTTGGGCTCTACACCTAAACAAACTAGCAAGGAAAGGTTATGTTTTCTTCACCTTTATGCTTTCTGAAAGAATGAAAGTGTCTGTACACTGAGTGCGTGAATTCTAGTCAGTGACTTGTTAGTAAAGGAATAACATTTACATTCATGAGTTTGTGTTCATTTAATCATCGGGAAAAAAAACAACAAAAAAAAGGATTCTCACAAATATTACTTTTCTAATGAAATGATTAATATAAAAACATTGAGGTTTCCTAAACAAACCTTATTTCCTGCACTGGTTCATAAACATGATCTTTTGTATTAATGTGTTATTTTTATTCGAACTATGATAAGAACTAATCCGCATGTACTTTGAATGTTCGCAAATTCAATTTGCTGCGTGTCGAATATTTAATAGAACTTGACTCACAAGCTCACAAGCAAATGATAAAAGCAATTAGGAGAATGCAGATGATCACATGTGTCATGTAGTTTAGGTCCAGTTTAATCCTACTGTATGCAGTTGCTATCTATGGGGTTTTAAAAACTCTCCCCAAGGATTTGCTTCTAGAAGCAAATAGGTTTGTGAAAGTATGCGTGCAAGAAGCTCTTAGTCGTTAGGACTGGCATCCCACCCAGAATGCCTTCCTGCCTCACATCCAGTGTTTTTAAGAAGGGCTCCAGATTCACTGCCATCACCAGGATAACTGAGAAAATAAATTAATAAAGGTTGTAATAACCATCCATCCATCCATCCTTCTTCTACCGCTTTATCTGATCTTCCCTCGGGTCACGGGGAGCCTGTGCCTATTTCAGGCATCTATGGGCATTAAGGCAGGATACATCCTGGATGGAATGCCAACCCATTTCATGGCACACACTCACTTTCACACACACATTAATAAACTAGGGACAATTTTCCAAGGTGCCAATCAACCAACCATGCATGTTTTTGGACCTTGGGGGGGCAGGAGAACCCGGAGAAAAACCCCCCGAGGCTCAGGGAGAAACTCCACACACACAAGGCCGAGACGTGAATCGAACACGGACCCTGGAGGTGTGAGGCGAATGTGCTAACCACTAAGCCACCGTACAGGTTTTAATAATTCATTCATTCATTCATCTTCTACCGCTTTATCCGATCTTCCCTCGGGTCACGGGGATCCTGTGCCTATCTCAGGCGTCTATGGGCATTAAGGCAGGATACACCCTGGATGGAATGCCAACCCATCGCAGGGCACACACACATTCACACACACATTCATACACTAGGGACAATTTTCCAATGTGCCAATCAACCTACCGTGCATGTTTTTGGACCGGGAGGAACCCGGAGAAAAACCTCCTTGAGGCACGGGGAGAACATGCAAACTCCACTCCACACACACATGGCCGAGACGGGAATCGAACCCAGGACCTGGCGGTTTTAATAATAATAATAATAATAATAATAATAATAATAATAATAATAGTTGTAGTTAATTCATCATTGTTAACTTATTTGTGGTGTATTCAAGTCCATTATTTATTTATTTAAATTAGTGTGTAAGAACTAATGTGTGTGTGTGTGTGTGTGTGTGTGTGTTTTTTTTTTTTTTTTTATGAATATGGTGAGTAATGTCTTGCACTTGTTCTGACCTCAGAAAGCCAAGGCCAAACACACAGTAAGGAAAATAGTACTTCATTTCCCAGACTCTATCCTAAGAGTCGCATCGCTCACTGCAGGTCCAATCAATCTCCTGAGTTTTTGGCAAGCCGCTTTGCTCGGCACATGCTGACAAGACACACACATGCAAACATGCGTGACCACACACACTGCACTCACAACATGTCTACACACATGGTTATTGATGTTTTCCATACAAATCTCGGTTACTCTCGTGCTATCTGTTTTTACACGTATGTATATGTGTGTGTGTGTGTGTGTGTGTGAGAGAGAGAGAGCGAGAGAGAGTAATGCCTCAGCACTGATTACTCTCCTGAGGCACAACCTTTATAAGTGGAATAAAAAACAAAGACTGTGCTTATGTGCACAGTCTTGTCCAAGTTTCACATGTGATTTATTGTGATAACAGCAAAAACGGCTCCGCTGGCAGACACCCGTTACATTTTTACAAAGATGATTTTTTCTTCTGCTGTTTGTGTTGGTCGCAGGCTAATAGAAGGGCCTCTGACAAGGGTGCTTTGAATTTCCAGCTACTGAGAGCATTTGTGTATTCAGGTATTTTTTTCGACTCAAACTGCCTTATATCATATAAATGATTCTTTTTTATGGGCATTGTAAGTATTTAATCACATAGTTTTACTTCTTGGACGGCACTTTTTACACACTTTTTAAGTCTTTATCAAAGACGCAAAATACCCTTAAATCCTCAAGACCGAACACAGCCAACGTTTTCTACTTCCATACTTGTTGGACTTGAGGTTAGAAGAAAAAAAAGAGTATGGTGACTTTTTGCTGATATGCATGTAAAAGGCAGACACGCTTTGAAATGTGAGCACCATAAACGTTGACAACGTTACAACATGGAGTAGGAATTCCGGCGAGTTCTGTGGTGTCATTATAAAATATATCAGGCTTGCTAATATTTCAGCAATTCGAAGAACTATGCAGAGGGACGACAAAAAGTGTGTGAGGTCCTGAATATTTTTCCTCTTTATGAGGAATGAGACAGCAGAGATGGGATTTGAGAGATTGAGAAAATGGGTCAATCCGACATAAGTATGCAGGGAAATCAAATTGCTGATTGCCGCGTCCATCTCGTGCCAGGCTGGTGTGATTTTTAAATAATATAAGGCGGCATACTAACTCTCGGAGGTGGAAATGTGAGCGAGTAAAAAAGAACTATCATGTTACGATTATAGGACAATCTGTAAAAATGTAAATAATCATTAATAGCATCGCCTTTAATTGTGTCATATATATTATAGCACCGTGAAATTGTTTCTTCCTTTGAGAGCTGGAGCACAGAGGGATAAGGGTATTTCTCATGGACCCAAGAGGGGCAGCTTGGTGATACCAGGACTCGAACCCCTGATTTCCGATCAGTAGCCCAGCGCCTGAGGAAAAAGAAATCATATTTATTCATTTTGTCGTCCCATGCTTGCTGGATGCTTATAAGTTACCTACAATCAATGACTAATAACTGGTATTACTGCAAGCGACAGTAGCATTCATTTCAGTCAAATTGGAATATATATAAGGGAATGAATGGGGCACGGTGGTTTAGTGGTTAGTACTTTCACCTCACACCTCCAGAGTTCGGGTTCGATTCCTGTCTCGCCCATGTGTGTGTGGAGTTTGCATGTTCTCCCCGTTCCTCAGGGGGTTTTGTCCGGGTTCTCCGGTTTCCCCGGGTCCAAAAACATGCACGGTAGGTTGATTGGCATCTTGGAAAATTGTCCCTAGTGTATGAATGTGTGTGTGATTGTTAGTGTGTGTGTGTGTCCTGCGATGGGTTGGCATTCCATCCAGAGTTGTATCCTGCCTTAATGCCCATAGACGCCTGAGATAGGCACAGGCTCCCCGTGACCCGAGGGAAGATCGGATATAGCGGTAGAAGATGAATGAATGATTGATAAGGGAATGTTATTTTTAAACTTGTACTTTAGAATTGAGCAGGTTTTCAAAGTGTTTTGTGATGTCTGACCGTGACATTTATGCCGGTTACAAATAAAAGGAAGTGTTTTAGTAAGGTGTGAAGGTAAAGTGGCCCACAAGTGTTCCAGTGTTTTCTTACAAACAAATTTAGTAAACGTATGCTGGATTGTTTTCCTAAAAGAAATATCAAAATGCATTTCCTATATTGGTGTTTTCTAAAATCAGTGTAAAAATTTGCTGACAGAATTTTGCCCACAGATGCTGACACAAGATGTGAACTGGTGATTGAAACTCTTATTTGAAAAAACAACTTTTGATTGTAGACTTTTCAGCACAAGGGAAGATGGAGTTCATGAGAACTGCTGGACACTATGAGTAAAAATTGATTCCATTGGCTTGGATTATGTCCCTTTTATGTATTAGTTTTAGTTTTTGTTTGTTTTGTTTGTTTTTTTATGATTTAATCAGAAATTTTGCATGTTTAAAAAAAATCCTTTTTTATTTCTGAGGCCAATGCGAGACCAGTCAATTAACCATTTCTGCTTCCTTGCCATGCAAGATCACAGGTTCAAGCCCCACCACCACCAAGCTGCCACTAGTGGGCCCTTGAGCAAGGCCCTTAACCCTCAATTGCTCAGTTGTACGTCGCTCTGGATAAGGGCGTCTGCCAAATGCTGTAAATGTAAATGTCAATATTTTGACCGTTGTAATATTATTTTTTTAAATAAAAATATTAATAAATAATTACAAATTATAAAAAAAAAATTCAACATTTATTCACAAAGTCCTTTCTTTACTCAGGTATAAAAGTATTTTGTATATTTGTATAAAAGTTTTATTTGCGTAGTCTCAAACAAAGTGCCAAAATCCACCATGATGCACACATCCAGAGCACAAATGCACCGGGACTGTTACGGAACAGACAGGACAGGACAGATGTTACGTTTCAGAGTTTATTTAAACACGGGAGGACAGTGAGTAGGGAGTGTGCGATGAAGTGGGCTGGTGCACAGGAACTTGGAATCAAGATGAGTGAAGACGAGGAAATCCTGACGTAGACGGGATGTAAGGTAGGAGTGAGCGTTGTGATTGGGAGATTGTGTTAGTGGGGTGGGTGTAGCTCAATTGTCTAAGGTGCTGGGCTACTTATTAAAAAGATTGCCAAGCTGCCACCCATGGGTCCTTGAGTAAGGCCCTTAACCCTCTGTGCTCCAGGGGCACCATATCATAGCTGACCCAGCGCTCTGACCCCAGCTTACAAAACAAGCTGGGATATGTGAAGAAAGAATTTCACTGTACTGCAATGTATATATGACAAATAAAGGCTATTCTAACATATCATTCAAACCTCTTTTATAAACTCACACTAACAAAACAACATTTCTTTGCACAGACACATAAATAAAGCAACCTAAATCTCAACGAATACCTGCTTCATAGACATAATACATTTATCAACAGAAAGATACAAATGTGTAATTTTACATATAAATATTCTCTGATTATGTTCTACATATGAAAGGAGATTTGCAACACCTTATTAAACATCTGTGTGAAAAACAAGGGTTTAATTTGGTGTCACGATAATTTGCGTCATTTAAAACGCCACTATTACTTTAAAACAGTTACAAGGATATTTTTGTTTTCATGCTCTATGTGGAGTATAGTTTATAATAAACATATATTTGCATAAGGCATAGCCAGTTCCCCATGCCCATGTTGATTAAAAGCATGAAAAATATTCATGTAATGTACAATCAGAACAGACAGTTTGTACTTAAATACATGACACAGCCCATACTTCTTTACTTTTACTTGAGTAAAAAAAAATGCAGAGAGTACATAGTAGATTTTGGTGGATTTTCCTAATCACATACATAGACTATGTCATCTCTCTGCTATCTTCCCTCTGGGTGTCTGAAACCTCGACTCACTCAATCCACAATGCACTAAAGTGCAGTCTCATATTGTGTTACATTGTGATCATCAGGCCGTCTTCTCAGACTTGTTCCCCTGTGGAAGTTTTATATGGAAACAGCAGAACACATTTTTTTTTTTTATCGAAGTGTTCAGACAGTTTGGCTTTCTTGGGGATATCTGATCAAAGTGTAGTTCACATGACATTTGGATGACATTTGGAAACATCAGAGTCTGTCTTCATGCTATTACCTGCAGTCCAAAAGTCCCCCCCCCAAAAAAAACAGGCCCCATAAGATCTTATTGTGGTCAAATCCAGAAAGTGGAGTCCTGCCTGGGAAGGAATAAGTTTTAAACTCCTTATCGGTTTGCCCCTGTCCCAGAGCATTCTACCCCGGGGGGGGATGGGGGGGGGTCACAGTACTATCTACTTCAACAAACAGACGAGACACCTGGGAATCAAGCTTCACTCAATATAAAAGCTCACTTTTTTATTGATAGGTTTAAATTAATGATACAAATAATTCATGTTTTATGTTGTTCGCAGTTACCTTCGTTATGCAGTTATTTCCCTGTCTGTTCTTTAGCTTGGCATGAAACCCCTTTGTGTTGGTAGTTGTGAAGATAAACATAACCATAAAGTTCAGGATCTGATTGACACATTTCATATTTTGTACCCTTTGCTGAGTTTGGTAGTAGGGAGTCAGTCTGAAGGAAAGCTAAGCTGTAAGAACTGCTGGTGATCTCAGGTAATTGATCTCCTGGTCAGGATCTCAGAATAACTCTCCACAACGCTCTACTTTCTCCCTCAACCACTGCACGCAATCTCGGGGTAACTCTGGACAATCAATTATCTTTCTCCTTTCATATTGCTAATGTTACTCGCTCTTGTCGACACTTTCTCTACAACATCAGAAGGATTTGACCGCTTCTATCCATACAGGCTGCACAGGTCCTGGTTCAGTTTCTCATCATCTCGAGACTGGACTACTGTAACTCTCTGCTGGCAGATTCTACCTCAGAACGCTATTCGTCCACTGCAAATGATTCAAACTGCAGCTGTGCGACTCGTGTTCAACCTGCCTAAATTCTCTCACACCACATTGCTCCACCGGCTTCCTGTAGCTGCACGCATCAGATTCAAAACGCTGATGCTCGCCTATAAAGCCAAAAATGGATCGGCACCTTCATACCTCAGAAACCTCATCACCTCTTAGCACTGCTCGCCTGGTTCCACCTTCTCTCAGGGTAAGAGGTAAGATCAGCTCAAGGCCCTTCTTTGTTCTGGCACCGAGGTGGTGGAATGAACTTCCCCTGGATGTCCCAACAACAGAGACACTGGTTATCTTCAAACGACGACTGAAGACCCCTATCTCTTCCAACAACACCCATCCTAACACTTCTTCCTTCTCACTGTCTTAACTTAACTTACATTTACGGCATTTGGCAGACGCCCTTATCCAGATCGACTTACAACTGAACAATTGAGGGTTAAGGGCCTTGCTCAAGGGCCCATTAGTGGCAGCTTGATGGTGGTGGGTTTTGAACCCGTGATCTTCCGGTCCAACACCTTAACCACTGGGCTACGACTTAACTGTGTCTATGCTTATTTTGTACATCGCTCTGGATAAGGGCGTCTGATAAATGCTGTAAATGTAAATGTAAATGTAATAGTGGCCCTGGCCCTTTAGTCACTGTTGACTCCAAGTGTGGTAGGTGTTATTTTGTATTGCTTGATCTTTAGAAGTCCTGATGACCAGAGAATATACAGTACATGCTTCCTCTTACCTCGATGGCATTCAAACCACCCTGTTTTTTTTTTTGTTAGACACCAATAGTAACCTGAGGGCAGAAAGATACAGGGACTGAGCTAAGCCGCAGTCATGGAAAACAATAAAACTGTACTTAAATTTTTGTTACAATCATTATTTTTTTTTCACATAATGAACATAAACCTTTTTAACTGCTAATCCTACTCCCAATGATGTTCGAAACGCCCTGTGCATTGTTTAAGCATTTCTCCTACGTTGTTGCTGAGTGTATTCAAATTGTATAATTAAGAAACAAAACGAATGTTCTACATAGCCAGTAAACTGCATTAAACTATAAAATCCACTCGACTGCGCTATTAGCACCGGTGCCATGAAGTTTATGAAGTTTAAGAGACTTCTTTTATTGTACTGACATCTCCAAATGGTTTCTGAATTAAAGAACAAATTGACCTAGCAGAGTGTAAATCATTACAGATATGCAAAATTAATTCCATTGCAACTTAGAGAGACAAATGTTGTGGCTAGAAAACATAAAAAATCCATCAGTCGACCCTTGAACTTCGAGCTCCTTTTGTGTTTTCGTCCGTATAAATGCTCCGGGAGATGAAACTGTTGAAAGGTTATTAGATCCATTTTGCAAGCGGGTGGTGCTGACCATGCAAAGGCTGCCTGAAAACAGAAAAGCAGGTAATGCAGTGGAATAATTTTACTGGTGTTTTTCATTTTCCACCCCTGAGGGGACTAAGCTTAATTCTCTTTTACTGAATTTCTTTTCTTGGTTGAAAGAGCGTTTAGAATTTACTCATTGGCTCTAGAAGCTCGTTTCACCCTATTTTCCAGCCCTAATGTATAAGAGTATGTGGTGGTGGTGGTGGTGTTGTTTGGGGGGGAGGGGGGGGGGGGTATGGGTATGGGCATTAGTTTTGTCATTAGCAATTCTTGTGAATTTCTCCTTTTCTGAAATCCCATGGTTTCTCTGTAACCAACAAAACAAATGAAAGGGCACACTAGTAAGTTGTACTGACTTTTAGAATGGGAACAAGATGGTTGAGTAGTGCTGAGCTCAGATATGAGAATGCGGCATTAGCCCGGGAGAGGAGTACGCATATTGAAGAAGCCTGAGTTTTTACAGATGAGTCGACTTCACATGAGCAGAACACATTCTCGTTTCGTGCGCTCCGTTGATCCCTGGGATTTTACATCAGCAGATTTTGCTCAATGTCCAAATTTCCCATGTGTCTCTATTTTGAATTTAGGAAGTCGATGTTGAATCCATCGAAATATACTTCTGTGTGAATTTAGTTTTGTGGTCTGAAAATATCATAAGGTCAATCTGTTACTGCAATCTGTAATCTCAACATTAAAACCACAATCAAATGCCTAATTGGACTGTATAATATATTATACAGTAGGCACACTGGTCAGCACTATGTTGTGTTTACTCTGTGTTGTGTGAAATAGCTCTATGTTGTTGTTTTTTTATGTAGTGCCAGGATTCTGGAGTCAAGTTTTTAGTGTCATTTATATATATATATATATATAGAGACGTGGACAAAATTGTTGGTACCCTTTGGTCAATGAAAGAAAAAGTCACAATGGTCACAGAAATAACTTTAATCTGACAAAAGTAATAATAAATAAAAATTCTATAAATGTTAACCAATGAAAGTCAGACATTGTTTTTCAACCATGCTTCAACAGAATTATGTAAAAAAATAAACTCATGAAACAGGCATGGACAAAAATGATGGTACCCCTAGAAAACACAGAAAATAATGTGACCAAAGGGACATGTTAATTGAAGGTGTGTCCACTAATTAGCATCACAGGTGTCTACAACCTTGTAATCAGCCATTGGGTCTATATATATGGCTCCAGGTAATCACTGTGTTGTTTGGTGATATGGTGTGTACCACACTCGACATGGACCAGAGGAAGCAAAGGAAAGAGCTGTCTCAAGAGATCAGAAAGAAAATTATAGACAAGCATGTTAAAGGTAAAGGCTATAAGACCATCTCCAAGCAACTAGATGTTCCTGTGAGTACAGTTGCACATATTATTCAGAAGTTTAAGATCCATGGGACTGTAGCCAACCTCCCTGGACGTGGCCGCAGGAGGAAAATTGATGACAAATCTAAGAGACGGATAATCCGAATGGTAACAAAAGAGCCTAGAAAGACTTCTAAAGAGATTCAAGGTGAACTTCATGCTCAAGGAACATCAGTGTCAGATCGCACCATCCGTCGTTGTTTGAGCCAAAGTGGACTACATGGGAGACGACCAAGGAGGACACCATTGTTGAAAACGAATCATAAAAAAGCAAGACTGGAATATGCCAAACTACATGTTGACAAGCCACAAAGCTTCTGGGAGAATGTCCTGTGGACAGATGAGACAAAAATCGAAGTTTTTGCCAAGGCACATCAGCTGTATGTTCACAGACGAAAAAATGAAGCATATCAAGAAAAGAACACTGTCCCTACTGTGAAACATGGAGGAGGCTCTGTTATGTTCTGGGGCTGCTTTGCTGCGTCTGGCACAGGGTGTCTTGAATCTGTGCAGGGTACAATGAAATCTCAAGACTATCAAGGAATTCTAGAGAGAAATGTACTAGCCAGTGTCAGAAAGCTTGGTCTCAGTCGCAGGTCATGGGTCTTGCAACAGGACAATGACCCAAAACACACAGCTAAAAACACCCAAGAATGGCTAAGAGGAAAAAATTGGACTATTCTAAAGTGGCCGTCTATGAGCCCTGACCTCAATCCTATTGAGCATCTTTGGAAGGAGCTGAAACATGCAGTCTGGAAAAGGCACCCTTCAAACCGGACACAACTGGAGCAGTTTGCTCATGAGGAGTGGGCCAAAATACCTGCTGAGAGGTGCAGATGTCTCATTGACAGTTACAGGAAGCGTTTGATTGCAGTGATTGCCTCAAAAGGTTGCGCAACAAAATATTAAGTTAGGGGTACCATCATTTTTGTCCATGCCTGTTTCATGAGTTTATTTTTTTACATAATTCTGTTGAAGCATGGTTGAAAAACAATGTCTGACTTTCATTGGTTAACATTTATAGAATTTTTATTTATTATTACTTTTGTCAGATTAAAGTTATTTCTGTGACCATTGTGACTTTTTCTTTCATTGACCAAAGGGTACCAACAATTTTGTCCACGTCTGTATATATATATAACATAGCGAAAACAACACCGTGTAGGACAAGTACACAAACACAAAAATTTCAACAACCTATAACCTACTGCATATGTATACAATGCAATGTGCAACTGTAAGACAATATTACAAATAATAAAGTGTAAACAAGTGATGAGAAAACTATGGGATTAGCAGTAGCAGTGGTGGAATGTGCAAAAGGAGCAGTAACACTGTCTGTGAGACCAGTATACACCAAAAACCTATAAGCCAGTATGAACAATAGAGTGCTGTGTGTAATAATGTGTAAACTGAATATGTGTAAATTGGGTATTGTGTACAGCTATATATGGTTGAAATGACGATAAAATGCTTCTTGACTTGACGTCAACTACTGTGACACATGTTATATATTGCTGTTGAAAGATTGTACTCGGAATTCTGGTGGTATAAAAGCAGTGCAAAACGCAGTGCTGAAGTTGCCATTGTAATTGCTCCTAAGTTGTTTTTAAGAGGTGTAATATGGACAAGGGCAGGGCTGTTTATTAACTTCTAATATATTATATATATATATATATATATATATATATATATATATATATATATATATATATATATATATATATATGATTCAGCATTAAACATGTGTGATGCGTGTCGAAATTATAGCATGGAAACATAAGCTAGAAATAGAAAATCAAGGTTTGAGAATTGTACTAAAACTGGGAGGCAATAAAATATCTTGGAAAACAAAAAACAAAAAACAGACTGTGGTGTAGTTTAAGAGTGTTTGTACACACATTCCATTTGTTGCAGTCCAGAGGGGGTCTCACAAACTCTGTGTGGCCACCATATAATCCAATCAACTCACTTTCAGACTCCAGGAAGAACATGTGGAAAGAAGTGTGTGAGATCTGTGAGAAACACTTTAAATAGAACTATATATATATATATATATATATATATATATATATATATATATATAAATATATATATATAACTATATATATATATATATATATCTATATATTTTGATATAAAAAATATTTGTAAAATATAAATATATTTGAAGATATTGGTTCATGGGGGGGATAGTTTAATATGCTATGATGTTTTTGGTTACTAATAAAGCTGGAATGAGTTTGTGAGTGATGCAGAGGAAACAGAGGACCAGGAAAATTTGAGAAACTTAGTACATTATATTTTAATAATAATCCTTTATTGGTCACATATACATTACAGCAAAGTGAAATTCTTTTCTTCGCATATCCCAGCTTGATGTTGGTAGCTGAGGTCAGAGCGCAAGGTCAGCCATGACATGGTGCCCCTGGAGCACAGAGGGTTAAGGGTCTTGCTCAAGGACCCAAGGGTGGCAGCTTGGCCATACCGGGGCTCGAACCCGGATCTTCCGAGCAGCAGCCCAGCGCCTTAGACCATTGAGCTGCCCCCTCCCGACCCCATATTATGGGCCAAACAGATAACAAATCGTGCCCTTCAGATTTATTCTCCCTTCCCCCCTTTATAAAATAAAGCAAACAAGCGACAGTATTTTTAATTATTTAACCATTCTCTATACATATAAGGTTGCTCATATATAAATACTATTTGTCAACTACTACATTAAGGTAAAACAAAGACCATTCAAATCAAATAAAAAAACAGCCAGATGGTTGTTGTCCTTCATGAACCAGGTAAAAATGGTAATGATATCATTAAGTTTATTTAGTGGCAAAACAAAATGTTTCACACATCTGATGCAATATTGAAACTTCATAACAAGCAACTGGGCATTTCAAGAATTAAGCACTTTTTGGAGATCCTAATATTATATGCATCATCCACATGTCACATAGTATTATTCAAATTACCACCAGCATGTATCATGTATATTGTGGTCTAATGAGACTACAATAAAGCATTTTGTGCACACAGACCTTCAGCGTGTTTAGGACTTCATTTAAATGCAATAAACAACTGCAGCAGGTTGAATCACTGAGGGTTTGCGGCTGGTGAGATTTGACTATTTTTAATAAAATAAGCCAAAGCTACTCAATGTTACCAAAAAAAGACACAAATAGAAACAAGAATTGTTGTGTAATGAATATATTTGTCTCTTAGTTTGAACCCTTATTTGAGAAAATAATTCCATATCCACAAATATAATAAATATGTAGGATATTACAGCTTTTGCTTGTATCCAAGTTATTCTCTCCTGAATAGGCATTACAAGATATTAATTGTAAAATAAATAAATAAATAAACCAGTGTAGTCAAGTGTATAGTCAAGTGGTAGCTCAGTGGTTAAGGCATTGGACTCTGGACTGGAAGATCACAGGTTCAAATCCCACCACCACCAAACTGCCACTAGTGGGCCCTTGAGCAAGGCCCTTAACCCTCAATAGCTCAGTTGTAAGTCACTCTGAATAAGGGCGTCTGCCAAAATGCCGTACATTTTGGATGGTACTGTATAAAACAATGGGGCACGGTGTCTAAGTGATTAGCACGTTCGCCTCACACCTCCAGGGTCAGGGTTCGATTCCTATCTTAGCCATGTGTGTGTGGAGTTTGCATGTTCTCCCCGTGCCTCAGGGTTTTTTTTCTCCGGGTTCTCCAGGTTTTCCTCTGGTCCAAAAACATGGTAAGTTGATTGGCCCTTTTGAAAATTGTCCCTAGTGTATGAATGTGTGTGTGAATGTGAGTGTGTGTGTGTGTGCCCTGCGATGGGTTGGCATTCCATCCAGGGTGTATCCTGCCTTAATGCCCAAAGACGCCTGAGATAGGCACAGGCTCCCCGTGACCCAAGGGAAGATCGGATAAAGCGGTAGAAGGTAAATTAATGAATGAATGTATAAAACAAGGGGTTACCAATCTTTTTGGAAGTAAGAGCTACTTCATGGACACTGAATCATACAAAGGGCTACCAGTTTGACACACTCCTCTGAAATAACAAATTTGCCTTTAGTATATATTATTAGTAATGATTAATGATGCTCATTTATCCATGTGAAGACACTGATTACTTCTCACAATAATTATCAACAATGCGTGAACTACCTTTTATATTTTACATGCATCTCACTGATGAGTTGTGACATTTTTAAAACAGGCCTGAGAGATTCTCATGTGGCCGTTGGGGGCGACGTGGGCGCCGTGTTGATGTGACCTGGTATTAAAAAGAAATGTTTTTCAAAATACAATATTATCTCGATAATTGATTTCAGAGGTATTTTTTAACACATAAGAAAACGATGAGTTTGGGATATAGCGTATATATTGTTTGAGTGGAAAGACAGAAAATAACATCAGCCTATGATTTAATTCGCTTTGACAGAGTAGGTGTTGGCCTCTTCATTATGGAAATTTCTGTTCAGGGAAAATTCCTTGTTCAGGTTTCAAAAGAATTGTGAGTAGCTGAACAATTCTGACAGATTTTTTTTTTTACTTTTATTATGGAATATGCCCATTCATTTCCTGTACCACGACTTGAATATGTACTTTGAAAGGTAACAAAAACAAAATGTCGCTTTGCAAGCTCACAAGTCATCATGGAATGTGTGCTACTAAATTCATTTTGAAAGTCGACAGTGAAACGCTTTTGAAAAAAATAAGTGAAAACACTACAGTACAGTATAGAGAAATACACAACAGGCAATAAAATTCTTCTTTTTGTGAAAGTGCACTGAATGTCACTGTGACTGAAATCTGGCAAACATTAAAAAAGGACCAAGATTGGGGTTTTCTAGCCATACTGTACTTTAAAAAAATCACCTCTATAGCAAAATGCTGTAGGTTTATTTGTATATAGTGTACATGCAAAAGAGAATGATATATTACAGTTCCAGGCAAATCATAAAAGTGTTACAATTTCACCAACGGTGTACACATGTCGGTATTCTTTTAATTATAAAATTAGTGGTGGTTTAGTGGTTAGCACGTTCGCCTCACACCTCCAGGGTCCGGGTTCGATTCCCGTCTCGGCCATGTGTGTGTGGAGTTTTTCTCCGGGTTCTCCGGTTTCCCCCAGCACGGTAGGTTGACTGGCACCTTGGAAAATTGTCCCTAGTGTATAAATGTGTGTGTGTGTGTGTGTGTGTGCCATGAGCTTCCACGCTCCCAATCACCAAGCTGCTGATGAGCGCCAGCTGGGGCTAGTTACGGCCATCAGTAGCCTGTGCGCTCAGTAGCCGAGCTCACGACACGGGCTGTACAGGGCTGTACACCCGCATTATATACTCCTCGGAGTATTCATCCTTAGTTCTCCATTTTCCAATAATAAAACCTTTTTGTTTGATCCCGGTGCCTGTTGTGTGTCTGTCCATTAGCCCGGACCATAACAGCAACCCGGAAGTATGGAGAACGCACCGGGAGCAGAGACCCCGCCTCCGACCGCTCCCGTAACAGCTGCCGCGCCGCCCGGCGTCTCCACACCACCCAGCGCCGCCTCGCCGCCCAGCGCAGCTCCTCCGCTCGGGTGTCTCCCGGTGATCCCGAGTCTGATGAGCAAACCCGCGCCATTTGCCGGCGCGCTGGAGGAATGTAACGGTTTCCTGCTCCAGTGTTCTCTCATTTTCGAGATGCAACCTAACCTTTTTCCCACCGAAAGGTCAAAGGTTGCCTATGTAATCTCACTTCTCACTGGACCCGCGCTCTGCTGGGCTGAGACGCTGTGGCCGCACGGAAGCCCCGCCTTCCTCACCTGCCAGGATTTCTTCTCACATTTCCAGTAGGTTTTTGGTCGGATCGAGGCGGACGTTTCGGCAGGTGAGCAGCTGTACCGGCTCTCCCAAGGCACCAGGTCCATCCAGGATTACATGCTCCTGTTCAGCACGTACGCCACCGCTAGCGGATGGAATGAACATGCCCTGCTCACCACCTATCGCATGGGCCTGGAACCAACCTTACGCCTCCAGCTAGCGGCGGTCGAAGACTCGGAGGGACTGGAGCGCTTCATCCAGTGCGCGATCAGGTGTTCCACTCGGCTCCGATCCTGCCTACCCGAACTGAGTCCTGCCGTTTCCGCAGGCCAGCCAGGCGAAGTGGGCCTACTCCACTGCGAACCACTCCACCTGCTGGTACTGGAGGGTTCCACAGCAGACATGATTCTGGGACGCCCCTGGCTGGTACAACACAACCCGGTGGTGTCATGGGAAACGGGTGAGATTCTGAAATGGGGGGACCAATGTTTTCATCAATGTTTCCCTGATCTGCCTCTAGCTCACAGGGTGACCGTCGCCACCGCTGTGGTCAAAGATCTAATGCCACCGGACACCCCGGACATCCCCGCAGCCTACGTCAGATACGCGGACGTATTTTGTCCCGCGGAGCCTCACAACTGCCGCCGCATCAGCCCTGGGATTGCGCAATTGACCTGGTGCCAGGCGAGCCTCTACCGCGGGGTAAGATTTATCCCCTCTCACAACCGGAACAAAAAGCTATGGAGGAATATATGAACGAAGCCCTTGAGCAAGGCTTCATTCACCCTTCCACCTCACCAGCAGCCTCCAGCTTTTTCTTTGTAGGCAAGAAGGACGGCGGCCTTCGACCCTGCATTGACTACCGTTCCCTAAATCATATAATGGTGAAGTTCCGGTACCCACTGCCTCTTGTCCCGGCCGCCCTGGAGCAGCTGCGCGGGGCTTCCATCTTCTCTAAGCTGGAACTGCGTAGCGCATACTTTTACCGCCGGTTCATCCAGGGCTACAGCATCCTCGCTTACCCTCTTACCTCTCTCCTCAGGGGCAAGAAATCTCCTGAAATGGAGCGCAGAGGCCACGGGAGCCTTCCAGGCTTTGAAACGGGCGTTCACGATAGCTCCCCTGCTCGTCCACCCGGATCCGGACCTCCCGTTCACCGTGGAGGTGGACGCCTCCACAAGGGGGGTAGGTGCCGTACTTTCCCAGAGCCGGGGCGAGCCGGCACGTCTACACCCCTGCGCCTACTTCTCCCGCAAGTTCACTCCGGCGGAGGTGAACTACGACATCGGGAACCGGGAGCTCCTGGCAGTGAAACTGGCTCTGGAAGAATGGAGGCACTGGCTGGAGGGAGCTGCTCACCCCTTCACCGTGCTCACGGATCATAAGAACTTGCAGTACTTACGAAAGGCACGGCGGTTAAACCCCCGACAGGCCAGGTGGGCCCTATTCTTTACCCGATTTAACTTCATCTCTTACAGACCTGGGTCCAAGAACGTTAAGGCCGACACCCTGTCCCGCCTACATGCTCCGAAAGAAGCCACCGGAGACCCAGAGCCAAGAGATGGCCCAGCATCTGTTCCGGCGGGTATTTCGAAACTTTGGACTACCAGAGGATATTGTCTCGGACCGCGGACCGCAATTCATCTCCCATGTGTGGAAGACCTTTCTTGGACTCCTGGAGATCGGAGTGAGCCTCTCCTCTGGGTACTACCCACAGTCTAACGGACACACTGAGAGGCTGATCCAAGAGATCGGGTGGTTCCTCCGGACTTACTGCCATGACAGACAGCACACTTGGAGCCAGTTCATCGGATGGGCTGAGTACGCTCAAAACTCTCTCCGACACTTCCACCGGATTAACACCGTTCCTGGCACACAAGGTACAGGATGGCACACGGCCTGCCACACAAGGTACAGGATCTGCTGAGGTCAAGGCGGAGCCAGGGCCGACTGGAATACCTGGTGGACTGGGAAGGATATGGACCTGAGGAACGAGCATGGGTCCCCTGGGAGGACATATTGGATCCAAACCTTCTGAAGGAATTCCACAGGTCGCACCCCAACTGGCCCGGTCCCCGAGGGCAAGGATGCCCTCCGCGCCGCCGTCGCATCAGGCCCTCTGGAGCGGTCCCTGGAGGGGAGGGTGATGTCACAACCATGCCTCCTCCCAATTCGGAGCTTCCACGCTCCCAATCACCAAGCTACTGATGAGTGCCAGCTGGGGCTTCTCCATTTTCCGAGAATAAAACCCTTTTGTTTGATCCCGGTGCCTGTTGTGTGTCTGTCCATTACACCCATAGACGGCTGAGATAGGCACAGGCTCTCCGTGACTCGAGGGAAGATCGGATATAGCAGTAGAGGATGAATGAATGAATTACTCCTCCATAGAAGCAATGAGCATTGTTGTTTTTAGCACACATTTACCTCGAAACTTCTACAATTCACATTTTACAAGTTTTCCGGTCTTGTCGGACTTATAGTTGTTGCACAGTTTATCCTTCTGATCCGCAAGACACACAGACCGTTTTTTCGCACTTTTGCATGTGTGCAAAACATTTATTGACAATATAAAAAGTCTGAAACACTGATGGATATTAAATGAAACATGATGTGAGTCCTGCTTGTTCAAAGTGCGGAATGAAAATATACGCGTGAAGGAATTTATACTGAAAATTGAAACGGCTTTATTGAGTAGGTTCATTTACAGCACACATGTAGACATGCAGACAGTTTTGCAATCACACACACACACATACACACTCACACACACACATACATTACTGTGAAAATGTTTGCTTCTATTTCCACTGCTTGGTAACGAGTGCTGTTTTTTTAATTTGATAAATAGCAAGGGTAGCGTTAAACTTTTCAACAATTCTCCAAAAGAGTCGAATAAAACACTTGCATGTGAGTGGTCAGATATGAATCTTGAAGAAACAGGTTTGGAAGATAAGGCTTTGTTTTAGTACTAAGTAGGATGAAATAAAATGGCATTGGTTTAAGAGGGATTCTTGTTCCCTGAAAACACTGTACGGTTCAGGATTTCTGTACATTTTGAATATCGATTTGACCTTAAAATGACCTTATATGCTGAATGTGGTTACAGGTACATGAAACTAGAACTATGAGGTTTCGGGGGTTTGGTCAGGAGTAGGATTATGGGGCGCTTTCAATACCATTTTCAGTTAGGAATAAGAGTTAGGAAAGGTACGTTCACTCACCCTATAAAAACCCTATAGCCTAAACCTGGACGTGTTCTTTCAGGCTTGTACCTCTCTTTGTTAACGTACAACTTATAGGTTTCCCTTTCGGAGGAAATTCCAAAACCCCTCCAGCTGTAACTCAGAACTCATTGTATGAACTTCAAATGCACTTTTTGTGAATCAATAGTGCGCTGGAATGATGGTAATATTTAACTGACATATAAAACGTCTAGACCTAATTCCGCCAGACTCTAATACTTCTGTGAAAGGTAGAGAAGACGTGACCACCGCCGTACTGGTTGGTTCATTTATTGCTCCAAGTCAGGCATCTACGGTACAACTAATTAGTAAAAAGAATGACTGAAATGTATTCCATACGACTGGGGAAAAACATCACTGGTAAGCAGCGTGCGCGAGTCCCAAACGGCTTTCTCGCGGAATAAATTCCGGGGTTTGGTTTTCCTTTGCTGAAGGACAATTCCTGGGAACATGCTGTACTGGCTGTGGTGAAATTACAGTGACCAAATCCAATTCCGGCCAGGTGTAATAAGCCAAAGCCTCATCCTAGCAGTCAAAACATTCCTGGAATTCATATTGAGACACATGTCTTCCTCATCATGGAGAGAACTTTGACGGTAAATATACTAAAATCATGTGATCTTGTTATTTTTAGAAGCAGAACCCGGCATACCACAATGGGATTCAAATTGCGGCGATATCTCACCAGATTGTGAGCTTGGAAATTCTTTTGAAAATTCTTTTTGAACAGTACATTGTTGACTTTTACTGCTCATTGAGAGCTGATAATAAGTAATGTGTCTGCCATTCAGGCATTTTCTTGATTGCAATGAAAAATGTCATCCATGTAATGGAAATTTATCCGATTTAATTGCCCATGAAAATGAGAACATCTTTTTTATTTTTTTGCTTGGCATGTTTCAGCATCCTGGTTTGCAACGGCTTTTAGGTGAAAGGAAAAGGCTGTGGGCACATTTAAGGAGGCCAAAAGAATGAAGTGGTAAAACTGAATGCCACTGGGGATGACAGTGTAGCTGCCCACAACAAAAGGACATATTGTTCAAACCCAATTCTTGGGCTAAACAAAATAATGAGTTAAAAGAGGCAATGCCCGAAAAGGAAGGGCACACACAGGATCCCACAATGTACCATCAAAGAATCGGGCTTTTTGTCAGTTCCTGCAAGCTGACCTCTAATGTTTCCTCTTGATGTAATGAGAGGAAATAGATGGTGTCAGAGTACAGTTCAGTTCCCAGACATCCTGACATTGCTCCTGATATCTCAACCCGAGAAGCCACGGCTCACACACTTGTCGTTCATAACAGGAGGTCCTCTAAGGTCATGTTTCCAAGGATCGCCTTCGTGGTTTTATTACCTGTGCAAGTGTATTTTCTCGGCATTTGCTTTCCTCCTACACCTCTACTGCACAGTAATTCTGACTCGATGTCTCCCAGGCTCTGTGGTAGGTCGAAGTACCAGACAGAGACCTAGCAGGAGAGTCTTACTGTCAGGGTGGCAAAGTCAGAAGACCACAAACCATGGCATTCGCAAAAGTATGCTTGTTTTTTGTGTTTGTGTGTGTGTGTGAAGGATTTTATGTGGTGTGTGTTTGTGTGTGGATGCCACCCCACTGCTCGCAGAATGCATAAAACAGGCAAACAATTACATTCACAGTGTCATAAAACCACTCCTTGGGTAGCATTCTCATAATGGGCTTTTAGCGAGCATTGCATGGAGCAGAACAGCATTTAGAGAGGGCGACATGGTCTTTTAAAGGCATAACGATCTTGAATTTAATCCAAGGCTATGGCTTTTCCTTTGCACAGGTACCGGGGGACGATTTCATTCTCAGTACCTACAGAAAGATCTATTAGAACCATGGCTAAGTTTAATGCTATTGTAAAAGAGTAGTTTAGTGTGAAAGTAAGCAAATGTGAACACATTTTATTGTTATCTGTGTCTTGATAATAAAGCAAAGCTTTGTTAAAACACGCCAAGAAAACAAAATGACTGAACACATAAAAAAAATAAAATAAATAAAATAAATAAATACCATGATTGTGCGGCTCATAAAATTATATCGCTTTTTCCATTTTAGAGTGAAAAATTCCTCCTTGTTCCTTGCTGTTGATAATTATGTGTAAAAAGAGTTAATGTATGTATATGATTGCTAAATTGACTTTAAAAGGCCATTTACTGAAGCTATTAAGCAGTTAGCTGCATATATATATATATATATATATATATATATTATTATATATATATATATATATATATATATATATATATATATATATACCTTATATATATATATATATATATAAAATATATATATATATATATATATATTATATATATATCCCAAATCACCCACTTCTCTGTTGACCTCTCTGTTGTTTTGCGAACTATTAATCTGTTAATTCAATTTGCGTGATAATTTTGATCTTCAATGACTGGGGGTTGATTTCCCATGGATTGGCCATGCCAAGTTAGCAGTCAATGCAGATGTTGTTTAATAGGTGAAGCTATTTGATGTCTGGATTTTTCCATGATCTCATTTTAGAGACAATAAAACATTTTTCAATGTTTGAGAATCAAATGTGCCTCACCTTTGTAATTACAAGATGAGCAGCAGGCCAGCAATGTAGGTAATACAATTTTTAAGCATTTTAAGCAAGAAAATAAAATCTCGACAACGCATGCAAATGTGAACACCAGGAAGTAATTTAAATGTGCAGGGTTGAGCGCAACATCTGCACAGTGTGGTCAATGTATAGTCAAATCTATTCGGTCGACTAACTAGTAGACACACACACACACATATATATATATATCTATATATATATATATAATATATATATATATATATATATATAGTTGAGGTTAGAAATGACTCTTGCCTCCCACCCACATACTCAGTGGACAATGGTCAAGGAGCGCAGGAAGTTCACCAAGGCTGAAATAACATACCCAAGCTTTAACACAAGGAACACACACACACACACACACACACACACACACACACACCACACACACACACACATTACCTACACAAGCTAAGAAAATGGGGCGAGAGAGAAGCTTAAAGCTATAAAAAAAAAAAAAAAAGAAAGAGAGAAAGAGAGATGGAAAGGTAGCAATTAAGGAAAACTCGTCGGCCATCAAAATACAATTATATAGAGACATATGCTGACTGGACACGTAGGAACATTTTAAATAGTTCAGTGCATAGGCCATCTCTCATTCTCAATTTCTTTGTAAATACAGCCTCCTATGGCTGCGCTAACTCCGGCCAATCCAAATGAATTTTCCTTTGAAAGTGCATCCTTTGATAAAAAAATTATACCATAAGGAATCCTTCCTTCTGAGGGATCATTTTTTATTAAAACCTTTTCACCAGGAAATTATTCCTCCAAGAATGCCATATAAGACTGGTGAAAAGATCAGAGAGGTTTTTTCTCTCTCTTCTTTTTTTTTTTTTGTAAAGCCGTGGAAACACAAAGCTGAGTTTTGGCCAAGCAAATCAGTTTGGAATTGATTTAAGATGACTCTCTTAAATGTTCATGCTTTCTATTTATCATGCCTTCCATGTTGTACAGGAGTGGAACAGAGTGTTCTAAGAATCGCGAAGAACATGATGCCTTTTAAGAAGATTTGATAAACCGAATACAAGTTATTATTGGGTATTTTTTTTGCTTTTTGCACAAGTAGTTTGTACAGCTCATTGATCTCTTTCAATTCATTGTGGAAGAAGGACCAGTTACATCATAAAAAGTGCATACATACACACCCTCCATTTCTACATATAGCGCTTTTCCACTGTATATATCAAATCATCCAAACAGGGTTTCATTTCACGGACGGTAAACCCACAATTATGACTTTTTAGTGCAGACCGGTGGGTTATATTTGAGTTGTTGGACAGCAGTAACTTTGTATAACAGGCTGCCAAAATGTGGTGCAATCTAAGCAAAGGCTAGTAGGTGCAGATTATATCACTGTGTTACTGG
This sequence comes from Kryptopterus vitreolus, assembly GCA_030449085.1. Taxonomy (NCBI): domain Eukaryota; kingdom Metazoa; phylum Chordata; class Actinopteri; order Siluriformes; family Siluridae; genus Kryptopterus; species Kryptopterus vitreolus. The sequence continues at coordinate 11,645,749 of JACRUU010000017.1, read as the reverse complement.
GTGCACTGGGAGCTGTAATATGAATGTTTCCCTCCATTGTAACCAGGTTACAGTGAATCAGAGACTGAGTGTTGTGGCCCGCCGGTACTGAGTCACATTCAGCACCATGATTTATGATGTAGTAATATTTCCTCCACAAACTACAAAGGCATATTTACAAGAGTCGTATTAAAACGAACGCCGTTCTGTAAGCCTATTACTTTGTAGTTACTATGTAACAACGGTGTCATTGAGGCTTTCAACGCGTTTTGCGTTCAAATCTTTGAATCTGGGTCCGGGTTCGAATCCAGTCTCGGCCAGGTGTGTGTGGAGTTTGCATGTTCTCCCCGTGCCTCAGGTGGTTTTTCTCCGGGTTCTCCGGTTTCCCCCTGTCCAAAAAACATGCACGCTAGGTTTGTATGTGTGTGTGTGTGTGTGCCCTGCGATGGGTTGGCATTTCATCCAGTGTGTATCCTGCCTTAATGCCCATAGACTCCTGAGATAGGCACAGGCTCCCCGTGACCCGAGGGAAGATCGTATATTCGTATATATATATATATATATATATATATATATATATATATATATATATATATATATATATATATATATATAATATATATATTCATATTCTACTTTTGTAAAGTCTGGCAAAGAGGGGGACAGATACAGATCGTTCCGAATCATTACGAGTTTTTACACGGCTTAATCAAAACACATCCTCATTCCCTTAAAAAACTGAATCTGCAGGGTGTTTTTTTTCCTGCCGTGATCTATGATTAATGTATGCTTCTAAATGTTGCATTGTAATTTGTTAGAGGTAAGCACTTGGCTGGTCTTGCTTACCGCAGCTTTGTTGTGTGTTTGCTTGTGTGTTTTTTTTTGTGTGTGCATTTTTGTGGGTGTTCAGGCACATGTCTAAATCCTCTCCTCTGGAACATAACGTTTATATCCACTTAATCCCTGCCTCTACAAAAGCGAGACATTTTTCACTGCCTATCATTTATTTTTCTTTTCTGTAGATTTCTTATTCGTTGTTGCTCGTATGACGATTGTTCCACTGTCTAATTTCTATTTTTCAGCCACAAAGGAGCTGCGTTTGTTTGATCAACGTTGGTTTGGGTTTATTAAGTATTGATCTTGAGTTATTAATAAAACACATCCAATCGTGCAAGAGAAATTGTGCCGATGTCTATGAACTGCTGTTAAGAAAACTTCCACGTTGTTGGAGTGTAGAAATGTTAATAATATTCCATTTTCCAATCTCTATCCCTCTACTTCTCTCTCTCTCTCTTTCTTTCTCTCTCTTTCGTTCAGTTTTACAGGCAATGATTTACACTCGGTTAAATTCCCGCTTTTATTTCAAGGCAGGCCAGCTCATTTGCAGAGAGGCGACGGCAGAGAGAGACGGGGTCTGGTGGAGGTTCATTCCACATGGCACAGTCTGAACACTGTGTTCGTGTGCCATACCTTCACAAAGTTCCCTGCTGGTTAATGTGGTTTCATAACCAGGACTATTCACTACTCAAATGACTATTGTTAACTAGTTCTACAGTTAAGCCAATGTGGCTTAGTTTCAAGCTGGGCAAACTACAGTGGTTTATTCCTGTTGTCATTTGGGAAAAAAAATAAGCCTATGAATGGACTGTGGAATCAAACTTGTATTAAATGAGATCTTATATAATATATATATATATATATATATATATATATATATATATATATAGATATATAGATATATATATATTATATATATATATATATATATATATATATATATATATACATATAGTAAATACAGTGCATTCATATTCAAACCCCTGTCTCTCATTTCATATATTACAGCCTGATACTGCATCATTCATACAGACTATTGTTCTCAATAATCTACACTCAGGACACCATAATGACAAAGTGAAAGGGAACTTTAGAAGTGTCTGTAATTATTAAAAACAGCACTTGTACATATTCAAACGCTTTAAAAGGAGAACAGATGCCTCCTAATTCTCTTGGTTTTGTGCCAAGATGCTTCTACACCTTGATTAGACTCTACCTGTGGAAAGGTTTATTGATGCATATTAGAGCAAAAACTAAGCCATAAGATTACACGAAGATTACTTTTAGACCTCAGCTACGGGATGGTTGCAAGGAACAGATCTGAGGTTAATTCTGCTCCACTATAGATTCAAGATCACAGTGATTATAATCGAATGGAGGAAGTGTGGCAAAAGCAGGACTCTTCCATGAGATGGTCACCCAGCAACATTTAGATATAGTGAGAGAAGGGCCTTAGTAAGAAAAGTGACTATGAACCTGAAAGTTAGTCAATGTTGAGATACAAAGATATTCTCAATTAAAAAAAAACCTGTCCAACAGAACTAAAGGTTGGACTTAAGGTTCACCTTCCTATGACAGTAGTCTATCAAGTAAACTGAACATCTCTGAAGAGACGGGAAAGTGGCTGTCGGACGACCACACCCAAAATTGAACATTGAGTCCTGAAGGATCGGAATTCTTGCGTACAACTAAAATCTACGTTGTTTTTACTTGTCAAAATGGACAGATATTTCTAGAATATGGTTTTTACTTTGTAAATTTGCTTTTGCCAGCTCCTGAAACACTCGGCACTGAAGGATGATCATATAAAGTCAAACCCGCGGTCATGCTATATATCAAAGCAGCTTGGTTTAGAAACCCCTGAATATGCACAATGCGCTTCATGCGAACGGCATTTTAAAATACATTTTAATGTTGGTCTTGATGCAACAAAAGACAACACTACAATTCAAGGCATATATTTTGCCGCTGGAATATTGCGACGTTCTAACCATATATTGTCCGAAAAGGATTGCTCATACAATTTTAGGCACAGTGAATTTATCCCAAGGGATTGAAGCCAACATATTCCCAACACATAAAGTACTAGATTAGTGCAGCATTTTGTATTCAACGTAACAGCAGTGTTGTACTCACAGAAATAGTAACAGGCAGGATTGTCATGTTGTGTCACTTTAACAAGGTATATTCGTCGTCGTTGGAGTGGAAGTTAAATCCTCAATTACTTGGTATGTCAAGAGAATGCAAAATGGAGGCATTACAAGTATTTGGTGACAGATTATCCAGCATTACAACAAGTAAACAATAGATTTACTGAATTTGGTAACAGTGCAAAAACACACACACACACACAAAAATCTTTTGATTATTGATATTCTTCCTGAAGGCCTATTCTTTCTTTATCACCTTAAAAAACAGTCTCATAGCAAATGAATTAAATTAAATTAAGGGATATTTCTACACATTTGGGTCAAAACACGCACCTTCCAGGAAATCTGCTCAGATTAACCTAGTCCTCTTGAACCTTCCTTTGCACTCTGTAGCCCGGATAAGCCACGCCTCTAAACCTTAAAAGCACACAAAGGTTATGTAAAAGATGCGGCGTTGTGAAGTAGTGATCCACTAGGATCCGTCTGATCATATATTACTGGCTGTGCTTTGACCCCTGAGCTTGTGACTCGCTCAACACAGTAGGGAACATAACACATAACCTATTTCTGTCAGTATGTTTTATCATGCTGATTGCATTTTCACGAGTGCCTTAAAAGTAGCCCTGACCTTACCAGATGCATGATTCTAAACTCATCTCTATCACCATATTTTACTGTTTTGCATTGAAAGTAACTTTAACACTCACCCTCAAAGGTTTCTCTTCATACACACAAATAGACAAACACACAGACACATTACTATTACATGCAGACACCAGGGACCTTCAGTGAGGGACTTCTGTGGCGGCTTTGATAGTTAGACAAACATTGGGCCACTGACAGCTGGAGTTTGTCTAACAAGCAGGTTGCCTCAGACCATACAAGTCAAAGGATAAATCCAAGGTTTAACCTAAAGCATCATTGCAGACTAAAAAGCAAAAGGGGTGGGTTGTGAGGGATGAAGGCACAGGAGGAGGCAATTCTGTCACTTTTTCCTCTATGTTAAGACAGAAGAAAAAAGGCACTGGCTGACTTTAAGAAGGCCAGAGTTTTACACCGAGCATGAAGAAGGGTTTAAATCAAGGCGAGAGATAAAAAGTATATGTAGGATGCCAAACAGAATTCAGAGGGAACATTGAGTTCAACATTAGGTCATAGATGCGGCCAATGAACTCAAAGTTAACACAGGGAATTTGTTACATGCATAGATGTCAATCAGAGGCACATTCATATATATATATATATATATATATATATATATATATATATATATATATATATATATATCTATATACTCTCTCTGTGAGTCTTATGTAGCTTGTTTTCTATTCAAGTAGGAGCAGCATGGATTTCTGTGTACATATACACAACAGCCCAGGTGATATGGCTTGATAATACCACAGAGGCCCAGTAACAGTGATGAAGCCGTTGGAGATATAGATGGCATTACAGTAGAAGGTGCTCGGATGGATGCTGAGCCCCATCGTTCTTTCGGAGTCTTCTGGAATTCCGCTGCTTATTGTTTCCCATTTCCTATTCCACTGAAGGGGCCCACGAGCCTCATAGCAAAATAGTTCTGCATGAGTAGGAGAGAGAAAAAAAAATCACATCAGGTCATTCAAATCAGGGCTTTAATAAAAAAAAATGATGCACATTTAATATGCTCATTGCGGATTTCAACTAGTGCTGCTTGAATGAATACTTCTGCTGACAGTTATGAATGCTTACCCTGTCCCTGATCTTAACCCCAACATTCGTAACTTTTCATATAAACTGAGTCATGTGAATAGTTTACGAGTTTCCAGGCATCAGACCATGTTGGGTGATTCACACAAAAGAGACATAACCTAATTCTAACGGTAAAATCAGTAATAGAAACATTTTCCAGAACTGCCTAAGGAATAAATAAAATCAAGGCTTTGTAACTGAATCAATGTGTGACTATAGTGCACTTTTCATCATTGAGTGTGCGCGCGCGCGCGTGTGTGTGTGTGTGTGTGTGTGTGTGTGTGTGTGTGAGCAAGCGTAATATTTGACCCAGGTGCAATATTCAGTAATGGTCCCCACATTGTTGAAATATGATCAGAGTGATACGAGTGTTTCACACTCTACATCCATCCTTTGATCTATAAGATGTCTACCCAGAACTTACAGGGAAAGCATAAAGAAAGACTCCCAGGAAGAGCACGATGAAGAAGAGAATGATCAGTAACAGGATGATCCATTTAAACCTCCGCCATACAATGAACTTCAGGGTTTTAAATGGAGATGAGAACCACAGGAAGGAGGTCTCGGGACGTCTGCGCAGAACAAGGCAAGAAGTCGCATGTCACTTTATCGGCCTGAATTCTTCAGTGAAGAAAAACAACAAATCTGGAGGGTATTCCCATTTAAATGTTCTTAATGGTTTGCATTGTGTTTGGGCAACTAACAGGAAAGGTTAAAAGAAGTGACTCACTGTGGGTCTTCCAGGCGAGGGTTCATGTTAGGCTCTTCCCTGCCCAGACCTGCAGGCCTCTCTTCCTGTTCCTGCTCCGACACAATCTCTAGTGTCATCTCAACCTTACCCTGAGGGACAAATTTCACACATTTATAAATTTCCTGTACTGAGTAAAGAACAAAAAAAATAAATACTTTTGACTCAGACAAAACAGCGGCTTAGACGAAGATAATTTGTTGAATTGATATAAATAAATAAATATTTACAGAAAATAAATAAATAAATAAATATCTATATATTATATGAATGTCAAAATGAACTCCAATAAGTTGTCACAGATTCCCCATTCATGTCACAGTTGCCTTGGTGACAAACGCCATGTGTTTCTGTTTCGATCCAGTCTCTGCTTTTCCATCCTGTTATTGGTTTGTTACCTGATTGTTGTCCACCTGTTCTGTGTTACGTCTTGATTTGTTTGTCCTTTTTTTATACTCTCTTGTTTCTTTGTAGTGTTGTAGAACTTTCATTGCGCTATTAGCAATTAAATTTCCGCGTCCTGCTTTCCGAGCTCTGTTGCATTGGTTTTGATCCGTGCTGCTTTCTCTTATTTCTGATTATGGATGAGCTTTATTTATATTTGCCTGGCTGTGCTTAACTCCATGCTATTGACATGGGATCGCGTTCCTTGCGTTTGCCAAATGGGGCTGCGTTTTACACACGTGCACCCTGCATGCCATCACTTACAACATTCTTCGAATGTTAAACAAAGGAAAGTCGATACTGGTATCTAATTGTTCAAAACTAGAACAATACAGCAAAAGGTAAATATTGTGTTATTTACACTTTTTAAAGGGTTTGCGATTTAAATGTACAATCAGGAGGAGGCTATTTGTGTTGCAAACATTCAGAATAGGTACTAAAAATAATAACATATTCAGAACAATAAAAACGAACAATACCTTAATAAACAAAAAATAATAATTTGTAAAAGGCTACAGACATATATTTTATATAAATACATTTCATTAAGGGTAAAACAGATGGTACAGCTGGTTTAGCTCTGTGCTCAGGGTGCTATCTGTGTGGTTTAGATACTGAGACCAAGGAATGAAAAAATAAATGCAGATAAATGTTTACTGACACCCCAACCACTGCCCATTGATGTCATCTGTGAGTGAATTTGGAGTAAACAAGTTTTCCGCTGTTCAAAGGGAAAACATGTCGGAAGCCCTGTCCAAGGTCATTTGTCATACACAACAAAATCTGTGTATGTGCATACTTTTGTGTATGGCTAACATGATGCCTGTGTGTATTAGATGTCACTCACTGCTAAGATCTTCTCTCCTTGTTTGTCACACACACAAGGCCACCAGCCCTTGACGGTCTTTTGTTCAAAGAGAGACACCAGCTTGTCCTGGGGCTGAGAGAGCAGCTCTAGACCACATTTCTCAGGAGACTTCGCTGGCTTCAGCATGTGATTCAGATCCATTTCCAAACAACCTGATAGAGTCAGAGACAAAAGAAAGAGATGCCGTTTGTCCGGTTTGTTATCGTTTTCTGTTTTTCTTATCATTCTCTTTTAAGGAAAGGGTTTTTTTTTGGCAGTTTTACACTTTGCCACCCAAACGTAGACATTTTAATCACAGTCTGTGTAAATGCACATTTTAAAGAGTGACTGTATGATATATTGTTAAATATGCATCTGCACACCCCATAACTCAAAGTTCTTTTGGGAGTCATGTTCCTAAGGCCATAACTCTTATTTTCCCTGAATGTGCTGATATGCTGGAAATAGGTTTAATAAATGCAATAATAACAGCAGCCATGAAGATGAATGATGGTTTTTTTTGTAGGGGTCCACTGTGCGTGGTGTAGCCTCAGGGACAAAGGCTACAAGTTACATAGGTTTAACCTGAGGAGCAGACATGCGCAACACACTAATAACGTAATACACACTGACATGTGCACTGCAAGACACACTTGCATATAGAATATACTAAAACATAAGGATTCTATCAGCAAGGATTCTATCTATCCTGTTTCACGCAGGTGCTTTCACTTCTTGTACTGCCGTCACGTCAAGCCTGAGAAATGGTAGTTCTGTGGTTTGGGAACGTTTAACACTACTGATCTTGGAGCTGGAGGTCTCAGGCTCGTTGTGTGTTCGTACCAAGGTAATCGTCAAAGGAGAACTTGTCATTGTCCCAGATCTGAATGGTGAGTTTGGGAGGAATCTTTGTTTCAGCCTTATCCAAACTCCAGAAGTGCTCCTGCAGACAAAGACAATATTTATATATATATAAAATAATATGATTGGATGACGCTTAATAATTACTGCAATCTGCATTTTACAATTCAAATTTAAAAAGGTATCAACATGAGACAATCAAAAGACATTTCTTTCAGCTGCAGGTTGTAACAATTTGATGGGATAGTAGAGAAATGGTTGTTCTTAAATAAATAATAAATCAATAGATTTAAATTAATAGATCAATAAATCCAAACCAAAGAAAAGAAATGATTCCAGACCTGAAGAACCATGCATTTGCAAGAATATTTGCATTATACTCTTTTAACAAGTGTTTTTTTCTGAACTGGTAAAATGTTAAGTAGCTAAACCAGTGGTTCCCAACCTTTTCTTGTTTGAGGCACCCTTAAAGCCTTTCAAAAGTTCCCGGCACCCTTATAAGGAAATAGATATTTAAAATCCCGTATTTTTTATTATTATTTATTTATTTGAACCTAATCAATGTGAAAACCTGGTCATATAAAGTGGTTTCTCAAATTTATTATTGATACTCTTTATCTATGCCTTCGAATCACTTTACCTTTTAAAAATTTAAATGGTAGTTTAACCACAAATACGTGCGTGTGTAATGTATATATATAGTTATACACCGGTAATATAAACTATGTTTTATATATGTGGTTTCACACACACACACACCATTGAGCACAAGCAAAGGGGATTGTAAAAGACAGAGAAAAAAAAGGAATTATAAGTAATGAATATATGTAACAAATAAGCTTAACACTGGGCTTACAATGCAGGTGGTCTTTCTTTCCGTTCATGAAATACAATGTGCATGCAAATAAGAAATATAAAAAATAGATTTTAAGGGAAGAATGAGATGCAGATGTAAACTGATAGACCTTGAGAGTGAATGAGAAAGTCCAAGTGAGAAAATGATGGAGGGAATGTGAGAGGGAAAGAATTAGACAGTGAGTGAGAGACAGAGCTAGAGTGTGAGCAGGAGCAGGAGAGAATAACACGACAAGCTTTGCTACAACCCCGCTTCTACACCCGGCCGCCAGACAGGATGCCATCAGCGTGACAGCACAGGCGCCGTACAGTAGCAGTAGTTGATGTGAGCAGCAGCACCGTAGGGATAATGAAGTCACGCCCTGCACCCGTAAACAAGACTTGTCTGTCTGCCTGACAACTGTGCAACGCTCCAACCAAAACAAACACTCGCACCTAATCCATCACTCTCGTTTTTAATGCACGCAAATGACTTTCATAATGTATCGCTTCAATTGGAGCGTACTCCAGAAAACCCCGAGCCAAAAGTGGATCTATCTACTGACAGCTGACATAATTGCCCACTCTGGGTGTAATGGGTGCAACCGCTATCTTAAATCTTACCATAACTGATCTCTCGCTTGCCAAAACCTCACGCTAAGTGCGCTGTCCATCACAGCTGCTTTCCTTGAACCAGGTTTGACTGGGATGAGGGGCAGACACGCTTTGACGAGATTTCTTGTACCTCGTTACAGTATGAACCAAGCAGACGGCCAAGTTCTCGATTCTGAGACGGTTTGTTCTCTTGTATGCCTGTGCGCCGAGGATTTCCATCGAACGAGGCCTTTCTGTGGCAGCTTTAAACATCACTTAGGGTTTGTGCGTTTCCCAGAGAGCCTCGCTAAAGCCATATGACCTGATCAGGCCTGGAGATTAGCTTCCAGTTCTACTTTTGACACCAGTTGCCCGTATTTTCAACTCCAGACACACAGGGGTGTCTTTGAACATTACCTTTTTGTCAACAGTGCAGAGTTGTTCAGCAGGTAAGTAATGGAAGGGAAAGAGGAACCTCCAGTTAAAGTTCCCCTCGCCACCCAGCGAGCGATAATGCACATCTGTCTTCTGCTTGTTCCCTTCTTTCCCGTGCATCCATCTGCAAAGAGCAAAACAAAATCCGCCGTCACGCCAAATGCCATCTTCACCAAGACAATGGCAGCGGGTTTGACAGATCGCCCCTGTTGCCCTGCAACCGTGTTTGTTTACACGGCTCGCTCTCCTTTAGCATCGTACTGCTACTATTAGTCACATTGGCAACAGACAAACAAGGAAATGTGTGACATAGGAAACAATAACCAAGCAAAATCGCACATCTCCACAGGCTTAACAACCTCATTAGAACATCAAGCTGGACATACCCTTTCACATAAATGTCACTCATCCTCTCGCCTGAAACGCTGACATCATCGAGTATCACATCGCTCGTGTTCCATATTATGCAGCGGAGGAAGAACCTGTAAAATACGTTGCAAATTAAAAAAAAAAAAACGTAAAAAGAACTGTAAAAATGTGAATGTTGGGTCTGCAATCCTACTTTTTTGCTTTGCGCGGGGTGATTTTGAAAGGTGGTCCTGGAGGGCCTGCAGATTTAGGGAAGAGATCCACCCACAGCTGTAACCTTCCCTGAATACAAAAAAATTAATGCCAGTCAGAAGATAATCCACAAACACAAAATGTTCCAATATCAGAGGTGCATATGTACAGACCAGGCATCATTTCATGACATTATAACATTATAAGTGAATAGCACTGATCATCTCTCTATCATAGCACTTGTTAGGGATACATCATTAGGTAGCCGGTGAACATTTTGCTCTCACAGTTGATGTACTAGAAGCACGAGAAATGGGCAAGTGTAAGGATTTGTGTTAGACAAATTGTGATGGCTAGACGTCTGGGTCTGAGCATCTCCTAGCTCTTGTGGGTTGTTCAGTGTCTGCAGTGGTCAAAGTGGTGAACCGGCAACAAGGTCATAGATGGCAAAGGCTCACTTATGAATGTGCGGAATGAAGGCTAGTCCATGTGGTTGTATCCAACAGGCTCAAACTATTGAAGACATTTTAAGATTTGGAGTTGTTGCACTACTAGAAGAGTGTAGGGTCAACCATGATACGGCGCCCCGGGAGTACACATGGTAAAGGGGCTTGCTCAAGGGACTCAAGGGTGGCAGCTCTGCGACACCCCCGACCTTCCGTGCGGTGCCTTAGACTACTGAGCTAAACCCTCCCAAACTCCGAGATCAAGAAAGCCTTTTACCTGTTCTATGTCCGGCTGCAGGGGGCTGTATAGAGCCCTGGTCTCCACGTGTTCAGGCACGAGGCCTTGTTTCCTCAGCACCAGCAGAGCCAGCTGCTCCTCCAATGGCCCGAGGTGAGGGTTTGCTGGCTTTGCCTCATCTACTGAAGAAATGGAGTGACAGATCAATCATCATTGCATCAATATTATGGTGTATATGTGCGATGAACGCATGCGTGTAAGTGATTTCCGGAATGTTCACTATGTGTATTTGTTCAGCATACCAGGAAATAGCTTCAGCCAAATCGTGTTTCTTTTACCCTAATATTGTAAAAGTGATGTGCAGTAAGCATAATATTCACCGCAATATTGTTTTTGTGTAAAAAAAAAAAATAGCAGGATCTGACCCTCCGATTCGGGCTGAAGCAGGCAATTGAAACACATCTTTATAAAGTCATCAATGAGACGCTGGGGAAAAGGGGAGGGGGGGGGGGAGAGCGGTGGGCCGGAGGAGATGGGTGGCCAGCAAAGTAAATTCAAGAGGCATTCCATTTCTATGGTCTGAAGAGTTCATCCTTCTCAGTTCTCTGGATGACCCGATGATTACTGTGTTGATCCAAGAGAAGATTTTCCTCTTCCAAGATTTAGAGACAGAGAAAGAGAAAGAGAGAGAGAACGCAGACTCCTTGGTGGAGTTTAAGGGCTTCTGCCCTGTGTCACATCTCTGAAGGAAACATGGTCAGGGTGTAGAGAGGATTAAAATATTGGAGTATTCGAAGCACACAGTCAACCATGAAGAAGCCCAATAAAGCCACCTGATAATTACTTAAGCATGGGTACCTATGGTTACGTGGCGCATTGGGTGGGGGGCAAAGCGAGGAAATATTCCATGGTGGTGAGACGAGAACCGGAGGATGGTTTGAGAGCTGGAGAAGCCCACCGCAGTGTTGACCTTAGCTAGAATGCACTAGAGCATTGTAAATCTGGAGCTGACCTTGGAACCATGGTTGCTGGAGCCCTTAGTCTTCCTTACTGTGCACTTTACCTCAATAGTAAAAGAAAAAGGAGGAAAACCATGATTTGGCTTTATTTATCTGTTTGGGCATATCACTTGTCAGATAGGTCGCAACAGAGTAGGAGAGAGTAAGGACAGTAACACTAATTTGCAACCTTCTCGCAGGTGGGTTTCTGTAATGAGGGACGTTTGATCACTATGTCACTATATGAGGTTTAGTATATAATGTGCAGTTTTTTTCACCACAGCACAAGATACATTTATTCCGCTGATTAACATTATACACACCATACAAGCATACTGTGGTATGAGATATGACTGACCCAAGTCTGCAGTGGTATACTCGTGGCCTCTGAAAATCACTCGGTCATGCTTGTAGACAGGCAGCTTGTAGTTCCTCCTCTGACAGAGACGATGGAGGATCTGAGTGGGCTTCATCTGATCTCTCCACTGGTTCACTCCAGACCTGCATTGGGTATCAGGGACAGGAATGTTACACTGATCTGATGTCACATTAAAAGATCAATCTTTGTCCTTCCCCATTTAAAAAATCTATATATATATAAAGATTCCAAAGATTAAGGTTGGGATTTCCAGTAGCTGTCTGAGAAATCATTGGAAGTTTCTCATAAAGACAAAAATGTGTATGTCTGTATCCTCCTCACAGGCAGTAGGACTGGGGAAGGCCGCAACGCGCGCTGTATCGTGACAAAAAGCGGTTCTCCAGGTCGATCACGGTCTCGCCAATCTTCTCATCTTTAGACAGCATGTCATAATCATACAGCATGATCCTCAGGTCTTTCTCCAAAGGCAGGGAGCATTTCAGTTCATACATCCTGTGAGGTGAAAAAAGATACATGTAAAAGGTGAAGAAACAGGTAGATGCTAATTATGTTATGATGCATTTTCTCGTTACGAATGGCACTGTGTTGGACATTATATGGTTTGTATCAATCTGTGCTTTAAATGTGAAAACGTCTAATGAATCCCGTATTCCTGAAATAGTGACATGACCATTGGTAAGAGTATAGCGACTCCTGCTGGTGCACTGGTTCATTCTCATCTGATATTACAAATAATTTGCCCGCATGTGCATGATGACAGGATGAAGAGAATACAACAAAGGAGAAAGAGAGAGTGTGCGTGTGTACGAGTGCCATCACACCCACTCAGTGTGTGTGTATGTGTGTGTGTGTGTGTGTGTGAGAGAGAGAGAGAGAGAGAGAGAGAGAGGGAGGAGAGAAATAGAAAGAGTGTCACTTACTTTCCAAAAACTGGGTCCAAGGTACAGGGTATGTAGTTGTCATGATCATTTATTGATTTCTTGCCTAATGTGATCTTGACATATGGGTCACACTGTGTGTGAGAGAACGAAAAGAGATCCATTAAAAGCATTGACACGTGCACACGCACACACACACACACACACACACACACACACACACACACTCACACACAAGCATACATACATTCAGGCACACCACAGCATATCCATCAGTGTCCAGCACTCTTGACTCAGACCAAACCCACTCTCACTAGCAGTGTGGAAAAACCGTCCAAACCCGACGATAATTACAGGGTTCAATGGAGGCTAGCGTGTGTGAAATGTTCCATATCATAACTCTTGACCTGAGTAGGTAATGACAAAAAAATCCTCAGTGTGTGTGTTCAAAGCCAATAGCTTACAGGAGAGAGCATATGTGGTCCGTCAATAAAGAGAGTACATTGTTCTTGCCTATAGGAAAATCTAAATTGTTTTTTTTGTTTGTTTTTTTTAATCCCTAACCGTGACCCTTCTTGTGATTTCATTCATCTTACACTCTGTTGTAAATGTAAAACAGTATTAACCTGTTATATTACATTAGTCACCCCCCCCCCAATCAATAAACCTGTCCACCCATTTACAATCTCACAAATAACAACATTTTTCAGAACGGATTACTCAAATGCATTATACTGGAAGAGGATAATGATCAAGATGAATCATTTAGCATGCAGCAGACTGGATTATTTGGCAAGTGGCAGTTTATCTTTAATTAAACACTTATGGAAATGTTTATCACTGATTTGTCCAGCTGTTTTAGAGTACAGCGAATAATACTGATGCATGTGTATAAAACATTCAGCAGTTCTATATCCAGATTACATTGGATTAGACGATGCCATGAACCACAGTGCCTGTTTGCAAACACCTACAGTAATCTTTTATTGCTTTTGAGACACGTGTTCCTTTTAATGACGTGAAACAAAGTGTATTACTGCAAGAAAGTGCTATGGATAGACGTGTCTATCGTGTAGACTTGATGTTTTGGGTTCGATCAGAAGAACTTGTGTAAGACGGAGAACGGGGCAGAAGAATTCCCAGAATGGGCTGCCTCACAGCCACATTCAAACAGGAAGGTGGAGACTTAATTGGTTGGGGTTGTGTTGGAGCAGGGAAGTTTGGAGACTTATTCCGGGTGAAAAGAACATTGGCTGTGATTTTGTAATTCTACACTGCCATTCTGTCTGGACTGCAACTAAGGGGAACCAACTCCAGCATTCAACAAGACAATGCCCTGAAGCATATGGCCTCTAAGCTCTATCAGGGAATGGTCTGCCCAGTCACTGCACCTATAGCGTGCTTTAGTTCAGAAAAAACTAGTCAAATAGCTAAGAACAACATTGGGATGTTTCACAAAATACATGATGTACTGATATAAAGTAGAGTATATACTGAATGTTCGGAGAAACTAGCTGTCGAGGTGGTTAAAGCTGTAATTCTTGATAATGGATGGTAGCGTTAAAGCACAAACCATTAAAATATATTGTTGCATATTAACAAAAAAAAAACCATACAATACTAGGTGTACCTGACCTGTTTAAAGTAATAATGTTTCTAAGGGCGTATATAATCTGCGTTTGGTGATCGGTTACTGTGGAATTATATCTCAAAGATGGACGTGTTTTTTTTTTTTTTAAAGGTGTTATTCACAGAGCTACCCAATAAAGAATGTTTTTAAATCTTGCCAGAGCAATTTCAGAGCTAACTTGGAAAAAAAAAAAGAAGAAAAAAAAAAGACACAACTATTTGTTTCACTTTTTTGTTTGTAGGCCTTTTGTAATCTACAAGAGGATAACAAAGGGCCTACTAACAAAAAAATGAAACAAATAGTCATGTCTTTTTTTTTTTTTTTTTACATTAGCATGAACTGTGTTAAAGTCGATCCAAGTGGTGCAAGCTGCCCAATGTGACATTGTTGTTTTTTTTTGTTTGTTTTTTTTAAAGCATGATGTTTTGTACTTTTGAATGAATGATCATCATAATTACGGACAAACCACTAGCAAAAACTAGCAACAGAGCATGTTGGGACATCCTGTTATTGAAAATTGTAATCGCCCTCCACTTCAATGTGGTGCCTTCATTCATTATATTACTATAAGAACATATCAATGGGAACTATGGGAATGTGTTATAATTTGGCTAACAATGTACATATTGCATATTGCACATTTCTATAACCAAAATTCTCAACACATATTGTGCCATACAGAAAAATTGTGTTTATTTCAACATATATGCATGTATGTGCATGTAACTATATATATAGATTATATATATAATATATATATATATATATATATAGGTATATACTTTATATATACACACACACACACACACACACAAACACACAACACACACACTCTACACACCACACATGCAGGAGATTATTCTTTCCCCACACATATTATATATATATTTTCCCTTTCCCGATATATATATATATATATACCACACCACATCCACAAGTATTATATTTATGCCTTTATTATACGATGGACATATAATTATACATAATTATCTGCACGGTGCTACCATTTGCGAATGCGCTTCTGGTAGATGCTACATTGCATATAGTTACAATGCCGCTTTATAATTTAGTTACCGGCTATTACAATGACAATAAACAAAATAAATGTTCTTTGTTTTGGTCTTATCTTTACAAGATATATCCACACAGGAGAAATTGTAAGAACCAGTCATATAAAATTGCCAAAGTCATTTTCCCTTTCCCGATATAAGCCCGGTTCAGTCACATACCTAGTACACGGACGCTGTATTTTCCAATGACTAACAATGTTAATAACAGCGCACCCACCTTGCCATTGGGATCTTTGGGCTGCAGACCATAAGCCTGAATAATATACACCCGAACTAAGCACTCTTCTATGCCGTTAGGAGGAAGGAGACAGAATTGGCGGGGGGGCAAATGGGCAGACGGGCTATCTGGTAATGGGTAGATCTTGAACATTCCCTGTATAAGAGAGATTTGATTAAAGCAAATTCTGCACATAAACATAATAATAATAATAATAATATGGCATACTGTATAAAATTTGGCATTGTCACTATGAGGTCTGTTAGAAAGCCTCATTCTCATGTTTTTTTTACTGTAAATGCAGGCAAGGATACAAGCGAACGCATTTGAGTGAGCATCGTGTCAATGTTCGACAATCATCAACATCATTGATAGATTGGGATTTCACCTTGAACTCTCCGACTACGGAAGGATCATCATTTGTACACTCCTGCGAACGTCCGCGGAAAAGCTTGAACGTCTGACAGAAATCTGCCAGCCCCTCAAAGCCGTCAACTTTTTCTAGCTCAGTGTCATAGACCTGCAGAGAGAAAATATGAAGTGAGTGAGAGGAAGGGAGCGCCGCGCGACGAGTAGAAAGAGAAATTTGGAGATGGAATTAAAAATGAAAACCATCTGCGTGAACGTTCAGTCGGCTTAATTTAACAGACCGAGGGCTTTCAAAATGACCTGGATGAATATAAACCTTCGCAAACGTTGCGAGAGCAGGCATAATTGGCGGTATCGGGCGTGCAAATATACTCGCGTGATGTTTATGGTCTGATGAAGCAAGACACCACGTTATTGCTTTTATTGCCAAGACGTCTTTAAGGCCATGGACCTAAAATGTAGCTCTAAAACTTCAAACTGTATTGAATGACCTTAAATGTTTTCACAATTATAAGTGTTAAAGAGTTTGCTTTTAACAAGGAAATGACTGATGGACAGTATTCTCTGCTGGAATATCGAGACGCCACATAATTCAGCTTCCTAAAAAGGCTTCGAAAAGGCCACCCAGGAGACAATTTATTGATGAGAGCAAGAACAAGAATGAACATCTATAAATACTTGTTGCAAATTAGTCACTCCTGGACTTTTCCCTACAAAGTCGCCTTCTCCTTCTGTCTCTCTCTGTCTGTCTGTCTGTCTCAGACACAGCATTCATTCAAAAGATCAGCTGATCACAGCAGTTCTGAGAGTGTGTCAGTGTGACTCCTCCCTGCTTAGAAGCAAAGCCCAACCTTTCTTTGAGTTTCAACCAAACCTTCCACACAGGAGCAAGGTAGACCCTGAAAAACAAAGGCTGTCAGAATGTGCTCCTGGGACTAGAAAGGATGGAAAGCCTGGCTATGACAGTGGGATTGTGGTGGTAGGGAGAATGTGGTGTGGAACAAGTGGGAATGCATTGATGATGTCAGTTGCTGAGCCCCTGTCTGCTCTCGGTTTGGTTATCCCCCTGCGGCATCCCCGACATGAATTCATCGGAAAAGTTGTCGACCGAGGGCTGCTTTCTAAACAGACAAGCTCGTGGGAAGCGGGCTGGAGTGGACTAGATGGAAGGGAGCGAACTTGAAAGACGGCAAGTGCTGTCCCCAGTGGCTCAGACATTTGAAGTCGTGCTGCAAAGCTAACGTTTCTGCGCCATTAGACGACGTTCCCATTGCACTTTTTGTGTGCTTTCTTCGGTTTTGCTTGGCAGCTCGTGCAACTGGTGCGATTTCAGCTGAGCAGACTATTAAAATGATTTAATATTAGAAGCCATTCAGTGATTATGTTGACTTTATTTCTCAGGTTCGCCTGTACAATTACACTGTGAGGAAAAAAAAAAAAAAAAACGCCAAAACGGTTCCATCAAGTGTTCGCTTTATTGTCAACAGGTTGTTAGAATCCCAACATCAGTTCTCCAAAGTGCTTTCCAATACTGTACTGTAACACACTTTATACTGTAGACCAGCGGTGGGAGATTATATTTTCCAAAGGGACACATGGGAGACCTGGGATGTGTTCGAGAGCCATACCAACAATAACCTGAACTTAGCGCATTTTCGATATTGTGAATTCTTGTGTGTGTGTGTAGGGGGGGGGGGGGGGGGGTGGGGGGTGTGTGTGTGTGTTTGGGAATTGGGGGGGTTGGAGTGTTGGGCATTCTGTGTCTTTGATTGTTAATGGGGGGGTCGGTGTGTGTAGTGGGACATTATACGTGTTATGTGTCTTTGTTTCTCCGCCATTGTTCTCGCTGCGCAAACTTCGGTGCGGCTGTACGGTTATACTTTATTCCGATACGGCAGGCGGGCACTTTCGCCGCGATTTGATTGGGACAGTTCCGTATCAATCTTCGGGAACCGGATTTAAAGGACCAACGGGCCAGATATGTCCTGTGGGCCGTCGTTTGTCCACCCTTGCTGTAAATCATGTACTTAAATATGGAGTAGCTGATTTTGCTAAGATATTAACAATAAGAATCAAACAGTATGCACTTATTCCACAAAAAACATTGGAGACGGCACAAGCACACACATCCTTCAGTCAATGAGAAGTACAGATAATCAGGATAAAAAGTTACAAAAAATAAAGCTACATAAAAATGCTCGCTGATGTGTATTTAAATAAAAAATAGCCATTACTGCTACCCGTTTTAGCATCACATTGGTGACTGGACCTTCCATCGTTTTAATATATTAATAAAAAGAATGTCAAATTGTGTTACCTAATGAATATATCCATGCTGCACATGTGCCATATAGAATAGAATAGCCATTATTTGTCACATATACATTACAGCACAGTGAAACCTTTCTTCGCATATACAGTGCTCATGGAGCACAGAGGGTTAAGGGCCTTGCTCATGGACTTGGCAATACCGGGGCCCAAACCCCTTATCTTCCGATCAGCAGCCCAGTGACTTAAACCACTGAGCTACACCCCTCCCACAGAGAAAAGATGATGATCAGAATGTCTCTGTTCTAATTCACATCAGCCAGACTTCTGCCTGGCTCGTTGTCCGCTTCATAAACAAGCCTACATATGTGGTGCTTGATAGCCAGAAAATGATATGCCTATGACAGGTTGTAAAATCCATCTTTGCTTATCTCAGGAGTCTTCGGCCATCAAGGCAGGACACATCCTGTAAGGAATGCCAACCCATCGCGCACACACAGACACACACATTCACACACTAGGGATAATTTTCCAAGGTGCCAATCAACCTACCGTGCATGTAGGGGGGGACCGGGGATAAACCGGAGAACCCGGAGAAAAACCCCCCTGCAAACTCCACACACACACACACATGGTTGAGACGGGAATCGAACCCCCAACCCTGGAGGTGTGAGGCGAACGTGTTAACCACTAACCACCATCCCCCTAACGGATATATTCACGTGCGTATTTTTGTTTGTTTGTTTTGCTTTACCTGTAGTGTGTCGAGGCCTTTCTCCAGATATGTCCCACACTTCTTCCTCTCGCCTGTCGAGGCATAGAACTTACTCCACCAATCCATAAACTCATCCTCCTAGAGCAACGAAAGAAGAAGGGGGTGGGGGTGCACGTAAAGTAAAATGGTGACTTTTTAATGCTTATTTGATTGTTTCTGTAATTAACCTCACTTACCCAAAGCTTCATCTACGTCCGGTAAGAAAAAAAAAATCCAAATTAAGGTAAAAAAAAACGATGGCAAAGAAAAGTGAGATTAAAAGGATTGTGCCTTATACAGCTAGACTTTTCATGCACATGCAAGAGTGACTGTCCACAAAAGGCCTTAAGGGTGGAGGAGTAATGAATGGAAAGAACTTTTTTTTTTCTCTTCCCCCAAACTTTCCGTTCTTTCCACAGTAAACTACACGAATGACAAATCCCTTACAGGTGATGAGGCTAGGCCTTTAGGATGTAATCTAAAATCTTTCAGTAAACAAGCTCTTGGCCTGTACGGGTCTGTGGTAGGAATTAACTCAGGAGTGATTTGTGCCAATAGTTAAGTGTGTTCATTTCCACTGATAAAAGTGGCCACCTCAAGGCCTTGTTTGTGTGACGTGAGGGATGTGGAAAGAGTTTGGTGGGAAACTTTCAAAAGGTGGCAAGTAACGGGCGCCGGTTTTGTTTTGGCCCTGCACCACGTTTCCCACCAAACACAAGACAAAGCCGTGCTTATAACACGAGACTACGCCCTCTGCCAGTGTCACTGCCACTAAACGAGAAACAAAAAGCGGATTTCGACTTCAAAGTGTGCCAGGGGACTCATTGTCCAGAGCTATGGGCTCTAGTTAACTCAGCACATTATCCAATTGCTGTTGACCTTCAACATAGACAGTGCTGAAATGAATGTACTGTGTGTGTGTGTGAATAACTGACAAGCTAGTACATAGGGTGTGTGTTTATTCACATTTCCAGTTTAGAGCAAGATTCAGTGCATGTGAGATCTCAGCTCTTGCTCAGCTCTCACACGCTTTGTCCAACCACCCACCCACACACACACACAGTCTCTACATGACTCTGGCGTATAATACAGCAATAGGTCGCTGAATCCAGCATTCTTTTCCCTGCTATTTTTCAACTGTGTCAAGGGAGTGAAAAAGCAGTAGTGGGAGAGGAATGACAGAATTTACTCCCCCCCCCCCCGCTCTCAGTGCGGTCGGGGCACATGTCAGCACAGCATGTTTCATGGTGGCCCGGCACAACGTGTTTAAGTGGTGCCAGTGAGCGTGTGTTTTTGTGTGCACACGTGCCCGGGTGTGTGAACAGATGGCTTAGAATGGTGGACTGTAAACACATTCGTCTTTTTTTAAGCGTGTGTATAGGTATGCGTGTGTCTGTAAAAATGTGATCGAGAACATGTCTACATGTTTATTTTAAGTGGCGAGAGACTACTAAGTGTCAAGGTTATATAATTGTTAGGATGGGAAACACTTGAAAGCCAGCGGCAGCCGATTTCACAAGTCGGGCATACTGAACATCGTGTGATAGGCATACTGAACATCGTGTGATAGGAGATTTTATGTGTACATCTGTCTGAGCCCTATTGCAATTAGGGTGTAGCAGTGAAATTAACTGTACTATAATGGATGGAGGGAGAGAGAGAGAGAGCTAGATAGAGATAGAGAGATATATAGATAGAGAGATAGAAAGATATATAGATAGAGAGATAGAGAGATAGATAGATAGACAGACAGACAGACAGACACAGAGAAAAGTAGAGCTGCTCTTTTCGCAATCATGGGCGAATAAACACCACAAAAACAGTAAACACTAAAATGTTCAAAGTGAATGCCAGAGAGAGATAGAGATAGAGAGAGAGAGAGAGAGAGAGAGAGAGAGAGAGAGAGAGAGATGAAACTTTAGCTATCACTGGCGAAAATCCAAGGACGAGATATTTTCGGGGATTCCCCTGTCATGTACGCATGTACGCAGAGGCAATATGAATAAGGTGGGTGAATAAGCACAATTGCCATCAGAGCCAGCTTGGCTATAGAGCAAGTTCTCTAGACTCTGAATAGTTCCTTTCATAGTGCTTGTACGTCTGTGTGTGCGTGTGTGTGTGTGAGATGTTTCCTTTACATTTACTTAAATTTACCAGTGGAATATTATTGGGTGCAGGCAGTCATGCTTCCATCGTTGATGGTGTGTGTGTGTGTGTGTGTGTGTGTGTGTAAGTACTTGAAGCACTTTTATGGTTGCATAGGTGTAGATGTGTATAATGAGGGGCCATGTGTCTGGGGCTTAGTGCTTTTATTATGAATGTTATTGCACCATAGAGGACAAAACGGGTGTGTATGTGTGCACTTAATAAAACCTATCAACGAGCCCTTCCGCTGAGGGCTTCGCTGTAGCTATGGCGAAATGCCACAATCACTTTGCGCCAGCTCGCCAGAAAATCGTAGAGGAATAATACTAGACAGGACATGCAAGAGCCAGGCTTTGTGTGTGCTGGCCGCACGTAGCCAAGGTCGCTTCGTAAGTGGGCACACTGCCTAATGTTGATACAAGGTGGTCGAAACAGTCAGAGTGGAAACAGGGCACTCTGTCGCCGTTCCAAAAATTAATTCGTGTAAAACTTGTAAGTGGCTGGAACTATTCTCCATTCCAGATTTAAAGGTTATAGTTAGTTTAAAAGAAAAAAAAAAAAAAAAAGAAAAGAAAAGAAAAGAAACAGCATGTAGGTTTAGCAGTAAACGGATTTAAGGTAAATCCTCAGATTTGAATGTGTAGAATGATTATAGTGTACTCAAAATCCAGATGTTTTGCCTGAAAGGTTAGACCATTTTGACAAAGTAAATTGACCCAAAAAAAAAAAAAAAAAAAAAAAAAAAAAAAAAAAAAAAAAAATGGCCTCAGGAATTTTGCAACAGGGGTGGGTGAAAAATTAGTCAGGGCTCTGGTGCAGGTTGAATTCCAGACATGAAACTTTACCTCGCAGCGCCTTTTTAAAATGAAACCTGCTACCTTTTATTTAAGAGCATAGGAGACAGTACAGGAATTTTTGTTTTAGACCTGTATATATTTTTAGGCCCAGAATGAGCCAATTGGATAGCAAGAATTAAAAAAAAAAAAAAAAAAAAAAAAAAAAAAAAAAAGGGGCATAAAATATACACTCTGACCCAGGTCAACACTAGAAGCACTTTTCATCAGCATCAAGGGGACCCTTTAAATAACCTTTAATATATTTGGACATACTAATGAAAATTCAGCAACGAATTGACATTTGGGTTTTTATACGTGACCACAAGTTTGGCTTTCCCCCATCCAACCCCCCTCCTCTCCTAAAACTTCTGAATTTGTTTTTGATGTCAACTATAAAATAAAAAATAAATAAAATAAAAAATGGAAAAATCATCACAATGCTTTTTAAACTTTGGAATGTCAGGGAGGTTTGGCATGGAACGGGTCGGTAGTGTTCCATGTTTCACAATGACAGCATCTTGGTGAAGCTGGCCCCCGTTTGACAGTCGTCATAAAAAGTAACAAGTGATTGTGATGTCTGTTGACATTGGAAGTAAGGAAGTTCAATTAGCCAGTCAGATATAAAGAATAGGCTTATTTTGTGACTGTTACCGCACTGCTTTTTCATTTAAGGTCAGTATATATAGAAATATTGCACAAACATGGATAGCATGTTTAATCTTCCTCCGGCTACTCCAGTTACGGGTCGCCATGATGAATCATGCATCTCCCAATCACTGTCGTCTACATCAGACTCTTTTAAACCAACTACCTATATGTCATTAGGTACGTTTCCATTACGAATTTGCGTAAAACTTTTGCGATATTTCCGAAATGTCGATACAAAACCGTTGCGAAATGATGGTGTTTCCACGAACCAAATCATCCTCTTGGTGTCACTCAAAAAAGAAAATGCGCAGGCTTACTTATATCGCAGCCAATATCATGTGTCGCACGTATATCATGTGACCTGGAAATGCGAAAATGTGAATTCCAGTTTGCGAATTATTCCTTTTTCACATCGTCTAAAAAAAAAAAAAAAAAAAAAGCAAACAAACAAACAAAAAAAAAAAACACCTTATGCGATTGTAAAACCCTTTTTTTTTTTGCGAATTTGACGTGGTTCCATTGGGCGTATTTTCAATTCGCTATTTAAATCTTCACGCATTTTGAAGGGTAATGGAAAAGCACCTATTTCTCACCACACACACACAAACCTCCTTTCTCTGCCTGCCTCTTTCCCTCCTGTCTGGCACCTCCATCCTCAGCATTATTCTCCCTGTGTACCCCTCGGCACATGTCCAAACCATCTCAATCTACCCTCCCTCACCAACAAACTCATTTCTAATCCCGTCCTTACATCTCTTTAATAGCATCACAATTGTTCAATATTGTCAAATGCTGCTATATAAGAGGACAACAACGCTGACTTTGTCACATATTTGTACAGGTGTCACATTATTACTATTGAAATACTATTGAAAGGTAAGAATTTATGGATTTTCTTTTAAAAAATACATTTAAAATGTCGTGTCCAAATGAGAAGGTTGGTGTGGTGAGTGACCTTCTAGAAGAAACCATATTATTCAATACTGCACCGTCTACACACGGTATTTGCTACTTAAAAGGTTAAACCCCTTTTACTTCTGACCAGCATGTTGCGAGTTCAAATCCCAACATGCACTACTAATCTGCCCCTGCTAAGCCTTTAAGTGTGGCATTCTAACCCTTGACTGCTCATTTGTATAAATTAATGGTTGTAAAATCACTCAGGATTAGGACATCAGCCAAATGCCATAAATTTAAATGGTCCAAACCAAAATTTGTATTGCTTCTGCCTGCAGGTGAGCTGCCTGCATTCCTAATCAAATCAATAATCATTTTAATACCTTCAGGGTGGACTTTTACTTTATATAAAAACCCTTGTTTCAAACACAAACTAAGTAGAGTGCTGAGCTCATTCTTTTTTTTCCCCCTTGATAAATCCTCATATTTAGCACTCCAGAATTCCAATATATTGTTACAGATTTAGGAGCTGTTTAAGCTTTAAAACGTCTTTGGGAGACGCTCTGACTCTGAAAAAAAAAAATAAAGCTTGAATATTACGGTATGCTAGCAAACCAAGAGTTACCCCTAAATCATGCATTTAGCAGCTAATCTAAGGTTTCGGGGTTTTTTTGTGTGGTACACATTGATTTTAATTTAAAATTAAATTAAATTTCAAAAGTTCTATCGCAAACCGGCATTTTCTGTAATGTAAGTTTTTAATGCAAGTATCTACATGTATAGTAACACAATGCTGAGACACCGAACAGCTTCTATATCATGAGCCGCTAGGTTTCAGGCCAACAAAGCACAGCAAGAGTGGCGTCCTTGCGCTCATGTAAAGTCTACATGCAAATTTCATTAGTGGGGGAGAAAAAGTGGCTGAAAAGCACCCCCTGCCCCTTTATCTGCTCCTGGCTTTGGCTTTCGGGGGGGGATATGCATTGGGAATCTTTTAACAGCTCTATTTACTTTGGCTCAACCAAGAGAGAAATGTCAGGTTTTGATCATCTGGTTTGAATATTTTCTAATAAAATAAAAATCTTTGCAGAAAGAGAAACCTCCATGTCTTGGCTTGGGGAGCTAGCGAGTGCTGCATTTGGTGTGTGATATAAACATGCATTTGTATGGAAAAAGGTCTGCGTAGTGTACGCCTGCCTGACACATAAAACAGTTCTGAAGACTAACCAAACTCCAGTCCTATGGAAACCAGGTCATATAATCGCCGGTGACTTTTACCAAACCAACAGGCAATCGTCTGCTTACGCATAGACTTAATTAGTCACATACAGACATACGCTGTCTCGTGTGCACATGCGGTAATGCAGAGCGCTTGCAGACAAATAGAGAAAAATTGAATCCAGTGTTGAAATCTTTTTGGCTTCCTCTGCCTCCAGTTGACTGCATCAACAAATTGTGGGTACACTGAAGGGTATAATGAAGGGTATAATGTAACCAATCAGGAACCTCTGCAGCTGTGAAGTGGCAGCGCTTTCCACAAGGCCATGAGGTTGCCCCCTTAACTAATGAGTTAAACACTACTTACACTAAACCCCTATTGTGACACTTGATGCTCACTTATTGCTCATTTTTTAAAATAAAATATATGATATATATATATATATATATATATATATATATATATATATATATATATATATATTATTATATATATCTATTTTTTTTATTTTTTTAATATTTTTGCCTGATGGAGAAAAAACAATAGGTCACCTTTCTAACCTCTTTGATTGAATGCCTGTTCTGAACAACACCCACATACTGTAAATGCCGTAATGCACCTTACAGTAAACACCTTCGGACAACCTTTAAACTTTAGACTTTGGATTGTTGTTAGAGAGGAGGGGGAAAAAAAAAACCTTCTTTACATAATGAGGAAAATTTATGACTGGTGGAGACAGCAGTACTTTGGAGCACTATTTTCTAGACATATTTATTTTGCCATATTTATGACTTTATGACCACAGCTACCCTGAAGTGGTATAGTAATTGGGAAAATGTTTCTGTTTTTCATACTCTCCTCCACAAACAAATAATCAGCTCAAACCAAAAAGTATTCCGTAAAGTGCCTCACATGAAAATTACACAGCCTAAAAGCAGGGCTTTTTATTTCCATTAAAAAATTGATTATTAAAATTTAGCTGGTCTCTTGTGTGTGTAATTAAATGACCAAATCAAAAACCAATGTACTAGCAATTACTACCTACTTCCCCCAAAAAATTGAATATGTTGTAAATTGTTGATTTTTAAACGCATGGGCCTCAGATTATGAACAGAACATAATTACAGAGCAAATTACAGGCAAGCTTTTCACGCACAGGCATGCAAGATCCAGCAGAGGAAGTGACACACAATTAGACAAAACATAGAGAGATGTGTCCACAACATTTAGATCATACATACGTACATGGAGGCTGGAGCGAGAAGGCGAAATATTAATGATAGCAGAACTGGTGCCATCAGCGAGCTACAAATCAGAAGCATGGTAGTTAGCAGGTTAAAATGATGCACATTGTTGAAGTTGTCAGGAAAAGCACCGTCCACGCATCAAAAACTAGTAAATCGACATAAAATGGTTAACAAACGGTGTTTCACAAAATGATTTACATATATTTTACACTGTATAAATCAGAGGTGAGGATTTTCTCTGCTATCTCTCAGAAATATAAATATTTTACACTAAAACACATGCAGTGTTTGTAGGAAATATGTGTGTTGGGCGAAGATAAAAGGTGATCTTGTGTGGTGCCTTTCACAAGCATTCATATACTGTATACCCTCACAAAAATTGTATATATTGTTACATACCATGCATATATATTTATGAGTGATGAGATCTAGTTTTATCATAAACCAGTATTTTTGTAATGTATGTAGATACTTTAATGCAAGTATCTACATACACACACATATATGTGTGTGTATATATATATATATATATATATATATATATATATATATATATATATATATATAATAGTGTCACACTCAACTTTCAAACTGTGATACCCAAGATCACTTTTTCTGCTTTAAATGAATGGAATTCTGACACATACAAGTTCCAGTATTTCGGACAACATTCATTCTTCCCCATATGTAAAAGTCATTACGAACGCGGGGCCTTTTAAACTGCAGTTTATTGATGAAGAAAGATGCAAATCATTTTTCCATGATAGAGTTTCGGAATCCGGGTTCCTCAGAAATAACTTCAGCAGACTGTGACCAGGAGCAAAAAAAATAAATAAAAAATGTCCAAATTTGGCATATATCACATCACATCATAATACCATTTAGCACATAATGATGCTATTGTTGTCTTTGGGAGTGCATTTATGTTAAAGTGCTAAGCTCGTGATAAAGTAGCAGATATCAATCTTCTAGAATAAAAACAAAACAGTGGGTGAATAATGAGCTCCTGAAAAGCATGGGGATATAATGGAAATCTGGAGTTGAAATGGCACCAGTGCGGTTGCGCATCACACGGTTTAAAAGCAAAATATTCATTCCAAGTTCTATAATCTGCATGATCTTAACAAACAACCTACCGACATTACAAATATGATACAGGACCATAATGAATGTAGGTCTGTGGGCACTTAAATATCAAAGCTTGGGACTTTCAGTAGGTGAAGGTGTATTGGATTTGTCATTTTGATCATCCTCAGAGATGTATACATTCCAGGTTGCCAATAAACACCAGCCAAGCATTAACCATTCCACTGTTTGAGATGCTATTGAAGGGCTGACAGAAATATTGAGTCATACACTCAAAACCATCAGCACCACTGGGGTGTGGGGGGGGGTGTGGGGGACATTCATTTGGGGGGGGGGGGGGGGGGGGGGGGGGGGGGGGTGGGGGGGGGGGGTGGGTCGGGGGGGGGGGGGGGGGGGGGGGGGGGGGGGGGGGGCTGGTGTTCGTGTGGGGGACATTACAGACAAACTGTGGAGTTTTGCCAAAAGATGAGTAATTCCATTTGCCAACACAGAATGTTGAACGTATAAACGTAACCCTTATATAACAAAAGTTAAACATAAGGTTTGTGCGCCGGCGTCGGGGAGTGCCTAAAGGGACCGACCCGCAACACATACATCACAACCCACATGCAAATAAGCAAAGTTTAACCCAGCAATGACTTCTAAGGTCACGACCCGGCACTTGACACTGCGTTAAGATCCTAAATCAAAAAGGAGCTACGCAGACAGTCAAGGCTTCAGCCTCGTTCTGTTGTGGTGCTTCAGACAAGGCCCTGGTTACAGAGGTTTGTCAGCCAGTGCTCGCTTTTCCTTATAATAGAGCTTAAGCAATAGACTTTCGGAGGAGGACAGCGGAGGACGGAGGAGGGGCGGGGAGGGACGGTTCCTGTGGCGCCTGTGGTGAGCAGGCAGGAGCGGGGGAACGCAGTTGCCCACGACAACGACTCACCACATCAGAGGCAGGCCTGAACCCTAGCAGCGCCTTCTGCAGCCTAGTGCCAGGACATTATGTATACAATAACAGAGGCAGCTTTACAAGGCACTCAAAGGAACAGCTAATTAGGAACAGGGCCATTCGTTTGCTGTTGTCCTCTAATGTGGGGCAGTAGCATTACAGCACATTACAAAAGTACACTTGGAAAGCATCGGTGGCCTGAACGGGCTGGATCGACCCCTCCACATGCATCCTCTCAAATCCTTGTAGCAAAAAAAAAAAGGTAAGGCAAAGCTGATAGCACTAGAACGCCCTGTCCATTAGGTTTTCCGCCAAGTCCCTTTTCAAAAACCTCCTCAAAGCTTTTCGACCCAATTTTAGCATCGACTTTCCGCAGTTTGTTCTTGATCCCGAGAGTCAAGAGCCAAAAAGCATCTATAAAGCCACTAAGGGTGTGTTAACTTTCCACAAAATATGTTGCCTTTGGCCTTTATCAAAACCTGAACTAAGTGACAAACATGCTTCTTCTTCTTTTTTTTCACCAGAGAGCATTTTTCAAGGAATACAAGCTCGGGGTACTATCTGGAGCCAAAGTGGAGTCTTTGGGGAAATGATGGGGGGCTCAAGTTTCACATAATGCACTGGGGAGTGAAGCCCAGCTCTGCCCCCACAGCATAAAACACAAGGAATTCACAGATGTGGAAATAATTCAGAGCCCCGAGAGGTTTTGGACCACTGTAATGGTGTATGCCTGGTATAACTTTGTACATCTAAATTGGTTATATACATGGACTTGGACATGACCCACTAATCATCAAGATCAACAAAACAGTCTACTCTTTTAATGTGATGTGACAGACTCGAGGGCTCGGCCCTTTTATGAAATGTCAATACGAAAAAATGAAATGAAATGTCCAAAACCAAAATCAATTATCGAGCTAGCAAACAAGTACTACTCATCGAGAATATATGACACACTATGCGATGGGAAGTGGATAGAGATACCAGCAAGGCCAAAGAGTCCTTTCTGTCCGGGCTTGCATTCGGGTCGAGGATCCCATTAAGAATCAAGTGAACTGTAGAAATAATTAAGTGTGCCCAGGGTCATTTTTTTTCTCTGACCTGTCGGAAGGGAAGGCCCAGCTGAAGACTTCAGTTCAAAACACCCACAGTGAAAGACTCTGGATTAACTTGCATGTAATCACACAGATAAGCCAGCAAGCACCTGTGTACTATATTACACGTGCGAGATCAGGAGCTGACCTATGAAGCACCCCATGCATTAAGATATAGTATGCCTCATCAAGCTAAATCTGCACAACGTGCATCATAAAGAACACCCCCAAGCCCAGCATCTGTCTCTTTACTGCTCCCAGAACTGTTTCTGATGGACAGAGATGAGAATCGTGAGGGGATTTTCACATGGATAGCTGTGGTTGTGGTTCCTGTTTTATTTATTCTGACCCGAACGAGCCATTTGATGGCGGTCCTTTGACAAGGCAAGCCAGAAAACAAACGAGAGAAGAAAAAAAAAAAGTTCCCTCGTACAAATGCAGAGATCTAAATAACCCATTGTGCTGTCATTGCAAGACAGCTGAATTCATAGGGGTATATAGAAGTATTTACTCTGCATTTACCAAAATGCTTGCGCAGTCAAAAGCACGGCCATTTTTCATTGGGAGGACTACATTTCAATAAGAAACTTGTGCCTCAAACGATTGTGATATTATACCAGCACGTAAAACTGAGCGAGAAGGACAATAAAGTAAATAAACTGCAGTCTATAACGGCAAAGCGTTGCCAGAGGAAACAAGTCATCCAATCAATCCAAAATGTATTTTCTATTCACTTATTCATTCCAGTGACTAAACAAAACAAAAGGTTGAAAGGTCAGAACTGAGAAATGGAAACAATTTTCCAATTTTCCATAACTTCTCTTGATCATTTTTATGATGTTATTATGTTTTGGTGGATGGGGTGGTGTTTTCACTCGGCTGTCATGGCAGGCAGTTTAATAATATAAAAGGAAAAAAAAAAAAAAAACATTATGGGAGATTTTATTAAAAGTGTGTCTCTTTGATGAACCTTGCAGGATGCTTCATTAAAAATGCACATGCACGCACACACACATGTATATATGTATGTATGTATGTATAGTATGTATATATATATATATATATATATATATATATATATATATATATATATATATATATATATATATATATGATATATATATAATATATATATATATATATTTATTTATTTATTTATTTATTTATATGTGTGTGTGTGTGTGTGTGTGTGTGTGTGTGTGTGTGTGTGTGTGGATTCTTCATAGCATTTAGTTATCAATTGTTTGGGGCTAAATGGTTAATGATAAATGGAGCACACCTGAGCTCATGTATAATTATTTAGCGCTCTCTCTCTCTCTCTCTCTCTCTCGCCCCTCTTCACTCCATCCTTCTGAGCAGCGATCCGAGTGTGTTTGTGTGTGGCCATGAGCGGAGCAAAGTTTTATGTTACCGTCTGACTGCGGTGCCAAGGCACGAACCCAAATTAAGAAAAGCTTACATGTGCTCTAGGACCCCTGGTCTGATTTATTCTCTCTGAGTGGCATGCTGTTGCAATTGTTAGACTGGTGCCAAAACCCAGGAGCTGTTCCCAGATTGAGACAGAGAGTCTCTTCACCCAAATGGTCCAAGAGGGTGGCAGGAGTCGTGCCTGTACAGAAACGTTAGACTTTCCTTACATCGTTAGATCTTACCCCAAAATCGAACCTCACATTCATCCGGATGTTACTCAGTGACCTGACGCACCTATTTCCCAGCAGCCAGAGAAGACTGATGTTGGGGCATTTTATTAATTGGATGTTACCTCTGAGCAGAAAAAGTGGCGCAGATCAAACACACTAGCTGAAACCATTTCTTACACGGCATTGCTCTAGAGCACGATGAAGAGAACTTAATAAACGTGGTCTAACGTCCCAAAGCATTTAGTTAAAAGTGCGCTGGGGGGGTGAAGCATAAGTAAATTTACCCGTCAGATGATGCCACTGAATGCACTGAATGCAGGGGCCAGAAACATACAGCAAAAGGTGGCTGATAATCCCCACTTTAACTACTCAGCAATTTTCGAAAACTGTGGAAAGGGGTGTTCCTTGTTGCTCCGGGGACAAAGAGAGAGAGAGAGAGAGAGAGAGAGAGAGAGAGAGAGACAGAGAGAGAGAGATGAGTTGTGGCGGTGGTGTTCAAAAACACAAATCCCACTCCAATCCCTCTTGGAGACAATCTTTCACCGTTCGAAACTGCAAACGTTTCCAAGCTGCAAGCGTCATTTTCTGTCTGGGCCTTATTGTTTGAAGAAAACTATTTCAGGATTATCTGAAGTGGATGCAATAGTAATCAAAGGCTGACACAGTGACTGGAACAATACCAATGTACTTGTGCACAAGGGGTAATAGGGTGATCTGTTTCAGCAAGATAAATGCAACTTACATATCAATATCTGTCCAGTGCCTTTTTGGATCCTGGATCGACTTAATGCACATTTTGTAATGAGTTGATGTATTATCTTGAGGCCACGTAATAATGTGTGCATAATTAACTAGTACCGAGCCCTTTTCTTTCTTTTTTTTTTTTTTTTTTTTTTACAAGAAGTAATATAGACATCATTTTAAACCCATGTCTACCGTTTCAGCTGTCATACTTAAAGTTACAAAATAGAATGTTCCATAAATTATCAATGATGATTGGAGTAATTGCTATAAACTGTATTATTAATGTTAATGCGTTAATATACTAGATCAGGGGATTCCAAACTACGGCCCGCGGGCCAACTGCAGGCCCGCGGGGTCAGTTTCTATTGGCCCGCAGCAAATTTTGAAAATATAATCGAATATGGCCCGCACATGGCGCTTGAGCTCAACTCTGTTACACTTTTCATTTTCAACATTAGATGGAGCTAGTCACAGAAAAGGTGCCTCTCCACTAAACAAAATTAAGCGAAGAAAAATCTATCCAGACTAAAGACTATCCAGCTGGGCGAGGTGATGAACACTGTTGTAAGAACAGTCAACATAATTCGAACTAGAGGACTGTACCACAGGGAATTTCAAGCTTTCTTATCTGACGTGGATGCAGAATACAGGGATGTACTCTATCACTCTGGATGTGCGCTGGCTCAGCCGCGGCTCTTTGTTGCAGCGGTTTTATTCGCTGAGATCAGAAATCGATAAGTTTTTGAAAGAGAAAGGCCGACCTCTTCATGAAACTGCCAGCCACAGAGTGACCCTCTGTGGCTGGCAGACTTGGCATTTTTAGTTGATCTCACTCATCATCTGAATACACTGAACAAAGAACCTACAAGGCAAAGAACAGCTTGTGTCACACCTGTATGCGCACATGAAAGCCTTCTGTGTAAAACTCCGCCTGTTTGAGACACAACTACGAAGCTTTAATGCTGCACACTTCCCTGCGCTTTCTGAAATCAAGTTTGCTTTTCCAAAGGCAGACCTTTCTGCTAAAAAGGAGAAATATGCTTCTGTAATTACATCTCTCGTGACAGAATTCAACCAGCGTTTTCAAGATTTTTCTGTTATTGAAAAACAGATCAAGCTGTTCTCGACTCCCTTTCTGGTGGATGCAGAAGAAGGTGGAGGAGAGTCTGCAGTTAGAACTGGATTGAAATGCAATGTGATGATTCTCTGAAGAGTCAACATGAGCTTCTCACCCTCCCTGATTTCTATAAGACTTTGGATCATGCCAAGTTTCCTCTGATGAGACGCCACGCAAAAAGAATGATGAGCCTGTTCGGCTCAACATACATATGTGAACAAACATTCTCTCTGTTAAATCAGAACAAAAGCAGATTGCGATCCAGAATAACTGATAGCCATCTCTGTGAGGTTCTCCGTGTCGCAACCACCAAGTTTTCTCCTGACATCCCAGCCATCCTTCAATCGAAAAAAACAGCATCACTGCTCCCATTGAGAGCAATATTCTTCACATTATATAGGTGAGTTAGAAATAAATACCGTAATCATGTGTCAATATGTCACCTTCTTGTGTGTGGCCCGGGCCTTTGCCTATTTTTCTGTATTTGGCCCTCACCAAAAAAACTTTGGAGACCCCTGTACTAGATTTATATTAGCTGGATCATTGAGTACTTGCCATCTATCATCATCTGGGAGAAGCGTAATTCGTAATTTAATTACAAGATAAAAGTAACAGTAATTTGTTACAGTTACTAAGAAGAAGAAAAAAACGTGTAATTAAATTAATTACTTTCTTAAATGTTACAGATTACAAATCCAAAAGAACCCCCGGCCAACCCCAGAGAAACTTCGCCCGCACCACAACCCCCATCCCTACCCCCACGCAACAATTTGCTTTTTTTTGACTCAGTATGTTATTTATCAAGTGCCACCTAGTGGACAAATGAAGTTAATCAAAAAGTAATCAAAGGCACTTCACTTTTATAAAGGTATTTAAAAAGTTACACTACTTATTACATTTTGAATAGGCTAATTTGTAATCGGTAATCTATTACATTTCTAAAGTATCCTTCCCAACACTGTCTATTGTTTATTTATTATCATCAACCTTTGTTTTTATCTTGTGTTTGTATCTATGGTACATTACAACTGAAAGAATGCACACACAACATGCGACGTTGTTTGTTTTTGTTTAGCTGTGAACCTGCCACCGAGAAAATGAACTTAAGCACGTGTATAAAAGTATAACGCGAGTGAAAATGCCGTATGGCCATGTAAATGTCAACGAAATGTTTGAACTGAAGTCGCCAACTCCGAATGCTTCCTTTTCTCTGTCATGCCAGGGTAAAAGACTGGCCAGTGATCAAAACACGGTTCTTTTTTAGGCAGGGTGCGGCCAATGCTAGCAATGAGGCATAGGTTCCGTTGTTAAGAAATTACCCCTAGACTCTGTGTTTTAGGGTGTGTTCTGTATATAGCATCTCATAAGATCATACTTCCCTTGCTGGAAGTGTCCAAAGAGAACCTAAAGTAACCCAAGCTATATGACCACCAAATAGCAACCAAAGGAATTACACACATAAAAAAAAAGACTTACGTAATCAAACGAATCATATATGATTCGGTCACACTTAAGTAAGCCTTAAGGTTAGAACGACACATGACCGAATTACGACCATACACCAAGGCACCGAACCTTCCACATTTTATGATTCAGTTTTGATTCTTATGTTATGTTATTGAACATGCTACTACTAACAGACAGAGATGAAAAAAAAATACCTGTCCAGGAATAAGAGGTTCCTTGTCATCAATGTCGATCAGTATGTCATCTCTTGGTGTGTGAGGAATGGGTTCTAAAAATGGGTGGGGGAAAAAAAACCTTAATTTTCCATCGCATTACTCGAATTTTATGCATCTCGAAGAATAACATATATTTCTTTCTGTTCTCACCCAGCGCATCTTCTGTCGGCTCTTCATCCTGGTTCTCCGGCAGGCAGCGGAACTCCTCAAGAGAACGGATGGTGCATTGTCCCACTACTGGCTTCCTTCCAAACTGCCGGTTGTCAATCACCTTGATCACCAGTGGAGGCATGTAGAGTTCCTCTCTGGGCAGCCGCTAGGTATGCAAAAGGTCACGGAATGTAACATAGCAGGATAAAATCGCTAATAATCTGCCACCAATCCAACGGCATTCATTAGTTTATATATAGACTGACATGAAACGTGTAAAGAAGAGGGGGAAGGGGCATCAGGCTTTTGTCTAAAGAAAAAAAAAAAAAGGATAAATGCCTCTGCCAGTCCTGACTGCGGTGCACTGCATGTTCTTTTGCGTCTAGTATTGTTGTTTTCTCCATTTCACATGTGATTAGAGAAAGGCTCATCTCACTGCCATAACACTTGGTGGAACTAACCAAAGGAATGATGACATGGTGAGCTTGATGACATCTCATGCTTGGCATAGAGCTGCCTTTAGCTGACAGTGAACTGTCAACATTTCCAGCCAGCATTCGTTCCACACAAAGCCTTTCGCCGTAAGATGAGACTCCGTGCATGCTCCAGACTGTTTTGAGTTAGGTAATTACAGGTTGGACTAGCCTCATGCAGTGGATTGTTGCTATGGCAGTCATTGCAGCAATGAGCTCCAAAAAAATAATGCCAGCACACTGAACCCGTGTCAAGGCTAATGATATTGCTGATCGATATTGCCAAAGCGGCACAAAGAAAATTGCCAAAGATTTTGCCAGAATAATGACAAGACAATTATTTTTTGTTTAGATATTAAGGCCTGTAATACCGTTCTATTACTATCCAATCAAATCATGTGACTTTTTTTTTGTGGAATCTAGTCGCATAATAATATCAGTGCAAGGTTCCCAATGGAGTTGGCTGCAAATGAACTCGATTAATAGAACTACTGGGGGTGTGAACTATAGAATGAGTTGTGAATAAACTTGTAAAAATGTCCTGTACCACGTCGATGAAGAGTGTGTTAACTTCAAAGTTGGGATTCTTCTTAGTGTTGCGGATGACACAGGACTGCACCATACAGCCCCCGCACTCGACCTGCAAGCTCGGGGAGGTCACACTGGCCAGCTGGAAACTCTTCAGGTTACGCAATCCCCATGCCAGGATCTAAAATGTCATAAGATTATTTTTTTTTTTTTTGGTCATGGATACTGAGTGGTTTGCTGGACTTACTGGGTGGGTTACTGGACTTACCTCAATACCAGTCCGCTCTAGAACAGGTTTGATGACAAGGGGCACCATGAAGATATTTGGCTCTTTCTGGGGAGGCGGCAATGGCAAATCTGAATCTTCTGGCTACCAATAAGAAGACAAAAGCATATCTTGATGCTGTCTGTGGACACGACTTCACCTTGTTCGTATATGATGACAATTGAGCCGTGTGATTTACTCACCGGGACTGAAACTACACCATGTATTCACATTTGGAGATGGGTGTCAAAAAACATGTTTTGGCTCCAGATTGCAAGGGAAGTTGGTCAAACACTTATGTTAAATATTAGTTGTGGTTCGCTAACACGGCAAAAAAAAAAAAAAAAAAAAAAAAAAAAACCCTGATTGCTAGCAGAATTGCCTTTGGGAGCAATGTTAAATCCAATGTCACTCTACAATACAATGGCATACTGTTTTAAAACACTGCAATACTTCTCACATCTTTAATAGAGCATCATGTAATGTTTGTGTCATTAGTTTTGAGGTTCAAACGGCTGCCCTTTTTACCTTTTTCTCCCTCAAACTATTAAAAAAACGGCTTTCCAGCACTGATACTGCATTTGTATAATAGAGGCTTTATTACTTTAGTCACAGTAGATCTAAAAATGGTAGGAAAGCGATTTAAAACCAAGGGTAATAAATATAATGTAAGCTTTTAGCTAAATTAAAAGACTAAAAATGGGGATGAATCATAGATATTGTATTAATGTGGAAAAATGTGGAAGCACGTTTCAGTAACACTTCCTAAACCCCTCCTCCCCCCCCCAACCCCCCCCCAACCCCCCCCCCCCCACCCCCCATCCCCCCCAACCCCCCTGGTACTGGCCTAAAAACCATTATAAACTCACATTTGTGAAAATGGCATTAAATTAATATAACATTAGAGTAAAAGTACTCTTAGTCCCCTTGAAAATGA
This sequence comes from Kryptopterus vitreolus, assembly GCA_030449085.1. Taxonomy (NCBI): domain Eukaryota; kingdom Metazoa; phylum Chordata; class Actinopteri; order Siluriformes; family Siluridae; genus Kryptopterus; species Kryptopterus vitreolus. The sequence goes on along the minus strand of JACRUU010000017.1, from coordinate 11,608,842 downwards.
ACTAGGATGAAGTTGCTTTATACTAAAGGAATAATAGAATAAAGGTATAAACGTGTCTATGGAATATCATTCATTTAAACATGGTTCATTTAAAAATGAGTAGAGAACATGCTGCATTTTCGGAGTTCAACACCAATATAATCCCTTTAGAACTTTTGCACTTAAAAATTAAAATCTTTCCCTCATGCCCGTGCTCCTTCGTCATTGTGGTTTGAGACAATGAGCTTAAGAGCAAAATTCAGGGAGGATTTGCTGAATGATCTCTGCTACACGAATGTTGTAAAATCCTTTGTGCTAAAAGTTTGTGGTGGTTCAACAAGGCTGCGTGTGTTTTATGAATGTGTATACTTTACCCATTGCTGCAAAGTCTCAGGGAAGGCTGCTGAAAATACAAGCTTGAAGACAAAGCAAAACATTTTTTATTTAAAAAAAAATCAAGGAAAATTGATATAGAAATGAAAAAAACTGTATAAAATGTAAAGTAGTAAGCCATCCATTGGCTGATTTCTATATATACAGGATCTGCTTTACCTACCTCGTCCATAATATGTGAATGTGTCACAATGTCAGCCTGGGAACAAAAAACATTGATAAATAAATAAAATAAAAATAAAAAATAGTTTGCTCATTATATTATAATATTCACAAAAAAAGATGTTGGATCAGTTGCCTGTGTGTGTGTGTGTGTGTGTGTGTGTGTGTGTGTGTGTGTGTGTGTGTGTGTGTGCGCATTATGTTGATTAAGGCCTCAGACCACCTAAAGACACACAAAAACTACCAAAAATATACAATTTAACACATCATTTGGCAGTCTCTGGGCCCCTCTTGTGGTGTAAAAATTGTAGAAAATTTCATTGACAAAAATATAGTCATTTATTATAATACACTAATAACAGCGAGGATTGTCAAAAGATGGTGGAAAAGCAGTGTAGATATTTTTCAGGTATGGGGGGGAAAAATAGCAAATAAACAGGTAAAAAAAAATTCTCCTTTTTTTTTTTTTTTTTTTTTTTTTTTTAACATGTATTTATAATTACCTTTCAAGGCAATTGCATTAAAAGCAAAACACACATTAGATATAAGAAAAGAAATCTACACCAACCATATAAATCATGTCTAAACCTTTTTGTAACATATAAAACGTCAAAATCTAAATGGAAAATTAAAATTGTGATAATAAATGTTGCATAACTGTTTTCAGTAATGGTATCTCCTGCTGCAAGACAGCTGAATTCCGGTATCATCAAAATAGTCCTTTAGTCCTACATGATAATTCTGCTCAGTGTACAAGTACATTTAATTTCCCCTCGTATGGACAGACTTACAAAGAATATCGTTATACAAAATGTGGCAAGATTACGGTTTAATTTTGATCACAGAGGATGATGTTAGAGTGAGATTTGAGTGCAGAATCAACATTTATTCATGGCATTAATAAATTGGTCAATGGAAGTAGTATGTGTGTGTGTGTGTGTGTGTGTGTGCGCACACATGCTTGGGTGGCCTGGCCTTTAAGCATGCATAGTAATTGAATTTCCCTCTGATTACGCTGTAGTAACTGATGCCAGGTGGGCATGCTGGGTGGAGCCTCTGGCACACTTATCCACACAATGGTATCTATAGTCATTCTCGCGGCAATCTACACAACACAGATACGGTCCTTTGGCTGATCTAAGAGCAGAGGAGGAAAAACCCACAAATCTATGGCAGTCCGTTAAACACATCCAAGACTGATACGAGGCCAGATAAATGGGTCCAGGTACAGTGGTGTTCTTACCACTTAGGAGCAGCCCTATCCAATTATTCTGTCATGCTCTCCCCGAAGAACAGTAAGGGTCTGTGTTCGAGAATAGAGTTAAAATAGTATGTGTGTGTGTGTGTGTGTGTGTGTGTGTGTGTCCATCCATGTTTGCAAAAATGAACATCACTAACCTCTTGACCAGGGATATGATGAACTGCAGGCTGTGATCAGATAGATAGATAGACAGATAGATAGATAGACAGACAGACAGACAGAATTAGCAGCAGACCACACATTTAATAAGTCTCAAATGAAAGAGTGACATCATGGGACATTATTAAATGATCCCGTGGCTATTGGGAATGCAGCCGGTTCACATGTGAACAAGCACTCATCAAAACGCACAGTGTTCTACTGGGACCCGTCCGTCCTCCTTGCACACACACGTACACACACATACACACACAAAAAAATGCACAAACATATAAATACAACCAATTCCCTGTCGTGGACACAATGCAGTTTCATTCTGCGTTGTGCAAAAGCACAATGTAAAAAATAAATGAACTAAAGGTTAAAGTCCGGAGCAATAATAATTGCACATTTGCTTCCTTCTGTTTCATGTATTAATTTGTTTAAATTATAGTTATTATATAGTGAGTACAATTTGTTCTTTGCCCTATGAGCCCATTTGACCCATGCAACTAATACGACAGTACCTCATCTCAGGAAAACGACTTTCTGACTCTCTGACTCCAAACTGCCTCCACATCACAGTTGAAGTGTTACGATCGAACTTGAAAAGCGACTACATTTCTAAGCTAACCATTAGCAAGGGTGGTCAAATTCCAGCAAAATATCCTCATCAAACCTCAACTTTTCAACTATAGAGTGGGTGGACATTTACAATGCTGAAGGTTTAGTCACACTAACCAGTATTAAATGTTTTGCTACGCACAAATAAGGATGATAGACAGAGGTTTACAAAATAAATTCTGCCAATTTTGCCAAGTAATGCTAATTAGCACAGTGACCAGATTAAACCCAACTGCTAAACCAGTAGAGAGAGATGATGAGAATGTAAAGAATATAGAGGTATAGAGAAACTACTCCACTAGGTCACTACAATAAACACCTGACCTCTTACAAGTCCATTCAAATCATTTTTAATGAATTACTTATATTTGATAGTAACATGCATAATGCAAGTCATTTTTCTTTATAGCAAAGTTATAATATTAATAGAGCTCTAAAACCAGCTTCTGAACAAGTTGGGAGAGGCGAAGAAAAGTGTTACACAGTGCTTTAATGTGACAGAAATAGGTTAGAATACACAATGCTACTCTATGAGACCGCTCCTGAATTTCCGTCCATCCAATCCAGATACCACCAACAATTTTTGCTCACTTTGTGTCTAAGCTTCAGCCTATGATTCCTTAAACAGGTTTACACTCATCTCCCGACTAAAGCACCACCACTTTTCAGTTAAGTTTGTAACACTTTTTTTTTTTTGTCTATAACACAATAAGCATCAATAATGAATAATTACTGGTGAAACATGGTACATTATAACGATGCACGGGTTTACCTTATCTCTGCGGATCAGCTCGAATGCAGCAAGTAGGTCACCAACTGCTTTGTCGCCTTTCATAATGGGAAACCACGCCAGACGTGGAGAGGAAACCACAGAGGGCTGGCATATGCTGCGTCCCATAAACTCATCTGCCCCCTATATGAGAAGGTCAAAGGTAAATTTGCGCCATTAAAAAAAATTAATACAAATAAGTCCATTCATTTTGTCTGGTTCAGAAAAATACTGCATATAAACCATAGGTTTCATCCAGAAATAATGGATTTCCACTTATTTATTCCACTTATTTATTCCACGTATTCCTGATTTGCACCAATGTACAATGTACACATTTACAGGCATATTGTCGTTTGCCCCCCAAAAATGGTACACTCACGTAAGTGTCCTGATCGTAGAGCTCCACCACAATGTTTGGCGGACACTTCTCTGTCACTTTAGGATCTCCGAAGATCTCCACCTCATAGAAGATAAGAGTCTGATCCCACGTGGGGTTAAGCGTGTTCCTTATGGTCACGGTCTTCTGGCTCTGGTGCAGGAACGACACGATGGCATAGGGATCTGCCGAGAGACGCCAAGACTTGCCGTCAAACGGAGCAGAGCGGTCAGGCAAAGAAACAGTAACAGGCAGTGAAATATATCCTTGAATCCTGGAGAGGTTAAAGAGGAGAACGTACGATCTCTGAAAACAAAGCGTCGCAAATCAGATTAAACTGTCAAAATTACAGCGGCAGTAAATTCCATTACACTGTAATAACATCCAGTGGATTCCTTTTGTAATTTAATAATGCTGATTTTGTTATGTGCCACAGTCAAAGACAAATCAAATGGAAAGAAACAGTTGCCAGTGTTAGGATGTGCAACCGCAAAAAGCTAAAAAGAAAAAAAAACCTTAAGAGGCCTGGTTGTCATTAAAACCGAGGCAGTGATTTAGTAGTTAATGAAAGTCCTTCTTTCAAGGCCTCTAATGCATCGCTGAGCGTAATAAACTGTGGTGTCTCTGTCTTTGATAATATAATAAGGGCAATGAAGTCAGGAATACGGTGCCAGCTGAACAAGTGAAAATAGCCAGATATCTGCTGCAAGGAAACGGTTTGAACATTGGTCAACCAGCTGTAATATCTATACAAGTGTGTGTGTATGTGTGTGTGCACCAAAGAGTTAAATGTATAGATTCTGAAGTGACCCAGAATGAAACTGAATGACATAAACTGCTCAGGAATGTCGGAAATTGAAGGGACAGTCTCGGTTTATTATTACAGTCCACGTAATCCATTCTCAACGAGACAGTTTCACTCGGGAGGGGAAACGGACCTGCTTTTTTCCCAGCTCCGATTAACACATGCACCCAAACGCATGCTCCTTCCCACAAAACATTTTGGCTCAAATAAACAGAGGCATAAGTAATTCAAGCACGCACCATCACCCAGGAGTCAATGAGGAAATAAATACAGGCAAGGGCTAATCGGGTTGCACAGAGTAAATAAACAGTCCTCCTGAGTGGGATTGTGGGACTGGACAGCGGCGAAACGATGGCCGCCCACGCGCATGACTCAACCATGCGAGTCTCCGAAGAGTACTGCTGTACAGTCAGACAGCTGAGGAGGCGCTGCCAGTATGCATTGTTTGCAGTCTGTCAACAGTATAAATGTTGGCTTGGTCAAGTGCAGTGTATCATTTGTATATAATTAAAAAATGTATCACGGTGCCTGGGAAAAATAAATAAATAAATAAATAACTAGCGGCACTCAAGCAGGTCGTAAATAAAAGCATTTTGTAGCTGACCATATTGGGTGGAATCGCTCATAGTTGGCACATTTTATGGCGTTATCGAGACCAAATATTCAATAGCATATATTGTTCTTCAATATTGAATTCGAGAGTCATGTGGAATATAAATATATTATTGTCTAAATGTATTTCTTTTCCCATTTTAATTCCATTTCAAGTAGTCAGACTCCATACTAGAGGGCCCAAGCACTGGTAAATATTCACCTTACAAGGAAATCCACAGAAAACCGTGTTAACTTAGAAAACTAAAACGATCTTTTGGTTGGATGAAGCCTCTACAGGTTCCACATCGAATCTTACAAGAGTGGCTTTAAGTAAAAGGTTCCACATAAACCCCCGGAAAAGATTTTCATATTGAGGTGTGAGGTATAATCCAGCACAGATCCTCAGCAAAACACATTATTATCATAAGGATTGTGTATCATGAAAGTATATTTCCCTTATACCCCTTATACTGTTGGATTCTCTGTTGAATTCTCAAAGGAAGTTGGTTAACACTGACATGATTGTGGAATGCACTTATTACATCCTAGATGAATGTAATGTTCTGGTAAACATTCAGTCCAGTGTTGGTCAGAGGTGTCAAGTAACAAATGCAAATACATCATTACCTTACTGAAGTAGAAATGTGGGGTATTGATACTTTTTTCTGGAGGAATTATTTTTCAGACTTTTTACTTCTACTCCTTAAATTTTCATGCAATTATCTGTACTTTCCTCTATTTGAATTGTAAAGAACGACTTCTATTTCATTTCGGCTTGTTTTCATACAAAAAAAAACCTGTCCAAATAAAGAGTGACTAGACAGTGTGAATGTGAGAGTGGCTGGATGAGAAGTATAAACATATACCACTCAGAGACCCTATTGGTTTGTATGCGATCCCTCGCACCTGCTCCTGAAAGAACATAGACAGTGTAATGAATAAGCTTTTGTCCTTGCCATTGTTTCCCATACATTACTTTTATACTTTAAGTAGTTTTGAAACCAGTACTTTTTACACTTTTACTTGAGTAAACTTTGAAACTTCAACTTCTAGAGAAGCCTTTTTAAACTCTAACATCTACACTTCTACCTGAGTAATGAATGTGAATACTTTTGACGCCAGTGGTGTTGGTAATGCAACACATCAGCCCAGAAAGCAGCATTTCTACTGAAGGAATGTCATTTTTTATATTGTTGGTTTATTTTTCTTCTGTACTGTAAACTTATACAAACACGTTATACATGTGTAGGAGACAAATGAAGTTACAGCATAAATTACATGATGATGTAAAAACAGGGTGCTGGTTGGGGGGGTGCGAGCTCACAAAGCTTCTTTGCATAAGACAAAAGGCCAAGGTTTCACTCAACCTCCTGCTGTGTAGGTGAACCTTTGCTCATGATGTAATCAAAGATCTAAGCTTAGGTGTGAACCTTTGGGTATCCCTATGGTAATGAAGGGGTCTGAGGGAGGGAGTGATCTGATCCAGAACAGCTACTTCCCCTGTGTGCTTTGTTTTCAATTATCACAAGTGCTTTGTTCTCCTTGGAGGGGGATGCCTCCAACATGTGTATAAGAACTACAGTACTAAGAACCTAAAGCAGACTTGACGCCCTGATGTGTGGGCTCTTCTGTAATAAAGACTCCTGGTCTTCCCTGGATATTATAAGAAAAAAGTTCACAACACTACCTTGCGACTTGCGACAATAAATCCTGAGAATGATCTTACTGTCCATGTAGAGCTTCCTTGCATCTGTCCATTTCTCAATATATGACGGGAGACACACTAATAAACAATCACTAAATGAAAATGTGAATCTCTATACCTTGTGACTAACTTGCGTCCCATAAAGGTGTATTCTTATTTCATGCTCCGTGTTCCTGAGAAAGACTACCGTGAGTTAACCCAGGCCAAAGAAAAATACTGAAAGTGGGTGAATAATTGAATGAATGAATGTTTGGGACATGGAATGTCCAGGCAGGTAATGTTATCTACACTATGGCCACTATAACAAAGGATTTAATTGTTCATCAAGGTCATAGTTTTGCTCATTTGTACATATTGTTGCACATTGTATTTGAAACACCTCCATCTCAGCCACCCAGGACAAGTGATTCCCTGTAATATAACCTTTCTCTGGATTTCTGAAAATGTACTGCGATTAACTCAACCTAATGTTTCCCCAAAGCAGTCAGAACGCCAGCACTGGTAACACACGAATGGCTTCGTGTTTCTCAAGATCACTAACAGTGGGGCAAAGATTTCTGCACTAGCTAATACAAAGATAAAAATTTTACGACATGGTCCTTATCCTTATCAAACCAATTATCACATGGTTACATTTTTTTATTCTCCCTCCCCCCCCCACTCTGATTTTACCGGCATGTGCTAAACCAACAAACATATTAGAAATGAGGTGGTGCTTTCACTGATTAAGACACCTCCTATTCCTGTTTACTGCTCCTTAATGGTAAAGAAATTGACTCTTTCCTTATATCATTGCTTTCATAGAACCTATATTAAGAAAACGTACCAGCTACGACGTCTTTGCTCATTAGGTCGCCACTATGATTACGGTGAAACGGTAGCTCTGACTGCTCTCTCTCGACATCTGGAGCCCTATTCATGCATCGCAGACAAGAACTTTCCACATGATAAGCACGGTTCGACTGTTTATATCAACGCCTGTATCTAGTGAGCTAACCACACTCATGATGCCAAATCCCTCTTCACCAAAGCGCAAATATAACGTCACAGTATGAGGGTAATCCTCGTGTCTTTGCACATGAAGTCAAGACACACACACACGCACGCACGCACATATAGTATCACTTTCTTTGGTTCTTGTTTCCAAGGACACAAGGTATGACATGCCAAACCACGATACCGCTAAAATGAGACATTTGCGCCGCTGTTATCCATCTTCAGTAATCCCACAACTACATGACCTCATGAAAGCTCGCCTGTACCAAATGAACAACAAATCTGAAATATTTCTTTACAGGTTCTTTTACTTTTACTTCAAGGAAGGTTGTGTGCTGATCAGGAGGTTGTACCGGGTGTCGGTAAAAACACTTTACATGATTCAGAACAGACATACTGTGTGTGTGTGTGTGTATGTTGTATGAAATCTTCCAGGTGCTGACAGGTAGGCTGATTGTTGTCGTGCTACCGTAGGTTAGGTAAAGTCGTCTGCTCCGATCGTACTTGGTATGTTGACGTTTGTGGACTTTATTTAAGAGTCTCTCGCCACTGCAGAGACCAGGGTTTCTAGTTAACCAGCGACTATGTTGCTGTCGCTCATTGGTGTTACACTCACAGAAATAGCCCATTTAATATTTGCCCCGATACAGTTTTCCGTTCGACGAATACGTCTTATATTAAGTCCACCATATCTAGACCGAAAAACAAAAAGACTATTCATGAGCAGCATTTCGTTTCACTACTACAATGCCTTGTGTTGTGTCCGCAGCAGTAAATCTTCGGTGTTTCTCTACACTCGGGGCTAAGCTCTAGCAAAACTGCTTCATCCGAGGCCTTGCCAAGCACCATATTTTACTCTCTCTCTGACGTAAACTCAGCCATGGGTACTCGCTAGACTTCACTTTTATGATTTTGTTATTTATAAAACCCTTCTGTTATGCCGAGCAATGCTGACTTTCGTTTTAACACACAGCAGATACATAAAAATGTTCCACCTTTATTACACACGATCGTCAACGTGCGTCGTGTTAGGCTTACCAGCAGACCCTGTCCATGAAGAATGCTCAGTAAGGAAATGCAGACCTTTGCGTGCATTTAACCAGGCAGCCTAATCTAGCACAAGACGCAACTTTTACAGCATTATGGGCAGACTCATGTATATCTGGATAGCCGACAGTGACTCGAATTAAGAGCCACCCTGGAAACTAAGAGCTAAAGCAACCAGGGTTAAAAGGTCAGAGTTGGGGCGTGGCACGGCCTACACATGTGGCATTTTGACAAACAAATACAGATGCGTCTAATAAATGGCAGACTCGCGCAAGAGCAGCTCCTGCAAAACACATCTGCACTTGGCTCCCACTAAAGCACATCTGCTTCCAAACAAAAAAGCTCTTTTTAACACTAAAAGATCAACATTGGGATTTTGTTCAAGTTTTTAGAGGTGATCTTAGCGCGTAATTGGCAATGGCGTACGTTTTTCGACCCACCTGAGAAGCTGTCTTTATCCATAGCCAGCAGGTCTCTAGCCTGATACAGGTAGCAGCGCAAATGGTAGCGCGTTCCACCTGGAACACAATGCGGGAATGAGCACTGTATTTTAAAACATTAATAACAAGGATCGTTAAAAGCGCCTGACTACTTACTATCAAAGAAGCACGAGATCGTGGGCCGATTGACACCAAATGTCGCCGTGAGAGACTTGTCGTCGGTTTTGTCATCAGTCACGTTGCTCTGCTGACGGACAGAAAGAAGAAACGTTAGAGCGAAACACTCGGGCCAATTATCCCGGAATACGTCCCCCGAATGTAAACAAGACTTGCATATTTTGGCTGTTTGAGCAGAACAAAGAGTTATTATGCCGGATCAGATATCTCACAATTCCAACCATGAGTGTAATGGAGAACGTGTTAATGATCTGCATGCCGCCAGTTAGTAAGAGGGCAACTCCATCTGCGCCACAAACCACTGGCACTCAACAATCATACGTCACCACCTCGTAGGGCTGGAATTTCAAATGAAGTAGCCAGAAAGAAAGGAAGGGGGGGGATCATTAAAAGAAAAGAAGCATCTAATTGTGTGTCTAATTTAAAGGGAAAGTGCCGTGTCATGTGAGGTTCCGCCGACTTGCGTGACTTATTGCCTTATTTGTGGGGGAGAAAAACGCTGTTCCCTGAAACAAAGCCGAGTTTAAACCAGTCACGGCTAAAATAGGATATGACAAATAAAATACACAAAACTACAGCAAACCAAATTGCATCAAAACCGGTTCAATGTGGGAATCCACCAAATTCATCTGTGGAATTGGCTCATACAGCACAGCATCATTCCAGTGGTCGCGGAAACAGGCCAGTTTCGTGTGCCATCCGCAGCTCAAGGACTTCGTATTGCTACTAATGCCTCTAGTAGAGAAAAAATTTGTATGCAGCAAGAGCGGTACTGCCACATACAGCGAGACATGACAAAAGTAGTTGAAATAACGGAAACGAGGCTGTGCCACAGTCAGGAACCAGCACTCCCGGCTCGAAACCACTGCTTAACCACTAGCGTGTGCCCAGCGTCAGCTCACGCCAATCCAACATATTTTGCTGGTTGGCTCTAGAGCGTAGAGACATCAGGAGCCAACAGAGCACTGACGCTTAAGAGGTTTGCCATTTTAATCATAATCCTGAAAATACCATCTTAAACGCCAACACGGGATCCTTTAACCTTTGAAAAGAGTTTCCACACTTTGTTTTTTTTATCCAGTGAACCCTCGATATGACCTACTGTATGGTAGGTGTACCGTTTAATCTTTAATCCATTTGGTGCATTTACAAAGTAGACCTTTATACAGTACTGTGCAAAAGTTTTAGGCAGGTGTGAAAAATGCTGTAAACAAAGAATGCTTTCAAAAATGGAAGAGCTAATCAATGAACGAAATGCAGTGAATGAAGAAAAGAGTCAAATCAATATTTGGTGTGAACACACTTTGCCTTCAAAACAGCAGTAATACTTCTAGGTACACTTGCACACAGTGTTTATGAAGGAACTCGGCTGGTAGGTTGTTCCATATTGGAGAAGTAAACACAGATCTTCTGTGGATGTAGACGTTCTCACATCCTTCTGTCTCTTCATGGAATCCCACACACACTCCATGATGTTGAGATCAGGGCTCTTTTAATACTGATTAAATTTGGGTTTTATTTATATTTCTGAAAGCATTCTTTGTTTACAGCATTTTTTTGCCTAAAACTTTTGCACAGTACTGTACATCGTATATAACGGATAAAACTATAATGCATACTTTCTCAGGCTCGAGGTTCTCTCGATTTCATTTTGGTGCGCACACAAGTGCGAGTGTAAATAAAAGTTGCAAATGTAGCACAGAACTGGGTTTTTTTTTTCTCCCTGCTTCATATTACAAACACAATTTTCCTCCCAATTTCATTTCACCGTGTGTGCCACATCGCCGTTTCTAAATGGGTTTTCCTGATTAAAGCAAGTCATCCAAGTACACGATTTTTGAAGCATTGTTCCATCTTGAAATATTTCGTTTGGAAAAATATTTTTCCAATTTCAGTTGGAATTTCAAAAAGATCATTTGAAAATAAAAAGAAGAAAAAAAGAAAAAGAAAAACACAAGCGACTATGATCATCACTTGGGTGGGCATTGACCTTGAAGCCAAACTCTAAATGTAATTGTTGGTGCCTGACTGTACAGAGAGAGCTGGTGAGTTCAGGAGCTGCCGGGGGATCCCCTACCCACAGCTGCTTGCATTAACAGGGCCCTTTCAATACCCGACCCGACTCCCATCCAGAGCGTTTCGGATCCAGCCAAGCCCACATCACAGCCCACGCCAGAGCAGCCTGGAATGAATGTGACACAACGGACCCAGTAGAATGGGAGCCTGAGAAACGAGTGAACATACTGTACTGTACACACACATTTTCCGTTGCGCACATGTACATGTGCACACACACACACACACACACACAGATCTGTCTTTATTTAATGGTAATTAGTCTCCCATTGTGCCCTTATTTCACAACTGGTTGCCCAGTCACTCTCAGCACCTCAGGCCCATCCAATCCCAACGCCAAACTTTTTTTTTTCTTTTTCTCTAAATCTAACTTTAACCATCAAGTTTCTGCTTCATGACTGAGAAGGTCGATGCAAATTAGCACAAACAAACCTTTCATCCAAACTTCTTGCAAAATCTTGCAAGAACCTATTCAGGGTCAGGATTCTCTTTCTTTCTTTTTTTTTTTCTTGTCTATAAAAATATATACTCCTGCTCTTTTTTCAAAACTTCCTGCGCTGTAAATTGCAAATTGTTCACTCTCATTACCAGTGAGCACTCCAGGGCAAAGATGGCCGCCGGTCCGGTCTTCTCCAGTGGCTCCATGCGGCAACGCCAGCGGCGACGGCGGAACGAATCCGTCTTCCTTTGCTTAAGGTGGAACTTCCAGCCAAAGAGAGAGGCATACTCCCAACCCTCCCGCTCAGACTCATCTGGACGCTGCTGTTGGAAGTTACACACACACACACACACACACACACACACACACACACACACGTATTGAGGAGCATTAAAACGACAGCTCTTGGATTAAAAAGATTCTTCAGATCTGTGCTCACAGAGCACCACCATGAGGAGAGCATACGAAATGTAATGAATAAAGATTATGTCTCTCACACACACACACACACACACACACACACACACACACACACACACACACACAACCTGACTCATTCTGAAGTGGTTTCCAATGTACCTCTTTATCCCTCGGCTTCTTTGTCTCGTCTATCATCGAAAAGATAATCTCAACAATACATCATTGTTAATAAATACGCGTGTGCTTTTGCCACGGGGTTTTCAGGATGCACGCCTGAAAAAAAACACAATCTCTCCCTCCGTCTTTCGCATACGCGCACGCGCTCACGCACATTTCCACAGATGATTAACATTAGGCATATTTGTGGCAAGATGCTAAATTTGGATGCGCCGCAGATTTCTTGCCAATGCGGAATAAGACTCGTAGATTAGAGACATGGGATCGATTTCAGATTAGTGTCAGATGGTGTGATTGATTAGGTGTCCTCTCAACCTCCATCTACAACCCAGAAGAACCCCACGTTCATCTGCCAAATTCTTCTACAGAACTCCGCTCAGCATCCCGACACTCGGACATTTCCCAGAATCCCCCTGAACTCGGAGAGCGTATATCGAGCATCCAATGTAGAGTAAAGAGTGATGACGAAGTGGATCCAATATGAGTGAGGAAAAGTTATTTTTTTATTGCACTTATGAAATCCATATGACCAGGATTCTATCAAGAGTGGCAAGATCGCGGTGTGGTACCTTTCTGAGCGCTTCTATTTTCTGCAGGTCTCGGCGGCGAAGGCGGATCCAGCGGCGGCGGCGATTCGTGTGGTACATTTTCTCAGCCGGAACCCAAGATTTAGGTCGACGGTCAGGAGGGATGGTAATGCCATACTCCCATCCTATGGGTAATCAGGAAAAACATTTTAGATAAATTCTTCTGAAAAACAAATATGTAAAAGTGTCCTTAATGCCTATTCCTTATGCAATTTATTATCAAATAGTCCAACGTTTATAAATTATACATTATAGGTACCTTGATCATCTACAGCCCGTTTTAGATCTTTACTCCATTCCACGTCTTCCCACATCCAGCCTAGAGGACACTCAATATCATCCTTGGGCACTGCTTTCTCTCCATTCTGTCCCCAGTGGATAAACACAAAACGGTGTGTTTTTAGGGCTACTTTGGGTCAGAATTAGTTCTTTCTCTTCGATTCGAATTCAGAAAACCAAATTGTGGACACATAATCGCTATACGGCGACGAATCCTGTTCAACTGTGTAAAGCTTTATATGCTCACCACATCTGTGTAACCTTCTGGCATGCCGATCCATTGTCCTCCCGGCAGCCGCATCTGATTCTCAAACACTTCCTCCATAAAAGTCATGTGTCCCGCATCCACATCATATAGCAAGCTGGGTGACAAAAAATATGGAGGGGGGGGGACAACATCTGGTCTGTGAAGCTTAATTAGGATACGCTGGATTATGCAAATGATCCGTGCTCAGTATGTGTTTATATAGTAAGTACACTCTGTACAAACGCTTGCAGCTAAAAAGTCTGGCCAACATCTTAAGTAGGCTAGATCCAAATGCAAAGTCATCCTTTTTTTTTTTTGTCCTAAAGAGCATGGATCAAAGCAAGCCTTAGCAAGTGGCAAGTGTTAAGAGTGGTATTTACGTTTTCTCTGGGCTGATGTACCAGTCTCCGGCCCATGCCCAGCCTGGCGAGGGTTTAAAACTCTCCTTGGACAGCTTTATTCTCCCAGTAATGTCGCTGAACTTGGGGTAAGTAAGCCCTGCAGTGCCCCAGTTTCCCACCAGAGCTAATTTAGTCTGGTTCTCATACTACAGAAAACATCACAGGGGGGAGAAAATGTAAAACAAAATCAGTGACAGCAATTCTAAAAGCATTGTGTTGCTGACTAGCTTTGGACAGCCTGAGGAGTGTGCAAAAACCAAAATTAACATAGTACGTCTATTTCATATCACTATATACATTTTTTAGATTTGACATGCAGTTATATACAGTATGTGTAATTACAGTTATTAATTTGTCCGACAAGCAGATGAACTCATCCACCAAGCTAATGGAGTAAATAATATGAATAGGCTATATATCGGTTCGACAGAGTTAGCGAAGATGTGAATGATCAAGGAAAATAGCTGAGCTCAAGCCTATGCTTTGTTCTTATGGGATAATATTGAAAATAACTTGTAACAAATATTGAACGGAAATGTTCCATTACCATTGTTATAAAAGGAGAGCTCTAAACATAATTATCACTTTGCTTATAATACACTATCCATTTATCTACAAATCCTTATTTCTGAACAGTACCTATAATGCATCAGTAAGATTTATAGTCACAAAATCATTTTTATTATTTTGAAAATCCTCTTGATGGCCTAAACCTGTGTACATGGGTGTGAGTAAACACACACAACATTTACAGCTACAGCTCTATCTTAAATACTTATTTACTTTTAGGACTCTAATGGGTAATAGCACTGTTCTACTTTGAGTATTGATTGCAATAGGTCTTGAAGGCTTGTAGCCGTCTATAGTTTCTATACCTTGATCATCAAGGAGACAGATAGATCAAATTCAAGTAATTATTTACCGTCTCTGCAAACACTGACAGTTTCCCCTCTGAAAACTGGCTGAAGTGTTTGGCATCAGCAGTTAAACCGAACCAGACCTTCACTCGAAGCTGCGCTGGGATCTTAGCGTCTTCGCTACCACCCTGTGGGTACTAAAACGTACAAGCCATGTGTAAACATATACAGTTTTTAATTCGCAATAAACAGTGCTATACAGAGAGAGCATATTGTTTAAATCATTGCTCTGTGGCAGACGCACCTTCATGAAGACGGTTTGCAGTTGACCACAGTATTTTCCGCAGTAACCCTGCGAGAACAGCACCTCATGGGCCGGGATTCTGTGGTAGGCCACTCTTTTTTCCCCCTGAAGCATCCAGATCAATATGTCTGGCAAACTGTTCTGGGGCTAAAAACATGATAAATTAATGATAGACAGACGGAAAGAAAAAAAAACTTAAGGCATGGGTCATTTATGGCACCATCTACTGTTTAAAATTAAAAACATGGCATTTTCTAATACCAAATATTTCATTATAAATTGATCTTTTACCATTAAATGACTTATGACAATCAAATTGCTTAAGATTCTCAGTTGCATAGAGTGACTATAGTAAAAAAAAAAAAAAAAAAAAAAGCTATTATAATGTGTCATGGCACAGAATTTTGAAGTGATAAAGAAATCAAATAAATCCTTTACATATTTAAAGGTAAAGCCATTTTTATTACTCTGCTAACATTAAAAATCATTCTTTTATAATTTAGTTCTGGCTGTCTGAGAGACAGGACTGAATTAAATATAAATATTGAATGACAGAACAGAGCGGGCCAAAGAACAAATATGAAAAGATACAGTGAGACAGAACAATAAATAGTCAGTTACTAAATATTCAAACGCTGCTGAAGCAGGTACATTGTGTAACACTGCTCTGTCTGGAATCTGATTTCCTGCAAACCAATAATGCCAGAAGGAAACCAAAGAGACAAAAGCAAACAGCAAAAGTAAAAAGTAAGGAGAAGGAAATAACACTTAAAATCGAGTCAATCCAAAACAGACCGTATTGTTTTAGTTTTTGGACTCGTGCACTCAAGTTCCATCTGGGGATTCTCACCTCTTCAGTGAGTGAGTGCAGTCTCATGGCCCAGTCCTCAGCCTGCTCCAGCACTGTGCTGAGCTCCGTCTCCTGGCCATGCTTCAGAGCTAATGCGGCCTGCTCGATCTGCTTCAGGTTCACCTTACGCAAACGTCGTAGCGCTTTATCCAGAGGGGTCACACATGGCCATTCGTCCAGCTCAGGAAGCTCCTCACTAAACACCACCAGCACGGTTATTTTGTTTCATAAAATACTTGCGCAAAGCAACAGAGTACAAAAAAAGCCCAAAAATGCCCATTAATAATAAGTCAAAAAAGCTCTCTTTCATTTAATGTGGTAAAACATTAAATAATTTAGTGAGATTCAGACGTCTTTGTTTTTACAAAATAAAAATCTAATATTCGTTCATTTTTATTCAGCATCTGCTCTATTTTGGTTGTGGTCATGGTGAAGCTGGAGCCTGTACTGGCAATAGTTGGCATAAAGCTGGAAAGTTCACTCCAAATAAAATGACAGTCAATTGAATATACACATTTACACCTCAGAGAAATCTTGCATAGCCAGGAAAACTAAAAGCCTGTGTTTGGACAGTGGGACACACAGACTGCCTTTGAAATGAATTTGTGTTAACACTTTACCCCACACACACACATTTTACTGTACTGTGAATCTCTAAGGCAGGGGTGGCCAACTAGTAGGAGGCTAAGAGCCACTTTTTCTTCTGTGTTACTGCAAAGAGCCACATCATACACATGGGTACACATGAACATCATCCCATTCCCATTGACGCATGTTATGTGAAAGCTCCTAAAGAGTCGCATGGAACTAGTTAAAGAGCCGCATGAGGCTCGGGAGCCACGAGTTGGCCAGGCCAGCTCTAAGGTGATCGTAATCAACTGTGAGGATCCGGCAGGAATTGTACCTGCATTGCACGAGCAAATCGTCTCCTTTTGTAGGATTCTGCAACAGCTTTGTTCCAGGATATGTTTGAGAATCTGCATGAACTATATGAACTCTGTCTATGGCGAGGCAATGCACACTTCTTACGTACGCATACAGTGGTGCATGGGCAGATGATAAAAAGGTAATATTTTTGGTCTGTTCAATTCAGTTATTCCGCATACTGGAATTAGGGCAGTCTAAGATTAAAGTCTTGAAACCACAAATCATTATTAACAAGTCTTAGACACAATACATGTGTCTGCAGCCACGCCTCAACGCAAAGGAAAACTCTGCACGCACTCATTGAAGCGTGCTTCCCACACACTGCCCTCTGTTGTTGAACACTCGGAACTAAAGCTGTCACTTTAATAGTAATCCTCTTTCGGCACATACAATAATTCTATCTTTTGTGTAGTTTTTTGACTGCTCACTCAAAACAAGCATATGCAACTGATTAACAGCAGGTGGTGATATAAGAAAATCAAGGCAAAACAATACAAAAGTCTAAACAGCTCAAGGGGTTCAAGAAACTTTCAAGCAGCACTGTATATATAATATGTCACACACACACACACACACACACACACACACACACACATATATATGTGTGTTTATGAACCTATACAAGTATATAAATGCCTTTCTTAAATTGCTTTGAGTTTTACCTGCAGTCTGAGATGATATCATCAAGTAATTTAACCACCTTCTGCTCCAGTCTGTCCTGGTCACCACCTGCTTGAAGTTCCAACTGTACAAGCTTCAGGTTTGATTCCTAGAACAAATGAAATAAAGATAAAAGTCAACATTCTCCACCAACAAAATAAAATAAAATCTCGCCTCTTTACATATATCTATATAACAATGCCACTTGTATATAACTTTTGGAGTCATATTCACATCCTCCTGCCCTCACCAGATGTTCTGTGATACTCAGCATCATGTTAAGAGCCTCGATGCGGGGGCTGATGTCTTCCCACTCTGACGACAACACCACCACAGGCTTCACGTTCCCCCAAGGCAGGTAATAGTACTGACAACCTACAGTCATTTCAACAGTTATAGCATTATTTTTGGCACCCACTGATTCGTGAGCATTACAGAGAGCATTACATTCTTTGAAATGCAGCATCACACTTCAATAGTCAGTGTACACAATCCATTTATCCCAAATGAATCCTAAAAGTAAAGGTAAGTCTCTCCATTTAGTGTACTTCATTTACAGTTCCTAACCATTTTTTTTGCCTAACGCAACCATTCTTTATTTCTTGTGTTTTGTTTGTTCCCGTGTCACCCCAATGTGTTACTTGTAGCCCATCCACATTGTTTTATATTGTGTATGGCAGAATACGTTTTTGTTTGGCACTAGTATGACGAGTGCTTATTTCAATTATTAGCAATTCCAACCTGTTTTGTCCCCTGCCCTGTCAAATAAATAGGCTGGTGTATAAGTCTTATCTATTTCTGTGTGTGAAATTTCCAGACTAGAACTGTATGAAAAAGTCAAACCAGCACATCTGGTGTACAAGTTATGTCTAGAAACACATCTATATCATGATCAAAGCAACAGAGATCACATTTTTTATGTTGATATTAATATTATTTGAAGATTTATTTATTTATTTATTATTATTTATTAAATAATGAAATTATTTATTTATTTATCTGTGTTTTTTATCTTGTCCTACAGCCAGGTAATTGGTTGTAATCTCACATAATGAATGTGCAGATGTTCTAATACAAGTGAACCCGTAAGTGTATACGATGAGCCAATAATGAACTCTTATTTGTTTAGAGCATGAAGAAAATCTTTTTCTTACCATCAAACACAGATCGACTAAACTGTGTTGTGGAGGCCAGAGGCAAGCAGGTGTAGTCAAACTTGTTGCCATAGTTACCAATGCTGACCTCAAACTGGATCGCATCATCCACGTCCTGAAGGAGTGTGGCCGAGTAAAAAGCAGCAAACAGAGAAAACTTTCTCTTCCGCATAAATTTCTGCGTGAAAAGCCAACCAGAAAAAAAAGCATATTTAAACTAATGTATACTAATCTAGAGTCTTCTTACTTGTGAGTGTAGTTTGAACTCGAAAAACATTACAAAGTCCAGCGAAATTTATTCTAACAACATTGACTGGAAATGTTGAAAGGTGAAAACAATACATCGCTTCCCATTTTGCAACAAAACATGCTCTACCGGCTCTCAGCAGAAATGGCATCAGCATCATTTTAAACATTTGGAAGAGATGTTTTAAATCACTACAACACAATTACTTAACACATCAACAAGTAGCTTCGATGGCTCTTACAATAAGTATGGTTGGGGGCCCTTTTAAAAACCGCTTCTTTTAAATGATGGAACCGATTACCTCAACCACCAGAAGGTCATCAGGGTAAATGTCTTCTACTTTTTGCTCCACCCGTTCACACAGCTTAGTAGTGAGCTCCAAGAGCACGCGGCCACGATATGCTACACCTTCACCCTAGACCACACAACACACACCATCGGAAAAACAAAATGATAATTTTTCTCAACACAAATGGAAATATCCATCAAATCATTTAACTGTAAGTGAATGTCAGTGTAGGCTAGATCCATTGCACGCTGCATTCACTGTCGGTTTAGACCCATTTTGGTAATAGACCTGAATGTCAAGCAAGACTGGGTCATTATAGAGGCTTTTAGACTCTCGATATCTTACACAGCAATGCAATAGTAGAATGCCATTTATGTGAAACGTGATCTACTTTACCTTGCCAAGGTTAAGAGTCTCATAGGGGTCGGAGAAGGCACTGAACTCTCGTGGACTTCCATACATATTCACGTAACTGGGGCCGAACGTTGGCAGGAAGCCCAGGCTGTCATCAGCTAAAACAGAAATGTTGAAGTTAAACTGTACGAGCGGTAAATGCGTACGCTAAACATGCTAAGGTTACAGTAAAACAATCTCTCCATTGATTTCACATGCTAAAAGTACAGCACCCAAACTGTTATATTGTGGTTTTCAGAAGAAAATTAAGTGCCTTAAATTGGGTGCAAGTAAGGTATATTGTATCGCACAGATACAGTAGGAAAAAAAAAAAAGACATACTGGCAATTTGGAGGGTCCTGAAGGGCAAATCGTCTGAATGCATAGAGAAATAAAGGATACTTTAAGCACAACTGTAATCTGGCTGAACACTCTTGCTAATAACTCATGCTGCCACATAATAGTTAGGTCTCCATATGTTTCCATGAAAAGGAGCCAATTAGTCAATCAATAATAAGCCAATCCAAGCATATCTATATGAACAATGCAACAGAAAAACCGTACCACATCTACATATTAAAATGCTGGAAGAGCTGGGGTTAACAAACTCATACTCGTACACCGACTAGACCACTCGGATCAAAGTTGGATTTTAAATATAAGTGTATGAATATATAAAAACAAACAGAAGTTCTGAAAGTTAGTTCTTGTTCATGCCACAGACCAAACAATGCAACCACACATATCGCAGAACCTAATGTCACGCCCAACCTGAACATGCGTTCGACAAACAACTATCCTCAAAATGAAAAAGTGATCTTAGTACAATCACAGTCCTCAGTAAAAAGCACTTTATTCCAGCACATGGTTAAATGCTTGATTCTCATTCGTTGTTGAGTAATACCCTCAGATTAATAGGTCACGCAGCATTTCCAGTGGTAACGAGGTTTGTATTAATGCACTCATTCTAATAAATTCCACTACTCTTAATAGAACACAGAGAGGGACATTAAACATTTAGAGACATTTAGGCCAAACTGATTTTCATTTTCCATACACAAGTATTATGTAAAGCTGCTTTGAGGCTATGACAAATTGTAAAAAGCGCTCTACATATAAAAAATTTAATTCACGTTCGCCACACTCCGCCACAGTCGGGGTTCAATTCCTGCCTCGGCCATGTGTGTGGAGTGTGCATGTTCTCCCCGTGCCTCAGGGGGATTTTCGGTCCCCCCCGGTCCAAAAACATGCACGGCAGGTTGATTGGCACCTTGGAAAATTGTGTATGAATGCGTGTGTGTGTGTGCCCTGCGATGGGTTGGCATTCCATCTAGGGTGTATCCTGCTTTAATGCCCATAGACGCCTGAGATAGGCACAGGCTCCCCGTGACCCGAGGAAGATCGGATATAGCGGTAGAAGATGAATGAATGAATGAATGAAAGAATTGAATTAATTAATGACAGCAAAAAGAGACATTTTGTGGATTCACAATCTGGATTCAGTGCCATGCCAGTGATGTCTCGGAAAATGTTAGGAGTTTTGTAGTCAGCGGCTTCACGACATACAGTGAGGGACTTGATGCTGGTTTATTACGATACAGAACAAGAATACCTTCATCCTAAAAACTAAAGTGAGAGAAAGAAAGTTCCAAGTTAAGAAGCTTTAAAAGAGGTATGTGTGCAGAATTTGAACAGGCTCGGCTGTTCGGAAATCAAGTTTATTCCACCCGCTTTGTGCCAAAACAGAGAAGAGACTTGAAGTGTTTCTTGTACCCTGAGAGGTTTTGGGACTAGTCGCACAGCGGTTGAGGAACAGAGGGAATATGGTGCACGTATAGTTGACCCTAAATTTGTTGACACATTCTGCATTCTATACACTGTATTTCATTAGCGCTGCAGCAATACTATTTTCAATAAAGACAAACGGGCAGCACACTGTTATTATAGGGATTCAACATTGATCAGTAAACATAAATGTAACTGTGGCTTTAGCTATGTGCATCGTTATGGTTAAAGATGTAATCAAGCTGATGAACCTGGCACTTGCACTTCCAATTGAAAAAGCAATGAGACATTACACTCCCATATGAAATGTACTGATTACCATCTATTTCCCCTCCTGGAGCAGAGATCTGTGACATACTCAGGTATGTGGTACCAATGACATCATTGTGGCTTGCTCGATCCCTAGCAGAAATGAAAATAATAGTTAAGTTCTAAATGTAACTACACAGCACAGAATGATTTGATACGACGAACCAAGGTCTCGTGCGGCGGCATATTTATTCATGGTGGGCTTTACCAATCTAAAATCCGTATCCTCATCTTCTCACACATAGATGGAAACTGTGGAGAGAAACAACAATCGGGATTGGCTGGGAATGTTGGGACCAATAACCTCTGATGTGTACAGTTACGTAGTTCATCTTACTCGGACAGGTAGCGTAAGGTTTTGGTTCCACTGTGGGTTGGCGTTCTTCTCCAGTATCTTACTGCACATCTGTAAATACATATGCATACCTCAAACTCTAATGTTTTGGCCATCCTTATGATTAACATAATGGAGCAATTTGCCCATGTTTTTTTTTTTCCACAATCATCTTTACTCTCTAAAAACATCAGCAACATCATCTTCCCATGTCTGTAATATGCTTTTATAAGAGCTCTGAAATACTGAGAGCTCGTTGGTTGTATATGAGCCTGCTTGGTCTATTCATCATGATCCCTGGCCTGCCTCACCACTGGAGAGTTTTTATTATAACCTGGTCAAATGTCTCTGAGACCTGGTTGGAACATTTCAGTCAGCCAGCTATAATTTCGTGCCATGGGTTGGAGTGTCTTAAAAATAAAACAGAAGCAAATATACTTCAGGAAAAGAAGAAAAAGGAAAATAATCCCAGCTGTAGATCGATAGAACGGTCGGTCATAAAAAAATTTAAAAAAAAACCCAGATGAATCTAGTGGGCTGTGGTGTGGGACTGCCTGAATATGGCTAATGCAGATCAAAGGCGTTTGCGCATCACATGTGACGTGTGTACCGTTTTGCCGGCGAAGTTGACTTCCACTAATGGATCCACCAGGTTTTTTCGGTTTGACTCGAGACCCAGAAATTGCTTCATGCCATCCATAAATGCATCATCCACTAGTAAGGGGAAAGCAGTGAGTGAACTAAAAGACATCATATACGTGTTCTTTTTTTTTTATTATTTATTTAAACGTAAAATATACAGTAATACGCACTCTGAGGCAGGTCCTCTGCTCGATAGACTTTCAGAGTGAAAGCGGCTCCTCTGAGTGTAAGCCCTGCTGGTCTCAGCAGGTTCGACTCAATGTCCTCTCTCTCCTGAAGTCCATCTTTTTCAGTCTAAAATGTAGATTTTATTGATTTTTCTTTTTTTATTGCAAAAGTTTAATAGGGGATACTATTCAAACATGATGTATACTCTGACTCACCGGTGGTTCATCACCCGCAGCCAGGACTATAAGGCTGACCTTCAGATACCCTCTGGCCCCAGCACAAAGATCATCAGGGTCAGCCAGCAACAGCCACTTCCTAAGAATAGCATGTTCTACAAAAGAATAAACATGAGCAATCCTAATCCACCAAAATAAATCTTGCGTTCCATTAGAGTAATACTGATATGGCATGGAAGCGAATGCACTTTTGAACCGCAAATAAATTCTGAACGTGGAATAAAACGTGTATTCAGCCAAGTGTCACACAAGTCTGCAGTACTCACTGTGTTCGTTATACACGATGCCAACATCCAGCTGAGCGAGAAAGACAACAAAAGAAAGGCATAAGTATTATCAGCTGTGCGTGCGAGAACAGATCTGTGTGTCCCACAAACAAGAGATAAAAAGGAAGCACAGATGTCATGGGAAGAGGAACAAAATACCCTGTCCATTCATAGCAATTGAAATGTACAATAAAAAACAATTGAACAACAATTGAAAAAAAGTGCAAAGCAGGAGAAAATACTACCTTAAATTCTCCAATAATAGAGTCGGTTCGAAGAGACTTGGAGTCAAAGACCTTGAAAAGGACACAAGTGTAAATATTACTAACTCATGATACTGAAAATAATAGGCCAAATTATTAGGAACTAGATCACAGGTCTCCAGATATCCAGCAAATATGGAGTATTTCCATTACCATAAACAGATTTCATACAACGGTTCATGTTTACATTTACAGCATTTGGCTGACACCCTTATCCAGAGACTTACAATTGAAGGTTAAGGGCCTTGCTCAAGGGCCCACTAGTGGCAGCAAGGTGGTGGTGGGGTTTGAACCCGTGATCTTCCGGTCTAGAGTGCAACACCTTAACCACTGGGCTACCACCACCTCCCTTCATATGCCTTACACACAGTTTAATTTTGCATCATCAGCACTGCTGTACACACTTAATTTTACACTCTTGCACTTTTAGGACAACCTGTAAATATGTCCATAAACTCATCAGGTTTGAGGCCCCCTGGTGGCCTGAATGTGTACTGCAAACAAAAAGATAAGTCGGCTATACCCTGCATGGCTTTTCAGCACTTTGAGCATGAATATAATCCGCAGCATCGACAGATTTCAAATAGATTTTTAAATGAACCCGAGTAGGATTTAATTGCAACAAACATCACCAAATCAACCATTAGGTCCTACTAATATTGTACTTAATCTATATTTAATTTTAGGAGTAAATTGGCAAATTTCATTAGTGTTCGGTGGTGTGTGACAGTATTTAGACACGTAGTATTTAAGACACGAAGAAACTTGTAAGCATTTACTAACATGCTGTCATTTAAACTATGCTAAATACAATTAGTAGTCTGCTTTGGTTTGGTTGTTCAGTTGGCTGTAAATAATCCTCCAAAACAGACTTCAAACCATCAAAAGAGCTCGCAAAAACAGCAGCTAGAATCCATGCATCCATTCATTCGTATTCATAGATAGAAATTCCATTCAGTTTTAGTAAAATGTCTGCTTACTGTGATAAATATAGGTTCATCAAAGAAATCTTTTGGTGTCTCGAAAAAGTTCAAGAAGAAAGTCTGTGGAAAAATATTTGAAAAAAAAAGCACAAACATGATTTTATTGATTGATGGTACGTTAATAGGTTCAAATTTCAATTAATGTATATTATAAAGCAGAAACAGGGCATAAATTGTAAATCCAACAAAAAAAAAAAAAGAATATTGATTGCAGTTTTTCTTATTAATAATTCATAATTCATTACCTCGTCAAAAAACGGATTGTTGCCTTTCTTGATGCATGTTCGTTTTGTCTGGCCTCCCACGGTTACTTTGACAACGGGTTTAATGTTAACGCCGGGCAGTTGCCTTCCCTCAATGATCCGCACCCGCACCTAAACATTTAGTCGTATGGTGTTATGGGTTCAAAATCTTTCGTTCAAGCGTGTTGGTGTCAGTCATTTTTACAACATTATCAATATATGATGCACACATTTATTAATGGGCTAACTTTTACACGCATAATATTTTTATTCGCTTATTTTTCTTACTGCTTAATATGTTAAGCCTTTTATATGTTAGATTTGAATCGTCTTTCCTATTCAAAATAAAAGACAAGTCGAGAGGGTTTTATTGTCATTTCAGCTATATGTAGATGATGCAGCAGACAGTGAAATGAGATAAAGTTTCTCCAGAACCTTGGTGCTACATAAAACAACATATTCACATCACACAACACAATACATAGAGCTACAAAACACAGAGCTGAAGACTAGACTAAGTTTTCCTAGCCACATAAAGTGCATCGTGTGTAAACCAGTGCAAAACAAAACAGTGTAGAACAGACAACACGAGACAAGGCAAATACACAAACACAAAATCACAGCGACCCATAACTTACTGCGTTTATATATATATATATATATATATATATATATATATATATATATATATATAGGTTGCCTGAAAATATAGGTGTGTGTGTGAAAAAAAAAAAAAAAAAAAAAAAAAAAAAAAAAAAAAAAAAAAAAATATATATATATATATATGATATATATATATATATATCATATATATATACACACACACACACACACACAGTGCAAAAAGGCTTACAAGCAAGATTTGCTCTTCGGTTTCAGTTAGTTTTCCACCGAGTGTATGACCGATGCTGCCACATGAGGGCGCTCTTTCCGCAACGCGAAGAACACTGACACACTCCAGCACATTTAAGCAATCATCTAAATCAGCCAATCAAATGGTGGATTCTTAGATGCTTTTTCACCTCACTACAGCTGATTAATTAAACTACTATATATTCCTTCTGAAATCCGTCTGGCCATTTTACTCTGATATCTCGTACCAACAACAGATTTCCACACACAAGCCGTCTCTCGTTTTGCAACATAAACTTTGAACACTCTTATCTGAGAAATACTGGGAGAACCTTTTAGCAGCATTTTTTTTTGCATTATTCTCCTGCTACAAGATTGGCTGATTAGATAACTAATGCACTAAGTACATTTGTTCCTGATAAAGTAATGGTAAATGTATATTTAGGAAATAACACACACCTCCAAACAAAACCACGCTGAGGTTAATCTGCACATTAGAGCATTATAAACTTACCAACTCACCAAGATTATATGCTTCATTACAATGTACAAATATAGCTATTTATTTTTCAGGCATTAGTTTACAGCAGAAGCATTCAAACAATTTTGTGAGATTGTGTTTTAACCTGAATATTTGGGCCCAATACAAACACACACACACACACACACACACACCTGGAGGTCCTGGGGTTTGTTGGAAAGTGGGGCTTTGTTGGTTTGCTGTTTCTTTTTCTTCATGCCCTGTGTAAATGCTGGAGGAGCTCTCTTCGGTGGTGTGTGTGGATCCCCGGTCTCCTGGCCTTGTGGTCCTGGAACAGGTTCGGGTTCCTCTGCAACCTCCACCATAATCATGCTCTCTGTGTCTTCATCTCCCATTGTGTCCAAAGAGAATACTGCACATATAAACATTATGCAGGGGGGAAATTATTTATAAAATTATAATCTAACCAACCTTTTTTGTGTGCTATGATTTAACCCCAAATGAAAGTAAACTGATTAATGCATGTGCTAATACTGTCACTTTATCATTACTAATGCTTTTCTCCATGCTCCATGTTTACACTTTCATTATGGTAAATACTGCATCGATTTGTTCATTTATCTGCATTCATTTATTTGAAGGAATAACAGTGGATTGGGGGGTTAAACCAGGCACAAAATGACAAATGAACCTCTTAACAAATCACTGATCTGGAAAAATAGATAACATTAACTTAAGCATGGGATAGTGGTCACGTGATACAAAGAGATACACATGCAAGTGCAGATATTTTTATTAGACGTACAAACGTAAACCAACCACAAAATACAAAAAGGAAACAATAACCTGAGCAAGAAAATAGCAAACAAAAGGACAACAAAAGTGACACGCTGAGTGCTGTGAGGGGCGTGGCTATACACAATTGCTCATTAAGAATAACAAGGAAGAGGTGCAAGTGATCAGTGATGTGACTAGGTCCTGCGATGTACAGGGGCAAGTAGGAGCCTTAATCCTGTTGCTCCTGCACCTAGGCATAATCTTAGAAATAATTTGGTTTCTTTAATGGTTTATTTCTACTGCTAATCTGTGGCGCGGTATTGGCAATTCTTGGGTCCTTGAGCAAGGCCCTTAACCCTCTATGCCCCACAGTCTGCTGTATTATGTCTGACCATGTACTCTGACCCCAGATTCCAAACAAGCTAGGATATACAAAGAGGGAATTTCACAAATAAAGCCTATTCTGTTCTACTGATAAGATGTTGATAGGATATTTGAGAACCCAGAGTTTTTTTTTTGTTTTTTTTTGACAAACATTTTAATCATTACATTTTGTACCTTCTTGTTTCTAAATGTAAAGAAGCAAATGGTGGCCCTGAAGCTCTCGGGACTGCATTTGTTTCATTCTTGTTTATTTCCTGATTCCTAATTTGTTTGTTTTTTTTATGATCATTTAAACATGAATTGAACACGTAATATTTTTTTCACTTCAGGACAGTTATTTTGCCCATGAGTATAGTTAAGGAAGTAATTGCTTCAAATACAAAATCATTCTCTCCTTTGTTCAGCAGTTGGTGGTAATCAGATAATAGAGCTAATAGAACAGCTAATTTAATATTGCATTGTGTGTGTGTGTGTAAAGAGATTACCTGTGACAGTATCCAGCTCTACAGTATTGTGTGGCATCTCTGGCAATGATGGGGGTTGAAAGATGGGAGACATGCCTGGGGGAGGACTGTAGGAAACCTGCAGAGTCACTGTGGCCTGGTAGGACAGAGTTATAATAACTGACTATTATTAGAATGTGCTGCACTGTACAGATAATGAAAAAAAGATTTCCAACTGCCCCCAACTTAACCACACTATTTGTCCGACAAATAGGATATACAGACTAAAAGATTAAAATATTTAATCACATATTTTACTGTTCTCACTGTACCATAAATGAATATTTTTCATGTTTTTTCATTCAAAATCTTCCCTTTAATAAAATAATTATTTTTTATTTATTTCGCTCTGGAAATTATTATTTTAATATTCGTTTCTTCTTCATTCATTCATTCATTCATCTTCTACCGCTTTATCCGATCTCGATCTTCCCTCGGGTCACGGGGAGTCTGTGCCTATCTCAGGCGTCTATGGGCATTAAGGCAGGATACACCCTGTATGGAATATCAAACCATCGCAGGGCACACACACACATTCATACACTAGGGACAATTTTCTAAGGTGCCAATCAACCTACCGTGCACGTTTTTGGACCGGGGGAAACCGGAGAACCCGGAGAAAACCTCCACACACACACACACACACACACACACACACACACACACACACATGACCGAGACGGGACTCGAACCCCGACTCTGGAGGTGTGAGGCGAACGTGCTAACCACTAAGCCACCATGCCCCTTCGTTTCTTGTTTATTAAGTAATTTCTTATTAATTTCATTGTAACTTTTTATTGGTTGTTTTAACTGTTAAATATGGTACGTGGCTCCTTTAAGAATTATGTTCTGGTTTTGGTTTCTTTGCATATAAACTGATGATACAGTATATATGCTGTAATATATGGTAATATAAAGAATAGCTCATACCTATTGTGAATGTAGTAGGCTTAATTTGGGGAAATATAGGAAGCGTGAGTGGATCTTTTATATTCCGTTCTCACATTACCAACAGTAAGTGCGGCTGAGGGAAGGTCAAGGTTGAAATTATCTGGGAAGGACAGGGACTGAAGCTTCTTTATTCATCTGTTCTTTTTATCGTTCAGATTGAAAAGTGCCCAGTCCGGTATCTGTTAAATCTGTATCTTATATCCAGAAATAAGCATTTAATTATAGCAATAAGCAATTATTTCTAAACAAAAAAAGAGTACACTTCTGTAATTCAGCAATGTACTCAGATAACACTGTTTTTGCACCTTGCCAAACCTTCCTGAAGTTATTTCCTATAACTGGGCTATTCTAGAGAACACGGATACAAAACAGTTTAAAGGGACAACTCCACCTTCTCTTGTCTATCCAATTCCATCCAAGGGTAAGACACACACACACACACACACACACACACACACACACATACACAATGCCAGGAAGTAGGGTTTAGATGCCAGGAGCAAAGTCCCACACTTTGGACCTGGTGTGTGAGAACAGTAAAAAGACACTGTTTAGTGTCATCAGGTTGTAGCGTTATAGATGGAAAACTGGTGCCATCTAAAGGTCATCCCACATAAGAGGTCGAAACAAAACTAATAGCTCCCTTGCAGCCTTCAGGAAATTTCTTTTTTAGACTTAAAGCAGGCATGTGTGTGCAATTGTGCTTGTGTATATATGCCTCTAGTCCACTTTGACCTGAAGGTCAGGCTGACGAAAAAAAATGAACAAATTTCACAATGTATTATAGCTGTTGCTGAAACCCACAGCTGCTTGATAATGACATAGTAGAATGTAGAATGCAAAAAATAAAAACCAGGCTGCTATTTTTGATTCACGTAGAGGAAATTAAGGGTAATCTGTTATAGGCGGCATGTTACTGTACAAATGGCACTTCCTTTTTAATGGGTGTGCCAGGGATTCCATTACCGTCGGCTAGTAGTGGTCAGTCACTGTCAGAACAGTCAGTATTCCCTCACACGTCTCCCGTTTATGTCCCAGCATTTTATAAATCAATGCCAGATTTAATGCGAATTAAGTTTTCACCAATATGTTTGATTTAACACATTCAAATTATGAGTTAATGTCTACACATTAATTAGTGTCAATATTAATAAACCTTCAAACATACATTCTTAACAAAGTCACAAGCATTGGCTGTTTTAATCTTATTAACGATGCTATTGTATTATTATTATTATTATTATTAATGAAGAAATAATTACAGCGTGATGATGGATGGACATGTTGGAAAATTCAGAAAGAATGGTGTAAATCTGGTCTCATTTGTTAACCTCTGAAACCTCCGTGATAATTAAGTATAACGTATTGTATTGTAATGTGTTACAACCTTAACTACATTTTATTTGACTGTTGGCATCTTGTTTGCTGTATTTGGTGGTGGAATGCTACGTTACACACTCCCAAATGGGTTTGGAAAAGATGCCACGTTTGTACGACCAAAATGAACCTTCACAAGTAATAATTGCTTAACTCGGTGCTAGGAGTCATGAAGAGACGGGAAGAAGATAAAGAAATATGAGTGTCCTACCCCAGTGGTGTTCCTCTTGGTGTCCACTAAGGATACAGTGAAGCTAGCTGCTAGGTTTGGGGAGTTAAGGACATCTCTTAAGGAAACCCGGCATTCCCCCAGAAACCTGCAGGATTACACAAACATCTTATAGGTATCGTGTATCGGACACTTTCTGGCAGATAAATGACACAGACTGAAGTATTGACTTGGTATAAGAAAGGAGAACCTTCACAAGTAGTGATTGGTTAAACATTCATTTGAACTAGGAGAGCCAAACATGTGCCAGTGTGGCCATAAAGTATGTGAGTGGCCTTATGACCTTATTGAACAGCTTTGAGATGAATTGAAACACCATCTACACAGCAGGTCGCCTCAACCTACTACCTTTACTAACACTTGTTTCCTCATAAGTGCACAACCACGCTCCAGAATCTAGTGGAACATGTGGTGTTTGGAGGTCATTATAGCAGCAAATTGGGTCCATTTTTGGAACGGGTGGGGAGGTGTACACACACTTCTAGTGTACCTGAGGTGAGGTATACATTTATAGTGCATCCGCACAACGCTGGTTTCCATCCTTTTCTTTCTTGGCTCGTTACTATATAAATATATATGACTCTGAAAAAGGATACTAGACAAAAAACTGAACAGCATTTGTCATTCATTCATTCATTCATTCATTCATCATTCATCATCTACCGCTATATCCGATCTTTCCTTGGGTCATGGGGAGCCTGTGCCTATCTCAGGCGTCTATGGGCATTAAGGCAGGATACACCCTGGATGGAATGCCAACACATCGCAGGGCACACACACACATTCACACACATTCATACACTAGGGACAATTTTCCAAGATGCCAATCAACCAACCGTGCATGTTTTTGGACCGGGGAGGAAACCGGAGAACCCGGAGAAAAACCCCCTGAGGCACGGGGAGAACATGCAAACTCCACACACACATGGCCGAGACGGGAGTATTCTTTTTAACTTGAGATATTTATGTTTCTTGCTTTTTTTTTTATTTAGCTCCTTCCTTCCTCTGAATGTTATCAGGAGGTTTTTTTGAACTATGTTAGCATTCAAATAAAAATAAAAATCTATTCTTATTTTAAGGAGCATTATGCAGCATTCCTGGTTGAGATGATAAAGACATGGAACACTGCCACGACTCCCATCCTGTGGGCATTCCCAGCCACTTTTCCCCACTCATCCTTCCTTTTTCGTGACTACTTAAATCACACCAAGATACGTCCTCAGTGACCCTAAATCTACCAGAAAATCACCAGTCTCTATTTTACAGTAGTCCAATAATCTATTTCCATGATTATTATTTGAATGCATTACCTCCATCAGCTAACAGTTCAGTTTATTAGACACCTAATACACAAGGTTTCACTGAGAAATGCTTTTATTCATCAAGTAATTGATGAATTTTCTAAACGGCTTTCAAATGTTGTAACTGATATAAAAAAAGAATGAATTATTGCTAGTCTGCAACCATTCTATTTTTTCCCTCAATAATCTACACTCAGTAATGTGCAAATTGAAGACAGATTTTTTCTTTAAAATTTCTGCAATTCAGACTGTTTAAAACATTTGCTCTGCACTGAAGATTCCCAGGGGCACGGTGGCTTAGTGGTTAGCATGTTTGCCTCACACCGCCAGGGTCCGGGTTCGATTCCCGTCTTAGCCATGTGTGTATGGAGTTTGCATGTTTCCCCCCCCCCCCCCCCACCCCGGTCCAAAAACATGCACGGTAGGTTGATTGGCACCTTGGAAAATTGTCCCTAATGTGTGAATGTGAGTGTGTGTGTGCCCAGCGATGGGTTGGCATTCCATCCAGGGTGTATCCTGCCTTAATGCCCATAGACGCCTGAGATAGGCACAGGCTCCCCGTGACCCGAAGGAAGATCGGATATAGCGGTAGAAGATGAATGAATGAATGAAGATTCCCAAGAGTACAGTGCTCTCCATAATTCTCAAATGGAAGAATTGTGGCACAACCAGAGCTCTTCCAAGAGGTGGGCGCACAAACTAAAGAACAATGGACAAAGGAGACCTTAATAATAGAGGTGACAAAGAACTGTATGGTCACTGGCTAACACACAATTTAGAGAGATCCAGAGATCCTGTGTGAATATGGGATAAAGTACCAGAAGGACAACCATCACTAAGCCTCCACCATTCTGGACATTTGGACACGGTGGCGGAGTGGCTAGGTGGCAGCCTTTCCACAAATCCTATGAAAGCCTGCTTGGAGTTTGGCAACAGGCACCTGAAGGACACTCAGATTGTGTGAAAACAGATGCTCTGGTCTGATGAAACCAAGATTGAAGTATTTGGCCTCAATTCTAAACATTATGTAGTTTTTTTTTCCTCGCTTAAAAGATAAGATATTCCTTTATTATTCCCTCACTACCTGCCCAAAACCGACCCAAAATTAGCACTTTTGTATTTTGGCGCCCCTGGAGCACAGAGGGTTAAAAGGTCCTTGCTCAAGGACCCAAGAGCAGCAGCTTGGCCATACCGGGGCTCGAACCCGGATTAGACCACTGAGCTACCCCTTCCCATATATCCTATATATCCTAGAATAAAGGTATATCTTATCTTTTAAATGAGCCTGCTAAATGCTGCCAATGTAAATGTAGATGAAGAATGAATACTTGTGGATGTGTGATATTTTCATTCATTCATTCATCTTCTACCAGGTCACGGGGAGCCTGTGCCTATCTCAGGCGTCTATGGGCATTAAGGCAGGATACACCCTGGATGGAATGCCAACCCATCGCAGGGCACTGTGTGATATTTCAATGTTTTAATTGTTGTTTTTAGAATGTTGTATTCACTTTGTCATTATGGGGTACTCAGTAAAGATTAAGATCAGGCGAGAACAGCCTGGCCATCTGGCGGATTGGGAATTTTCCTGTTTGGCCGACGGTCTTTTTGGGCCAATGCAGCTCATACAAATGTTGTTTATTCTACTCTAATCAGTTGATGGCTCTGAGGTCTTTTTCGTGGTCACACCGGCCCATGAGACATTTAACCGGAAGCTCATTGGTACTTTTCTTAATTGACATTGGGCCACAGCAGGCCCTTCTTCAGCTGTCATGGATGATGAGGATAGTGGTAGTTGATATACAGTTCATTCATAGTAATCATACTCCTTGAATATTATATATATAATATCTTGTTATATCTTACAAAAAGTGAAATAAAATTGGTTTCTTTTATATTATATATATATATATATATATATATATATATATATATATATATATATATATATTCATTCTTTCATCCATCCATCTCTACTCTACCGCTACAACAAAATCCGATCTTCCCTCGGGTCACGGGGAGTCTGTGCCTATCTCAGGCGTCTATGGGCATTAAAGGCAGGATACACCCTGGATGGAATGCCAACCCATCGCAGGGCACACACACACACACACATTCACACACACATTGACACACTAGGGACAATTTTCCAAGGTGCCAATCAACCTACTGTGCATGTTTTTGGACCGGGGAGGAAACCAGGAGAACCAGGAGAAAAAAAACCCCTGAGGCATATATATCGGGGAGAACATGCAAACTCCACACACACATTTCCAAGACGGGAATCGAAATAATAACCCGGATATATATATATATATATATATATATATATATATATATATATATATATATATATATATATATATATATTATATACACACACATACATATACATATACATATATATATAAATATATACACATATACATATACACACATGCCAGGGTTGATTATTTTGTCCCATTGCTATCAGGATGCAACATAACTTGAAATAGAATGGGGTCTGATATGGTTAAAAGTCTAGATGCCAAACGGTTTGGTTCCTGCCATTATAACATTTTCCATTTTGTTGAGATTGACAAATCTCTGTTAAAAATTAAAAATTTATATTTTACTTCAATTTTTCTTTAGCTAAAGCACAAAAGTACATAAAAGTATCAAGATAAGCTGATCTCTTAAACTATATTTATTTAAACAAGTCAATGTTTAATCCACTAACTTTGAGGAGAAAGTGTTGTATTGATTCTATACAGGGAGGGAATTGTTACTAGTACAAGAACTGTAAGGTCTGAGTTTGTGAACTACATTGTGAACTCTAAAAAACAGAGAAACCGGGTGTTTTCTGATCTGTAGGGAAAAGTACAATGGAAAGAGAAAAAGTACAATATTAAAAATAGAGATGAACTAAAGGTTTGTGTACAGTAAATGTTTACATTTACTGAATTTACTTTTGCACACTAACAAAGGAAAAAAATACTTCTTTATTGTTCACTACTGCAGAATTAAGAAGCAAAAATAGGTTTCAGTGTAATAAAAGTTCAGGCATTAAAGCAGAGTACAGGGTTTAGGATTTAGTGCTTCATCTTCCACATACCGGTTCCTTCCCATTTTTTCATGGTCCTTCACAACCACATGCAGCTCTGCTGTGGAGTCTAAGGGTGTTCCTTTTAGGTCCCACTCAAAACCCTAACATGAACAAAAAACAAATAAATAAAAGAGGTTAGACAGATGAGACAGAGGAAGCAAAATGCATTCTCAGCAGGTGAAGTAAGAAATGGTATTTCATTGTACATATATTACCTTTCATGCTGTATTTTATATAAAGTACAGCTTCACCTTGTTGCATTGTTACGTACTAATATTTTAAGCAATACCGTAATACACAGTTGTGAACTAACCTCATTCCAGACAGGGTTGACATTGTTTTTAACAACTTTGGTCTTCTTTTTCGACCCTGAATAAAAGGGGGAAAAAATGCAAATCATTTTACTAACTGTGATGTTGAAAAAATGTTTACTTTATTATGAATATGACAAATACCTCTTAACCACAAAACATTCAGTGTGAGACCCGGCGGCTGTTTATGCCGCCATTATTTCTACATGGTATGAAAATGAGGGGTCAGACTGTTCATATATATAATAGAAGGAAACTGATTCCTCAAACCGGGAGGAGAAGGAAGGCTGTGTGGATTTCAAGTGTATACAGGAAATGTTTGTTCCAACTATAAACAGATCTAATCAAAGTAAACATCTCCATCATCTCTATAAACCATAGGAATTGATATGCATTAATATCAAAGTAATAAAAAGTCAATCAAATTAATGAGTGACGAAGAAGGATTGAAACCCAGATAAGATGACATTTGGCAATCAGAACCATGATACACATTGAGTGAGAGCAACACTGATTAAAAAGCGCTACTTGGAGGGGGAAAAAAATAACTGTAAATAAATAAAATCATGTTTTACTTCCAGTAGTTTCTGTTACAGGTTTTTATAACTTTGTTATGGGCTTTTCTCATTCTTCAGTTTGACTGATTGTAATGCCAGGGGAAGCTCCATAAAGCCAATTCACAAATCTGTCAAAACAACTATAAATGGATACAGGAAAGTTTTGGTTTTTTTTCTTGTTGTGCCATGGCTAACAGGTATTAAAATAACTTTCTGGCCTTCATGCATCAGAGGATATTTTTGGAACCTTATCTATACAAGCCAATGGGTACCTAAAATAGTAACACAACTTTGAAATTGTTCAATTCACACATAATCCGCACTCTTTTCATCAATATCCTTCAAAAACCCCCCCCCCCCCCCCCCCCCCCACCCCCCCCCCCCCCCCCCCCCCCCCCCCCCCCCCCACACACACACACACACTCCCCAAGCTTCTCTCATAACTTGTTGCTTACTCAGAGCTGCCTTTGCACGGAATAATTTGCATTCATGCTGTCTTTAAATGGAGATGGCATTCAATAACATTAGGGAGGGGAGTGCTTTGGCTACTGCAAATGATTCCACCACTTATCTATCATACACTTTAACAACCTCTTTTTTGTTGCTTGACACTTATTTTTAGCCTGTTTAAGTTTAACGTAAATGTACAGTTAACTACCCTCATTTTGAGCCTTCGTTTTGGGCCAAACTAGTGTGCGCAATGCAGCGCACACCTGGGCAAGATCAGGAAAGTGTTCAGGAAATGAGCAAGAATTGAAGAAATGCACTCTTGAGACCTGCAACTATTTGCTAGTTTACTTTGCTGCAGTCAGCTTGTTAGGGGAACATCAATTAAAACATGGATATTTACTTAGATAATTATTTTTGTTACGTGCAAAGGTAAACTATTTTAATTAATACTTTTATAGGTTCACCAAATCACACAAGAGTAAAATGTAACAACATTAGTTTACCATTTTGTTACGTTATCTATTTATTCAGTCTTTACTTTATGTAGGTATTATAGTTGAAATGAAATCAATTTTGCACATGAGGTTAATATATATATATATATATATATATATATATATATATATATATATATATATATATATATAATTATATAATATATATAATTTTTAATTTCACTTCCTTTAATTGTTTTACGTTTACTTGTGTTTTCTTTGAAAAGCGGATATTCCCAGCATGCCATACAAACATGTACTCTAATTCCATTATAACACAACTTTACCAGATAGTATAAATAAAAGTACACAATAACGCAATCAGCTGCTCTGAAGAGAGTGGTCAACAGAGGAT
The DNA here is from genome assembly GCA_030449085.1 of Kryptopterus vitreolus. NCBI lineage: Eukaryota > Metazoa > Chordata > Actinopteri > Siluriformes > Siluridae > Kryptopterus > Kryptopterus vitreolus. The sequence goes on along the minus strand of JACRUU010000017.1, from coordinate 11,571,731 downwards.
AATGAACTGCATTGTTGCTGTACAATCTGTACATCTAAACAAACCCCTACACCAAGTGCACAACCACAAAGAACCAAATGGAAAATGTCGTAATTCCAAAGTGATAACTGGGTTTTTTTTTTTTTTTTTTTTTTTCCAAATTCAGAGATGAAAACACCCTGCCCTATACTCGCATAAGAACAGGAAGTTCAGCACAATGACAGGAACTACCAATCATCTTATAATGTAAAATAAAAGTGGCCAAGTGGAGCCCATGTTACTCATTCATTCCACTGGAACTGACCTAAGACCCATGGTTCTATTATAGCAAGACATCTCATGGGTTTTTGGTTTTTGTACAGCATAAGCAGAGGCATGTGTCGGATGTACTCTTCCTCAGTGATACAGCTGTAGCATTCCTGACGCGCCAGTGAACATTATAGCAATCGTTACTGTTTTCACAAAAGCATTCATTAAAAAAGTAACATGAATCACTTACAACATACACTAGTTCGGTTTCCTGAACCTCTAAGAAATGATCATTCAGTGATTTATTTCTTTATGTTGAGAAGCTATTCCAAGAACCCTGGGGATAAAGCAAGGGTGCACCTTGGATAATACACCAATCAATGCCACAGCACCCTGAGGACATTCACTGACATTCATTTCAAATAGCCAAATCATCAATCAGAGGATTTCCGTGGAGGTTGGCTTAAAAAAAAAAAAAAAAAAAGACACGAATGTGTTCTTCAATCATATACCAGCACCACCTACCATTCAACAAATGAAAAGATCTGCACTCTTACACATACCTCTGAACGTGATGCTGGCTAACGGGTCACTTTGCCGTTCCCCTTTCTCCGTGTTCTTTAGGTGAGTCGCTCTCTGGAGCACACACCTCAACATGGTGCCACAATAAATGTCCAACTCAGCGTTCCAACAGACTGGGTGAAACTCCACACATCACAGTAAATATCCACATGCAGCACGTATATCACTTCTCCTCACAGTAGAGGTCCAGAATGTAAATCCTCTACATGCACCAAACCGCCAGCTGCCCTCGTAATAACTTCGTAGATACGATGAAAGGGTCTGCCGGAGCTTACCGAGACATAGACAGCTAAACCAGACGCCCCACTCTGGTAACCCAGCCCATGTGCTGAGAGGAAATCTTAACATTTCCTGCTGCTTTGTCCTGTCCCACTCTCCCTGTTTTTTTTATGGTGACATACAGGACTAGCATGAACATAATAACGCAAGTTCAGACAATAGATGAGTAAAAAGACACTACATGAGTAAAGACACACAGTGTACATGATGTTTTTTTTTAATCAGATAAATGATATACCTATGGCTCCACTGTGGTTCATGAAGATTAATCACTGCCCCAGGACATTTCATCAACATTTTATATACTAAGAATATAACAGACATGTGTCAGGTCACATAAGCCTACACATAGGATGTGAAAACAATCATGTGAATCTTGCAGAACTGAAATTATACTAGTTACCACCAACTGTAGACTCATATGACGTATATGACGAATTAGAAATTTCTCCATTTAGTTGAATTCCAGAAGGTTTTTCCCCCACTTCTCTTATTAATGAAATGAATGCTAAGCAACATAAGCAACATACTTTCAAGATTCATTTACATATAGAGAAGCAGAAGGGGTCAAATAAAGAAATGTGTCTGTTTTCTTTAGCAAATGCCGCTAGAGGGTTTCTTTCTGCGTGAAAAATTTAAATACAACAGCCTTCCTTCTGATTAATAAATACTTAGAAATGTCAAAGAGGGGGCAAAAGAGTACGCTACACATATTTGACCTGCAGCTTGCTTGACAACAAACAAACATCAGAAGAATTTAGAAAATATGAATGCAATACTGATCCGAAACAAACAGACATTGTTGTGTGACATTTTTTCTGGTTCAGTACACGGGAATAAATCCTGATTACTGATCAGCAGTGACTACCACAGAGGCCCCAAACTCTGATGACGGAGCAGTCCTTATAAACACAGAGCCATGCTGAACTAAACAGACACATGCGCACAGCTACAGTGTAACAGGACTCCACTGCATGCCCCAGATGCAGAGAGAGAGAGAGAGAGAGAGAGAGAGAGAGAGAGAGAGAGAGAGAGAGAGAGAGAGGAGAGAGAGAGAGAGGAGGGGGAGAGGGAGAGGAGGAGGAGAGAATGAGAGAGAGAGAGAGAGAGAGCGAGAGAGAGAGAGAGAGAGAGAGAGAGAGAGAGAGGGGGGGGGGGGGGGGGGGGGGGGTAGAGAGAATGTGTGTTTTTCCAATAATAACCTCAGCTGCTGTAGTGTTAACACATGAACACAGAGACAGTGACCAAGACAGAGACAGACACTGTCACAGGAGGACAGAATGAATCGATCACAACACTAGAAACTGGTGCTGGGAGCTACTCATCAGTATTTTCCCTACCTTCATATGTGACACAGCAGTAGGCATCTGAGATGTCCTCATCGTGCGTCAGCACATTCTGGGCACAAAGGATAAATACACGCAGCATGAGGAGACAGCAGATCTGGTCCTGTTCACATCCACCACCCCACCACGAGTCAAACACACACACCAGGGGTGATCACACTATGCGTATGGCTGCAGAGCAGCCTGAATGATTCCTTAAGTAGAGAGCAGGAGGAGTGGGGGAATAGAAAAGAAAGTCAGGGAGAAGAGAGGATCTTGTGGCAGACTGCTGCTAGTGCAGACACACACACACACACACACACACACTCACACAAGAGAGCCTGACTCATGCCGACAGACACTGAGACACACACACACACTCATACACATGCTGACCCATCAATCATAGACAGCATTCTTCTTAAAGGCAAAGAACAGTATTTTAATGTCACAAATGTAATCAAAGTATGTTTAATGTTAATATTTTTAAGTATTTATTTTTAATGTGATGTTTAATGTTAATATTTTTAAGTATTTATTTTTAATGTGAGCAATGTGATACTTTAAGCAATTTGGTAGATCTGGAGCATTTTAACGAGGAAACTTTGCCACACTAAGATATCCAAAATAAGACTTGCAAATTGTTTTTTTCTTGCTTTGCGCTGTAGAGGTCTCTATCCGAGCGAGCTCCTCCGAGCGACGTAAGAAGTGACCTAATGATTTCGTTAAATACCTCACACTGCAAGCCTCATGAATGTTATCAGGAAGCCATTGATCAGCCTGCTGCTAGATTGAATTAACATTGACCTGTTTACTAGTTCATTGTACCACATTCAAGGATCTAATTAAATTTGAAAATTGTTGTACGAGGTGTACAGAAACATGGGTGCAGTTTTTTTTTAACAAAGCTAATTACGTACAACCATTATATCCCAAAATATTGATTTTTTTTTTTTACTTTGTCAGCAAGGATTCTTTATCAAGAAATGAGCTAATGTTTAAATATTGAGCTAGTCTGTGCAATTGGGTCATTTTAAAACAACAAATATCACAACCATTACCTTCTCTGAATATTGAAACTACTTTAAGGTTTATACTGTGTACTCTATTTGAATACAAAGAAATTCATTCATTCATTCATCTTCTACCGCTATATATCGGATCTTCCCTCGGGTCTCAGGCTTCTATGGGCATTAAGGCAGGACACACCCTGGATGGAATGCCAACCCATCATAGGGCACATTGGACCGGGGGAAATCTAAAAACCCGGAGAAAAAAAAAAACCCTGAGGCACGGGAAGAACATGCAAACTCCACACACACATGGCCGAGACGGGAATCGAACCCGGACCCTGGAGGTGTGAGGCGAACGTGCTAACCACTAAGCCACCGTGCCCCTCAGAAATTCATTAATTCATTCATTCATTCATCTTCTACCGCTATATCCGATCTTCCCTTGGGTCTCAGGCCTCTATGGGCATTAAGGCAGGATACACCCTGGATGGAATGCCAACCCCCGCAGGGCACACATACACAATCACAAACACATTCATACACTAGGGACAATTTTCCACTGTACCAATCAACCTACCGTGCATGTTTTTGGACCGGGGGGGAAACCGGAGAAAAAAAAAACCCTGAGGCAAGGGGAGAACATGCAAACTCCACACATACATGGCCAAGACGGGAATCGAACCCGGAACCTGGCGGTGTGAGGCAAACGTGCTAACCACTATGTCACCGTGCCTCCAGAAATGAAATTATCATACACTATTATTAACTAGATTATTATATCTATTAAATAAATTTAAATTATTAAATGAGAAGTTTTTGAAATAGGAATGAATAGGAATCAGACCTAGCACTTCACTAATAAAAGGTCAAAAAAAGAAAATAGGAAAAAAAAAAGTCAAAATAAATGAAAGAATCATGATTTCATATATTTACACAATACCAATCATAGTTTATAAGGTTCCTAATAAACTGTGTATATTTAAGCATTAGCCCTGGGATTAAAACCACTGACAGGTAACATGACTAATATTGATTATACTGTCATGTGGATATATTAGGTAGCAGTGATCAGTCAGTTCAGGAATCAAATGTATGGATCTAAAGGACCAAGACAAGGGTCAAATTGGGATTAACATTGCCAGAAACCAAACTCAAACACAAAGCCTTCCTCTTTCGTGAGACTCTGACTATAGAGCAATTGAGAATCAGTACAATGTACAGTGACAAAAGAGTGGAACCAAACAGCACTTCAATCTTCAGGGATATTCTTCTTGAGTAATAGAATCTCCATGACTACAGGAACGGGACACTTATTTCAAACCTCATCAGACACCAGAGTTGTTTTATATTGTAAACTACCTACTGATTTATTAATTATCCCGCTAAATAATTCACTATTTAGATATATATAGAGTTAGTATTGGAACACCAGCCATATATGGCTCCTCCCCATGTGCTACCACAAAGGATAGGATGTCTAAGAATTGCATTTTCTGTTTACTTGAACTAGGAGAGACCAAACCCGTCACAGCTTGACAACCCATGTACACAAAGAAAGCTCCATAGATGTATGGTGTACAAGGGTTGGAGTGTAAACACTCTAAACTTAATAGAACACCTTTGGATGAACTGGAATGCTGACTGGAACGTCCACCTCCCCCCCTCCCCCCCCATCCCCAACAATGTACATTAATACATTAGAACACATGCTTACTATGAAAGAACGTGTATAGAATGAAGTAGTAAACAAACAAAATGTTCTAGATTCTTCAAATTACCCACCTTTTCCATTGATGACAGCTTTGCCCATTCCTGACATCATCTCATTGAACTTCAGGAGGTAGCTATCTACAATGGTTTTCCAACTAATATTGATGATACATTGAGATATTTCCCGCGTATGCATTTGTTGTTTGCATTGTGTTTGTTGGCTGCTTTACCTTCTCTCTCCAGACCAACTCATCCCAAATCCACAATTTCAAATCGATATAGACCTAATGCTTTTGGAGGCCGTGTCAATTGATGCAGTGCTTCATCTAGTGGTTAGCACGTTCGCCTCACACCTCCAGGGTTCGGTTCCCGTCTCTGCCATGTGTGTGTGGAGTTTGCATGTTCTCCCCGTGCCTCAGTTTGCAACCTCAAGGAGGTGGGTTCAAAAAACATGCACGTAGATTGATTGGCACCTCGGAAAATTGTCCCTAGTGTATGAATGTGTGTGTAAATGTGAGTGTGTGTGTGTGCCCTGCAATGGGTTGGCATTCCATCCAGGGTGTATCCTGCCTTAATGCCCATAGACGGCTGAGATAGGCACAGGCTCCCCGTGACCCGAAGGAAGATCAGACATAGCAGAAGAAGATGAATGAATGAATGACCTAGAAATATGTTTGAGTTCATCCTCCTGTTGCAAAAAACATTGTGTTTAATGTACACTAAGTGCAGACCAGACTGAATGGCATGTTGCAGCAAAATGCTGTGGTAGGTATGATGGTTAAATGTGCCACTGAACTAATGTCCATTCCTTGTGTTTCTTGGCCCAGACAAGTCACTTCTGTCAAAGCAATGCTTTACAAAGGCCTGACTCTCGCAGTCTCCTCTGAACAGTGGGTATATAAATCTGTCTAAAGAAGAAACATTTACACAAATCTACAGTTTCTGTGGCTGGCAATTCTAATAAATGTATCCTCTGCAGCAGAGGTTTTACTTGGTCTTGCTTTTCTGGGATGGTCCTCATGAGAGCCTGTTTCATTATAACGCTCCATGGTTTTGGAGACAGATTTTTCAGACTTGACTGACCTTAACTGATTGTTTCTTGCCAGAACATGTTACTATTTGGCTATGTGATTAATTGCTGTACTTAAGCAGCTTTTTCATGCATCTGTACTTTACTGAAGCATGCACTCTGTTTAGAACTTAGAGGTCATATCTACAAATGAAACTTGAAAATTGGAATATCGGGCAAAGATTTGTTCATTTCAGTACTGTAACTTAAAAGGTGAAACTAATAAATGAGAGACTAATTACATGCAAAGCCACATAATTATACCAAATCATGATTATGGATTTGTGATTATGGATTCATATTCCCTTATGAAAGCATTAAAATCAAGGACCGTAACGTCGCCCGGTATGGCGCAGCCGGGGCTCCTCCCTGGAGCCAGGCCCGGGGCTGGGGCTCGAAAGCGAGCGCCTGGTGGTCGGGCCTCCACCCATGGGGCCCGGCCGGGCTCAGCCCGAATGAGTGACGTGGGGACACCTCCCCGTGGGCCCACCACCTGCAGGAAGGCTCATAAGGGACCGGTGCAATGTGGTTCGGGCAGTGGTCGAAGGCGGAGGCCTCGACGACCCGACCTCTGGACACAGAGACTAGCTCTAGGGACATGGAATGTCACCTCGCTGGTTGGGAAAGAGCCCGAGCTTGTGCGGGAGGTTGAGAGATACCGGCTAGAGATAGTCGGGCTCACCTCCACCCACAGTCTGGGCTCTGGAACCATACTCCTCGAGAGAGGCTGGACTCTCCATTATTCTGGAGTTGCCGGCGGTGAGAGACGACGGGCTGGTGTGGGCCTGCTCATAGCCCCCCATCTTAGCCGTCATGTGTTGGAGTTTACCCCGGTGAACGAGAGGGTCGTTTCCCTGCGCCTTCGGGTTGGGGAAAAGTCTCTCACTGTTGTTTGTGCCTATGGGCCGAATGGCAGTGTAGAGTACCCGGCCTTCTTGGCGTCTCTGGGAGGGGCGCTGATAAACGCCCCGACTGGAGACTCCGTTGTTCTACTGGGGGACTTCAATGCCCACGTGGGCAACGACAGTGATACCTGGAGGGGCGTGATTGGGAGGAACGGCCCCCCTGATCTGAACCCGAGTGGTGCTCAGTTATTGGACTTCTGTGCTAGTCATAGTTTGTCCATAACGAACACCATGTTCAAACACAAAGGTGTCCATCAGTACACATGGTACCAGGACACCCTAGGACCAGGAGATCGATGATAGACCTTGTGGTTGTCTCATCTGACCTCCGTCCGTGTGTTTTGGACACTCGGGTGAAGAGAGGGGCGGAGCTGTCAACTGATCACCACCTGGTGGTGAGCTGGATTCGATGGCGGGGAAGGAAGCTGGACAGACTCCGGCAGACCCAAACGTATTGTGAGGGTGTGCTGGGAACGCCTAGCAGAACCCCCTGTCAGAGATATCTTTAACTTCCACCTCCGGCAGAGCTTCAACCAGATCCCGAGGGAGGTTGGAGACATTGAGTCTGAGTGGACCATGTTCTCCACCTCCATTGTCGATGCAGCCATTCTGAGCTGCGGCCGCAAGGTCTCAGGTGCCTGTCGCGGCGGTAATCCCAGAACCCGGTGGTGGTCTCCGGAAGTAAGGGATGCCGTCAAGCTGAAGAAGGAGTCCTTCCGAGCCTGGTTGGCTCTCGGGACCCCTGAGGCAGCTGATGGGTACCGTCAGGCCAAGCGGGCTGCGGCCCGGGTGGTTGTTGAGGCAAAATCTCGGGTATGGGAGGAGTTCGGAGAGGCCATGGAGAGGGACTATCGGTCGGCCTCAAAGAAGTTCTGGCAAACCGTCCGACATATCAGAAGGGGGAAGCAGTGCCCTGCCAAAACTGTCTACAGTGGAGGTGGGGATCTGTTGACTTCAACTGGGGACATCATCGGACGGTGGAAGGAATACTTTGAGGATCTCCTCAACCCCGGAGTCATGCCTTCCGATGAGGAAGCAGAGGCCATGGGCTCAGAGGTGGCGTCATCTATCACCCAAGCTGAGGTCACCGAGGTAGTTGAGAAGCTTCTCGGTGGCAGAGCAGCGGGGGTGGATGAGATCCGCCCTGAGTACCTGAAGTCTCTGGATGTTGTGGGGCTGTCTTGGCTGACACGCCTCTGCAACATCGCGTGGCAGCTGGGGACGGTGCCTCTGGATTGGCAGACCGGGGTGGTGGTTCCTCTTTTTAAGAAAGGGGACCGGAGGGTGTGCTCCAACTATAGGGGGATCACACTCCTCAGCCTTCCTGGGAAAGTCTATGCCAGGGTACTGGAGAGGAGAATTCGGCCTTTAGTCGAACCCCGGATTCAGGAGGAACAATGCGGTTTTCGACCTGGCCGTGGAACACTGGACCATCTCTATACCCTCTACAGGGTGATGGAGGGATCATGGGAGTTTGCCCAACCGGTCCACATGTGCTTTGTGGATTTGGAGAAGGCATTCGACCGTGTCCCTCGCTGCACTCTGTGGGGGGTGCTCCGGGAGTATGGGGTCCGAGGCCCTCTGTTGAGGGCAGCTCGGTCTCTGTATGCACGGAGCAGGAGTTTGGTTCGCATTGCCGGCAGTAAGTCAGACCTGTTTCCGGTGCATGTTGGACTCCGGCAAGGCTGCCCTTTGTCACCGGTTCTGTTCATTATTTTTATGGACAGAATTTCTAGGAGCAGCCAGGGGCTGGAGGGAGTCTGGTTTGGGGACCACAGGATCTCGTCTCTGCTTTTTGCCGATGATGTTGTCCTGTTGGCTCCATCAGGCCAAGACCTTCAGCATGCACTGGGAAGGTTTGCAGCCGAGTGTGAAGCAGCTGGGATGAAGATCAGCACCTCCAAGTCCGAGGCCATGGTCCTTAGCCGCAAAAAGGTGGTTAGCCCACTTCAGGTTGGTGGAGAGCTCCTTCCCCAGGTGGAGGAGTTCAAGTATCTTGGGGTCTCGTTCACGAGTGAGGGGAGGATGGAACGGGAGATCGACAGGCGGATCGGTGCAGCCTCTGCAGTAATGCGGTCGATGTACCGGTCCGTCATAGTGAAGAGGGAGCTGAGCCAAAAGGCAAAGCTCTCAATTTACTGGTCGATCTACGTTCCTACTCTCACCTATGGCCATGAGCTTGGGGTCATGACCGAAAGGACAAGATCCCGGATACAGGCGGCCGAAATGAGCTTCCTTCGCAGGGTGTCTGGGCGCTCCCTTAGAGATAGGGTGAGAAGTTCAGTCACTCGGGAGGAGCTCGGAGTAGATCCGCTGCTCCTCCACATCGAGAGGGGCCAGCTGGCGTGGCTCGGGCATCTATTTCGGATGCCTCCTGGGCGCCTTCCAGGGGAGGTGTTTCGGGCATGTCCCTCCGGGAAAAGGCCTCGGGGAAGACCCAGAACACGTTGGAGGGACTATGTCTCTCGACTGTCCTGGGAACGCCTCGGTGTCCCCCGGGGGAGCTAGAGGAAGTGGCCGGAGAGAGGGAAGTCTGGGCATCTCTGCTTAGACTGCTGCCCCCGCGACCCGGTCCCGGATAAGCGGAGGAAGATGGATGGATGGATGGATGAAAGTGTCCCAGTCTAATCAGCTAATTAAGCCATAACGCCTGCAAAGGGTTCCTGAGCTTTTAAATAGTCTCTCAGTCTGGTTCAGTAGGATACACAATCATAGGAAA
>JACRUU010000017.1:11514401-11554401 GCA_030449085.1 Kryptopterus vitreolus | reverse complement strand
CTCCTCCTAGTTAGTTTTCTCTTCTATTGGCAATGGCTGCCTCGAAAACCTTTCTGTCTGAAGATCAGTTGCAGTGCTCAATCTGTCTGGAGATATTCACAAAGCCTGTCTCTACTCCATGTGGCCACAACTACTGCATGGTTTGCCTCAACAAATACTGGGATAACAGTTTGAAGTACAATTGCCCATACTGTAAGAAAAAATTCACCATGAGGCCAACACTTCGTGTCAATACATTAATATCTGATCTGGTTGCTAAATTCAACGAGTCAAAGAAGGTACCTTGCAGCGCACTCACGACGAAGGCTGGTGCGGCACAGGGGGATGTGCTATGTGATGTCTGTACTGATGCCACACAGAAGGCCCTAAAGTCCTGTCTGGATTGTGGTATGTCGTTCTGCGATACACATCTGGAGCATCATAAAATCGCAGAGAAACTTAAGCAGCACAAGTTAATCGATGCTGTGAAAGACATGGAGGGCTACATATGCCAGAGGCACCAGAGACCTCTGGAGTTGTACTGCAAGGATGATCAGAGGTCCGTTTGTGTGTTCTGCACTGAGGGAGAGCATAAGAGTCACACCACGGTTCCTATAGAGGAGGAGAGTGCAGACTTGAAGGTGAGACGCCAGTAATCTTCTATAAATATGGTTGGGTAATAACTGTATGAAAGGCCAGGTGTTACTCTTAAAGTAACCATTGAGTGTATAAAGGACAACAGTCATACATACAGTACATCATTTTACAAGTGTGTGTGTGTGTGTGTGTGTATGTGTGTGTGAATATATATATGTGTGTGTGTGTGTGTGTGTGTGTGTATGTGTGTATGTATGTGTGTGTATGTATATATATAGAGATGGAGAGAGTTCAAATTGTTTAAGCTGATTGATGGGGTATAGAATTTCCAAACAACCATAGGTGCACATAAAAGAATAGATGGAAGACATTGAGTGGATGGGCTGAGCAACAGAACTGGAACAGGTTACACTCCTGGTGGCCACGTGCAGGAATTGGCGCCTAGGGCACAGAATTTACTCTTCCAAGCTGGGATTAGAAAATGATTACTTGGGTAATGATTACTTTCAGTTTTTAGGAACCTGTCCAGTTACTGTCAGATGGTTAGCCTCTTTGTCGTTCCACTAATGTTTGGTGTGCTACAAGAATTGGTAGGTTACAGGGGTCACGTTATTTCCTCCATTCTGTATCTACCTGGTATAATGCATCGTACCGTTTACACACGAGTGAATAAAGTGGATTTTGCATAAGTGGATTGTGTATAAAGAACGGGTTTCGTTAATGTTAACCAAGGATTTGGAATACACCGGACTGCTTAACAGACCTGCGTTATAGTAACATGCATAAGTGTATGTTTTTTTTTGTTTTTGTTTTTTTTTAATCGCCTACAGACCAAGATGCGGGAGAAACAGACAGATGTCCAGACGATGATCAATTACAGGCTGAATAAGATTCAAGAAATAATGCATTCTGTAGCCCTCAAAGAAGTGAGTAGCAGTTAAGAGACTGATGAACACACCCCTATCTAATATAGCTGTGCTTAAAAGTTTACCTGCATATGTTAGAAAAATATAGATAGAGAGAAAGAGCAAAGCACTGAAATCTTCAGGTCCCTCATGAGAGCCATTGAAAGAAAACAGTCTGATCTGCTTATGGTGTTGGAGGAGACGAAGAAGGACACAAACATGCAAGCTAAGGACTTTGTTACAGCACTAGACATAGAAGTCACTGAATTGGAAAGACACAAGACCGAGTTGGAGACGCTCTTAGAATCTGAAGACCACGTCCATGTCCTCCAGGTGAGTGTCCTTGTCATGCTCTGAGACCTTGTCGCTCAATAGTTTCTGAAGAATTGCTGTTCGTTATTTTTGTAATTTGTCGTAGGTTTACACCACATTATTACCCCCTACGGCCACCAAAGACTGGGATAAACTTCAAATTAACAGCTGGGTGAGTGTGGATGGTGTGAAGAGAGATCTGCTTCATATCATGAAATATATCAACAGTGGAGCTAAGCTGTCTGGTTTAGGTGAGTACCAACGCAGTGTTGCATTTTGCTTTTGCAGTGATTGTGGCTTTTACAATGCTTTTATTTGTATTTGCACAGTCTCCCTGGATTATCAGAAACTTGAGATATCGAAGCTGCTGAAAAATGTGTTACGGAAAGGTGACACATGGTACGTAGTTGACGCGCACTGGTTCAGAAAGTGGAAGAAATATGTGGGATTCGATAAGTGGAACACAGCCTCTGTGAGTGACCAGACAGTTTTCCCTGGACCAGTGAACAACTCGGGACTCTTAAAAGATTCCTGCACTATCAAGGAGCGTCTAATTGAGCATCTGGACTACATCCTTCTACCTGAAGAGGGCTGGAGTAAACTGATAAGCTGGTATGGACTGACCGATCACCAGAAACCCATTGCCCGGCAAGTAATTATGCAAGGTGTATTTGTGAAGCACTATAAGGTCGAGGTCTATCTGACCGAACTGATCTTGTGCGAATTCAGCAAGATGGAAGACGGCGTGCGTCGGCATTTCAGCAAGGCAGACACGCTGACATGCATCGAGAAGGAAATGCGCAAAATCTTTAATATCCCTGATGGCAAAAAGACCAGGCTGTGGTGTCAGACTACGAGCAAATCATTTAAACAATTGGTCCGCCCTCGTAGAAGCGTCGAGGATTCTGGTCTTTTCCAAGGACAGCTCGTGGTTATAGAACAGAGTAATGAAGATGGAACATGTCCCCAAGGTCCAATTGCATCATGATGCCAGAAATGTCGGACGTGAAATACCTGTTTTTTTTTTGTTTTTTTTTTTTTTTTTGCTTTGTTTTTGTGTTTTCTATGTAGCACTATGTAGCACTTTGCACTAAAACGGAATATATTCCGTTTTATAATACGTAATACGTTTATAATACGTTTTTATAATATATTCCGGAATATAATACATTGGCCCCTTTTAAGCACGTATGGATAGAAACATGGTTATTGTATTCATTTTGCTCGAAAGAAATGTGATCTAATCAATGTGAATCAATTTCTGTCCAGAATAAAAATATCACCGCAAGAGATGAATCGTCTTTCCTGTGCAATAACGCTCCACGCCATATCAAGCTGAGCAGTAATTAAAGGTTCAAAGCTCAAGTTCATGAGAAGCATTAAAAAGATTCTCTTGATGGATTTCTTTGCTTATTAAAACCAGGATTGTGTTATCATATGCTACAGTCTTAATGCTTACCAAAAAGAAAAACTGGCTACAATATTTTATTCTTTTAAAAGAAACCATATATTTTGTCTAGTGTAAGTAATGTGCTCTGGTCTGCAGCCTATTATAGCAGTGTGCTCCTTCCTTATACAACACTGAGAATTCTCACACTGTGCTGTTATTGATCAGTCTGACACGCACTGCCCTGAGTCAGTGGATTTAACATGGAGGGTAGGAGGCTATTGATCACACAACTGAGAAAGGAGCCATTCATTCATTTTTACAGGCCATTATTTTTATTAAAAAGCTTTGCTCGGCTTGCTTAGACATCAGTCATCATGAATCGAGGGTAAAATAATACATCCATGGTAATATTAGATTCCAGTGTGCAGTAATTATGAAAATGGAGCACTGCGAAAACGGGGCTTCTTGTGCTGTGAACGATTCAAACATGTCGCTGCATGTCGTACCGTGTATGTGAGAAATACAATCTGAATCGGATTTACAGCGACGATGGTGCAGCCTTTGTTCTTGGATGCGATTCATGACTGGGTAGGGTAACGACATGTGATGAGAAAAGAATTTGTTTTTGTTCTAAACGCTTTCACATTTGAGCTTCATCTGAGATGAGTATATTTAATGCAGGAGTGGCTCACAACTATTTTACTGTCTAATCTATTTTCTGAGATCTCATTTTGTTTCACAATTACTCTAGTTATAGACTGGCTGGAAACAGGTTTTCACATGTTATTAACACATTCTATTAACATCAGTAAATTTCACAAAAAAAAATATATATATATATATATATATATATATATATATATATATATATATATATATATTATATTATTGTGGGGGCACGTTGGCTTAGTCGGTTAGCACACGTTCGCCTCGCACCGCCAGGGTCCGGGTTCAATTCCTGTCTCGGCCGTGTGTGTGTGTGTGTGTGTGTGTGTGTGTGTGTGTGTGTGTGTGTGTGTGTGTGTGGAGTTTGCATGTTCTCCCCCCCTTCTCCCCTTAGTGCCTCAGGGTTTTTTTTCCGGGTTCTCTGGTTTCCCCCCAGTCCAAAAGCATGCACGGTAGGTTGATTGTCACCTTGGAAAATTGTCCCTAGTGTATGAATGTGTGTGTGTGTGTGTGTGTGTGTGTGTGTGTGTGTGTGCCCTGCGATGGGTTGTCATTCCATCCAGGGTGTATCCTGCCTTAATACCCATAGACGCCTGAGATAGGCACAGGCTTCCCCGTGAACCGAGGGAAGATCGGATGTAGCGGTAGAAGATGAATGAATATATATATATTGTTGCTGAGAATTTGTTAGTAAACAACACTATAAGATTGAAAGTGTGTGAATATTTTGCACTAGCACATCTATTTGTGTCGTCATTCTCTAATAAACCCCCCACACTCTTGGAAAGGATTTCCACTGCATTTTTGGAGTGTGGTTGAGAGGATTTGTGCACATTCAGCTACAAGAGCATTAGTGAGGTTAGCCAATGGTGTTGGATATGAAGTTCAGAGGTGCAGGAAGGAGCACTTCGGACACCGGGACACTGCAAAACCGCTAAAACATATTTGGGTCTAGTGATTTGAAATCTTTATTCTACTGCACACACAGGCATTCTAGATTTCCTGATTTGTTGTAAGGTTTGAGAATGTTCACATATGCACCACTTTGACCATATAATGTGTGTATAGTATATCATTTAATGCATGTCTTGTATGGTTAAACTGTTAAAACGTGTTGTTTTTGGCCTATAGCACACCCCAATGTGGCCTGCTTAATGAGACTAAATAATCCCCCTCACAGTCGGTGAAACTCGTACAACAATTCATTTGTTGCTGTTTTTTCCTGGATCATTGAGTGCAAGTTAGTATTTCCCAAATAATATCCTTATCCATCCCACCATGGTCACTCCATGTTTGAGCTGTTAGCGTCAAGCAAGACGGCACAGAACAATTCAAACCAGGACAAATAGCCTGAAGAACAGTTTCGCTCCTAGAGCAGTACGAGCATTAAATGCAGAAGTGAAATTCTCTGGGAGAATTATTATTTTGTTCTGCAATATACTTTAATCGCAAATCCCGTGCAGTATCTGTCTTTTCATGTGCAATTTGGATCAAGTGCAATAAGATGTAAAGCACCTAATTTCATGTGGACTTCCCACATGTTCCAGTGACAAAGATATTCTATTCTGTTCTATTATAGTCGGACGAGTCTGGTGTCTGAAATCATATATCAGCCTAGGAAGTGATCGTTTGTTTCTTTCAAGACGGTAATGACTTCATATAAAGACTATGGTTTTTCTTTTCACAAGGAAACGGCTCAGAGCTGAACTCTGTATGATTACGGAGTCCACTAGATGGCGCAACAACTCTGAGGGTTTTCTTTCCACTTTTGCCCCGGCTCATGCACTGGCTGGTCTTTTATCTCCAAATCATGTTTTTTTTTAACTGCAAATCAAAAATCGCCGACTGAAACAACATATATGGCAACGTGTCCTTCGCGTCGAACGTTGTAAGTGACCCAATAAACGTCAAAAACATTTCCTAATATGCATTTAATGCACTGCCTAACTGTCCTTTCCCTGCTGCCTTTTAAGGGCATCTCTATTCTATAGATAGCCCTCAAATATGATTGTGCATTCCTGAATATCGTCCAAATTTTTACAACAAGTCAGATCTTTCGGATAACCCGTCTCCTTTCCTCTCTTTTTCCCCCCCCCCACTCATGTATTTCCCCTCTGTGTACATTGCTTTCCTTCCCCTTTCCTGGGCTGGATGAATGGAAGCTCCCCTGCAGCACAATGGAAGCAGCTCACTGAGGAATGCCAGAAATGTCTGGAGTCAGCAGGAGCCTGGTGGCCACGAGCAACGCTCTGCACACGCCCCTCACATCCATTACATCACCTTCTAAATTCTCCTCTCACGCACTTCTTGGCTTTTTTTTGTTTTTTAAATTGAGCGTAGTGTGCGAATCCCTAACCTCATATCTCCGTCGTCTAGTGATCAATCTCTAGTGGTCTGGAATATCCATTTGCATTTCATTTGCTTGGTGTAATGCGTTCGTATTGGCCTGATGAGGTGAATGGCACAGCTGCATGCCGGCTTCTGGATGTTATCTGTGTTGACTGAAGAAAATCATCATGCAGGCTGGACCGGAGAGCAGATCAATACCTACCACCTCGGCCATCATTGGGCTCCAAATCAGATCTCCTTAAATGGAATAGCACAGCTACAATCACCGCTGTTTGATATATGTGGTATTGGTTTTCTCTGTTGGTTTTGTGTGGAGAGTGGGTAATTATTTCTATACCTTTCTCATACTGGCCCCCTCTCTCTCTCTCTCTCTCTCTCTCTTTCTCTCCTCTCTCCACACACACACACACACACACACACACACACACACACATACACACTGCCTCTGTTTCACTCGCTCCTTTCTGGCCGACGTTCAATTTCACACTTGGGGGAGCGGAATGAGGGGAAGGTCAGGGCTGTGTCAACAGCAACCAGCATTTTTTTTTCTCCCCTCCTTCTTTTTTCTGCTGATATCAGGAGGATGGAGAAAGTGAGGGAGCGGGGCCAGCTGTTGTCTTCAATCTCCTTCACATATTCACTTTCCCCTTTTGCTCTTTTATCTTTCTCCTCACGGTGCGTTTTTTTTTCCTTTTTCCTGGTCGCCGAGATGTGTGTTGGTCGGTGTTCATGTGTTTTCATGAGTCTGTTGGAATACTTAACTCTCGAACACACCCTGGCGAGTGACTAAGGACGACTGTGGTGCACGCAAACACCAACAAAGTGAGGCTGGGCGACATATTTAGTCACGTACCTCATCTCCCCCTCCTTTGTCTTTCTCTATCCCCCTATATATCTATCTATCTATCTATCTATCTATATATATATATATATATATATATATATATATATATATATACACATACACACATATTTCTACTTTCTTTCAGCCCTCTCTCGATTACACACTTATTAGTGACTGTGTGCAGATTAGCATTGGCCATGCCAGCTGTGCCACCATTGCTGAACTACACAATGTCTTTACTGACCTATGTATAACCCTGGGTGATACCTCCTGTGAGCTCACCCCATACTTACACACAGGCAAGACACACCCTTCAGTCCCATTACCAAGCATCTGACACCACTTGGTCTAAATTTAACAATATTGTGCTTACTTCACCACCAACACTTAAAATTGATATTATTACAATGTGACACAAGGTTGTCGTATTGAGTAACGCAGCAGCATAACATCATCCTGCTGGAATCTCTGCTCTCTCACCCACACACACACACACACACACACACACCACACACTTTTCTTTTTAAATCTTCCAGATATACATAAGTTATGCAGGCAAGTGTGTGAACAATGCTGCTCATATTACTGAAGCTTCTGCCCGTGCAAGTATAGTCACGCACCACGCTCTACTGCTGCACATTGTGCTGTATCACTCAATCCTGGCACACATTATTCTTATATATTTTTTGTTTTTTTTTACAATAACTTGTAAATTGGTGTCATTTTTTTCCCCATTCCATGTTTGTTTTAAAGTCACTGACATGCAAGTTCTTATGGCATACTATTATATTCAGCACTAAATTCTAAATCTGAAATTTGAACAAATCTAGGATGATCACAGCTTTAGGGAAAGTAGACAAAAAAAGGTTTTGCCCAAAGATCCCCATTTAGTCTTATAATAATAAGCGCCACTCTTCTGGGAAGATGTCTCTCTAGATTTTGGAGATTTTTGCTCATTCAGCCACAAGGATGTTAGTAATGTCAGGTGCTGATGTGTGGTGAAGAGGCCTGGGGTGCAGTCAGCCTCTCCAACTCATCCCAAAGGTGTTCACTGAGGGTGAGGTCAGAGGCAGTGTTATGCTGGGACAGGTTTGGGTCTAAGAGACAGATAATCATATACGATTTCCTGCCTCCAACCTGCGAAAAAAAAAGAAAAACAAACACATATGGCTGGACAGCTGTCCTAATACTGCTGTCTCTGTGGAGTTTCACCTGTTCTCTCTGCCTTTATTGGCTTCTCTGGTTTTTCTTCTACCGTCCAAAAGCATAAAGCAAGCAGACAGCCTACTTTAAATTAGTCGTGTGTGTGTGTGTGTGTGTGTGTGTGGAGGGGAGGGGAGGGGAGGGCTGTGTCCGATCTAGGAAATATTCCCACCTCACACTCAGTGTGATAAGCTGCAGATTTGCTTGGATGACCCTGACTAAAGGAAGGCAGTTCCTGCAGATGAATGAATCAAGTTTTACTATTTATTTAAAGCCATTTTGTCTGTGCCACAGAAGGCTGAGCTAAAGTGTGGGAGTCGGCTGATTTACAAGAGGGAGTCGAGTGCAAACCTTCAAAGTGTGACATAAATTAGAGAAACAGTGCCTGCAGTTTGTATTTGAAAAGATGAAAATGTTCTTAATGGCCCGCTTTACCGCTCCTCCAAACCCGGGATACATCTAGTGAGATGCAAATGGGACGATGCAAACGAAAGCAAATGAAGTATTGCTTGTACATCACGCGACTAAGACGGAGAGCATGAAATTCTAAAGCATCTTTGATTCATTCATTTATTGATCTTAGATCTACCTCTATAGACGATCTTCCCTCGGGTCACGGGGAGTCCTGTGCCTATCTCAGGCGTCTATGGGCTTTAAGGCAGGATACACCCTGGATGGAATGCCAACCCATTGCAGGGCACATACACACACACACACACACACACACACACACACACATTCCTACACTAGGGACAATTTTCCAAGGTGCCAATCAACATACCTTGCATGTTTTTGGACCAGGGGGAAACCGGAGAACCCGAAAAAAAACCCCTAGACACGGGGAAAACATGCAAACTCCACACACAAACACACACACACACATGGCTTAGACGGGAATCGAACCCAGACCCTGGCGGTGTGAGGCGAACGTGCTAACCACTAAGCCACCGTGCCCCCGCATCTTTTATTTTCATCCAAATATTGTTTTAGACCTGTGAACCCCCCCCCCCCCCCCCATTACACCTAGCATTTATCATGATCAATAAAAAAACATACATTTGCGTTTGAGGCCGTCAGCCTGAAGTGAGGACTGGAGACTGTAAGAAATCATAATGGAAGTGGCGGAAATTAAAAGTGGTGATGCTCCCTTAAGCTTTGCGTGTTGGTTGGATGAGATGTCAGCTCATATTACACCGTGTACAACTGTGACTTTCAGATCCTCACTGTAGTTTTATTGCGCTGTTATATTCACAGCGTAGACAAAAGTACCGGGACTCCTGATTTGCAGCCATTTGTGGTTCTTCTCCATATGTGTGACTCTGCACCCCAGGCCTCCTCACTCGACATCAGATCCTGATTGAACTAACACGCTTGTGGCTGAATGAGCATAAATCTTCACGTGCACACTCCAAAATCTAGTGGATCGTCTTTCCAGAGGGGTGGAGGTTATTAAAACAGCAAATGTGTGAAATGAGATATTCCACACACAAAAAAAACACACACACACACACACACGAATATTATGGTCAGGATTTTTATTAAAGAGTGAATTAAGGAAGATATATGTCAGCAAAATTCCTTTGTTCTTGGTGTGTGTGTTTATTGTTGTTGTTGTTGTTGTTGTTGTTAGCTAGGAGTTTTAGGAAATTCTGCTTCTCGCACTAGTTAAAAGAGATGTAGTGATTTTTTTTAGGGGATCTATAATATCTACCATGCACACACACACACACACACACATATATATAGTGACAGACAACAGTTGTTAGAAACTCTCATGAGTAAATAGTTGGGAAATAATTCCATTTTATGCATATGGTTCGTTTTTAACATTAAAATCTACTTCTGCCGAAAACCATTGGACTAATTATCGCTCGACGTGCAAATCATGCCAGTAAAAACCAAAAACAAAAAAAAAATTTCAAATCACATTACTATGGATTTCCATCTGTCACATTCTACACATTTTTTTTTCTTGACTTCACACCGAATCTATTTTTAGCTCTTGTTTTAGAAAGTGCGGCGCGAAAAACGCGCTGGATGTTTATTGCTTGGACTCTTCCTAGTCATCGAGATAACGGAGTGACTCGAAGGAAAAGACGAAGGCAAATCAGTCGTTTGATTTTGCAAAAATTGTCTCGGCCTTTGGTCGCCATTTGTTCCTTTTTCACACACTGCGTTTATTTCACTTTAATAGCTGCCTCCTAGCAGGGGGTCTTTATGTTCACTAATCTCTTGATAGTTCAAGAGAGGGGGCTTCTAATGTGTGTGTGTGTGTGTGTGTGTGTGTGTGTGTGTGTGTGAGTGTGTGTGTGAGTGGCAGGCAGGTCTAGTAGATGCATGAATACAGTGTTGGGCTGGTGGCTTGGAAAAGTTCTTGTTCTTTTTTTCAGTCCTTCTGGGTTTGGAGGGGTCTTCTACTCCGTTGTTCCCCTCAACAAAATGCCGGTTGAAAAGGAAAAGGAGCGAGCGGTGACCTCGGGAGACAAGAGGTGGGCAAATAGATTGAACTGAGGTTACCTTGACAACTGGCCATGCTGATTTTGACTTTTTCTTGGCTTAAGGGAGAATGAGAGATAGGGAAAGAGAGAGAGAGAGAGAGAAAGAAAGAGAGGGAGGATGGGAGAGAGACTTTCAGGGTTTTCGTGTGTGTCTGTATAAGATTTTGTTTGGAGGAGGAGGGGGGGGGGGGGGGGGTAAGGGGAATCTAGGTTGGGGGATGGGGTGGATGGGGGGGGGGTTCGTTGAGTTGCTGAGAAGCTGCCAGGCATGGAATTCTTCTTCTGACTTCATATTAATCATTAACACAATGTTCCCGAGCAGTCCTGCCAAACTACCTCGGAAGAAATTTATGATGCGTTTTTTCCTTTCCTCTTTGTCCGCATGTCTGTCTGTCTGCCTGTCTGCCTTTTGTCTTTCTTATTTACTCTGCTCTTGATACTACAAGAGGACCCTTTTGCCGGTGATGGTGGGTGCTTGAGGGCTTAACACTTCATTTCACTGCCAAAACCAGAGGGGAAATGGAAAGCCAAACTGTAGCCAACGCATTAATTATTTAGCCCCTGACACATATAAACATGCGTACTCAAACCCAAACACATGGTCTTTAGTGACTGCTTATAAGCAGACGTGCTAAATTAAATATAGCGTTAATTTCAGGCAGAGATTTATGTTTGTGTGTGTTTGTCTTTATATATACATATATATATATATATATATCTTTTACCAAAAGTTTACAACACTTGTATTATTCGATTCAAGCATATTTTACATTTTTTGGAAACAGGCGTTTCATTGTAATTCACTACTTCAATTATCAAAAGATGCTGAAATGTTCCTGTTGTATGTTCCTTGACATTTAAAGTAATCCCAAATTGTTCTGTCTCACAGCTATGTGGCCTACTTCGATGAACTTGTCATCTCCGCGCTCGCTAAATAAATCAAAGCTGTCTCCGCGCACTGTGCCTGTTATTGTATGGAAAGATGTTTTTATTAAACTTGATAGGAAACGTTCCCTCGTCGTTGGTTCCTATGACAGAAGGCGTTCCCTGAATGGCAATTTAACATACCCCACATGTGTGCGTGTGTGTGCGTGTGTGTGCGTGTGTGTGCATGTGTGTGCATGTGTGTGCATGCCAGCCAGCCAGCAAAAAAAAATTACTGTGCAAGAGATATAGGCTAAGTAACCTAAGCATATTGAATCAATATGTGAGGCTTTTTGTCTCTACCGGTGTGTGATTATATATCAAATATTAAATATAAAATATGTCTGGGTTAGTATCTGTATCACAACCAAAGTTTTCAAATCCAATTTTTCACCGGAGCGACGCTCGGCATAATGAGGAATGGATATGAAACATTCGAGAGAGGTGAACAGTAAATGCATGTTAACCTCTCTGGTATGAGTGACATCACTGTATAAACACTATGTGAGTAGAGTAAGTGCTTTGTTTTGACTTTTCTCGAGTCCCTCTCTCTCTCTCTCTCTCTCTCTCTTTCTCTCACTCTCAGTCTTTCCTATGGAAGGGAGGGGGTGGACTTGTCAAGTTTCATACTGCGGTAACATTGCTGTAACATCCCTTTAAGCAGAAGTGTCTCTTTCTCTGCCTTTGCTTGCCCTGTTTGTCATTATTTTTATTTATTCTCCTTTATTTCTTATTTATGCTCTACTTCGTTTTTTTTTTTTTTTTTACAAATGTAACATTGCTATGTTTAAGTTCATAAACACCATGCTATTAACCTATGAGAGAGAGAGAGAGATTCCTTTATGCAACTCCACTTCTAAATGGTTTTGCATATGTAACCTGATTCATGTGGAGGAGTAGCAGGGAGTGTCTGAATGCTTGAGATTGTTATCAGTGTGAGATTACGGTGTGTGTGTGTGTGTGTGTGTATGTGTGTTTGTGTCCATTAGATAGTCCAGCGCAAATGTTTTTGTAGTTACTTAAATATAAGACTCAAAAGCACATGGCAATATAAGGTTCATATTGACACTATGTTTTCGTGAAAGTTGCATCAATCCCACATTTATAACATTACATCTGTGTATGAGGTTATAAGTAATAAAAAACAATGATCAGTCACCTGTACCGGTTTATGTGCACTCCTCTGTGTGTGTGTGTGTGTGTGTGTGTGTGTGTGTGTGTGTGTGTGTGTGTGTGTGTGTGTGTGTGTGTGTGTGAGAGAGAGAGAGAGAGAGAGAGAGAGCATTGTACTGTGTAACCTAAACTCTTCTAACTCCAGGTGCAGTAGAGGATCATTGCTCCCTCTCTCTATCTCTGTCTTTGTGTTCATGCCAGAGCTGCAGCACGCTCCCTCCACCGGGCTTTCACTCTTCCATTCTTACTCATTCCCATCCACTACTTGTGCCAGCTAAAAACTACTATAACTACTAGTTGTGTAGAAGATATATATATATATATATATATATATATATATGTGTGTGTGTGTGTGTGTGTGTGTGTGTGTGTGTGTGGTGTGTGTGTGTGTGTGTGTGTGTGTGTGTGTGTGTGTGTGTGTGTGTGTGCCGTTGTGTGTGTGTTAAATTGCACCAAAACAAGGAAAGTTGTTTTGAATAGTGTATGTATGTATCCATATATATATATATATATATATATATATATATATATATATCTATGTATAGTGAGTATGTGTGTGTGTGTGGTGTGTGTGTGTGTGTGTGTGTGTGTGTGTGTGTGTGTGTGTGTGTGTGTGTGTGTGTGTGTGTGTGTGTGTGTGTGTGTCTGTGATGATGAGGAAAAGCACAAACATTGGAAAAGCTTCCCACATACAAAATCCTGCATGTAGAATTCTGTAGAAATAAACTATTCAGTGCACACAGGGGCAGAGCCTTTTTTGCTGTTGTTGAATTAATTCCGATTGATTATTCGTTTGTTCTTTTATTCATTCTTTTATTCATGCTTTATTGTGGTCAGGGTCATGGTGGCCCCATAGCCCGTCCCAGGAGCCATGTGAGCATTCAGTAAGCACTATAAAAGAAAAAAGAAAACTATAAGTATACATGTTTAAACTCTCAGTTAATCTATGTGCTGTTTGGGGGAAGTTTAACACTGATGAAAGCAAAACACATATATTGAGAGAGAGAAGGAAAAAAACTCTACATTTTCAAGTCCAAACCCCGGAAACCCAAAGCAACCTGTTACAATATGTCACCTCTTACACAAATATACTAAAATTGATGCAGCACCACATCGAATTAAACCCCACTGCGGTTTGAGGCCTTTAAAACACAAGAGCTCAAGCATAAAGCCAGTCCCCTCTGGCCCCGAGACTCATTAACCCATTAACCCTTAACCTACGGATGCCTCTGGCCAAGTCTAATCAACGTAAACCAAATGAGAGAACAGACAAACACCTATCTGGAAAATTACACACATCCACCAAAGCACAGTTCCATAAGTGAATTTAGCGGACACTGTCATCTGAAATAACTTACAATTCAGACAAGTGGGTAAGGGTTAAGATCCTTGGTCAAGGACTCAACGACGCAGTGCCAGGACCGACATCTTTCTGATCAGCCATAACCACCGGCCTACTGTACACTAAAAAGAAAGGGTGAATTGGCAGAACATCTCTTCATTCTCAGAAATAGGCTTTAAAGAAGGCCTTGGCACAGAAGATCCTGGTTGGCAGGAGATGAGAGACTGTGTACGCTGTACGGCGAGAGAAAGTTTGTCATCCGACTGCTTCCACACATGGCACGGCTCGATCCCTCGTCGCGACGCCAGGATTGACATCACAAAAGGGCTACGGTGCCTCCGAGATGCAGGCGTGCGAACCGCGCAACTGTCACAATGTCATCAGTCTCCACCGTGTGAAAATCTTGACACTGCTCCGAATTTTTTGCTTTCTTTTTTCTTTCTTTTTTTTTTTTTGCACGCTTTAATGTGCTGACGTTTCAACAGAACAGCACAGGCCAAAGAATGTAGGTGCATTGCACGTTTTCACTCAGCTGTTTCAGTGTCGCCTCCATCACCAAACTGTCCATGTGATGGTTTTTTTTTTTTGGTTTTGTCTTTTTATTTTTCCCCCTCCGAGCTACACAGTGGATTTGTGAAATTGGTGAAACAAGCTGGAAAGTCACAATTGCTTCCTCAGCATGTGAATATCGTAAAGGCCTGTTACACTGTTCAACGTGGCCTCCGACAGTTTTATTGAATGTGTTTTCACACCATATGAAAAAGGGGGTTTCAATCTGAATCAGGCAAGGGGCAATTCAGCCATCTTTAGCATGCAACTTGACTCTTCGAAAATAAATAAATAAATAAATAAATAAATAAACATTGGCATGGCTTTCACAGACAAATACCATGAAAGGCTTCTGTGGCAAAACCACAAGTAGGCAGCTGCCATAGGATTACAAAAAAAACACGGGACAGCGACCAATTCAGTAGCCAGCCGTGAAATGTTCCTGGTTTAAAAGATTTGTTACATTTTGTGGGGCAGAGGGAACGTCTCTTTTTTTAATGTTTCATCACATTTCTGTTATGACAGGACACCGCTTGGAATAGCAACTGAAGTTTACCTGGTTCATTAAAACTATTTGCTTTGCTCAAATGCATCATAACAGCTGTAAGCCCATGCTGCGTCATTGTGCTGATTCATGTTGTAAGCAGAACATGCAGTCGTTTTCTTTAATTGCAGGTCCATCATTAGCAACTTATTGCATACTCTGTCATAGAATCCCGTCAGGATTTCATTGGGATCATCAACTCATTTGTGAATAATAATCCTTAAAGACAATATTTGCACAAACTGAACACATCTTCAGGAGACAGACACCCTGCAGTATGTATATCCCATTTTGTTTTGGAGAATATCTCAGCCGGACTCCTGCTGATGGACCAAATGTCCTGCGAATACTCACCCTGTATATGAGCTGTTCCTCCTATTATTTTGCTCTTTGGTATATCTCAGTTTGGTCTTTGTTATGTATGTATCAAGTAAGTGTTTATGTTTGTGTATGTTATCTGTGGGGTCAAGTACAAACGGGTATCTATACTTTACCGGAGTAATTTTTTTTCAGCCGCCTTTTTACTTTTACTCCTTACATCTTTATGCAATCATCTGAACTCTCTACTCCTTACATTTAAAAAAAAATAGCATTACGGCTTGTTTTCCATCCGGATAGAGGGAATGTGATGGTGGTCGGATGAGAAGTATAATCGTATACCATTCCGACACCCGACACGTCACATTCACAAGATTATTTCTTAAAAGTTATTATTTCTCCGCTACTGACTCACTGATCAAACGGGTGCTTTCTATTCGTCCTCCACACAATAAGATACAGTAGGTGGTTCGGTAGAGAGACACTTGAATAAAGTAGCGATCATGCTTGTCCTAAGCTTTAGTCTATAATGCTAGTTTTGTTCCTTACATTAATTTTACATTTATACTTTAAGTACTTTGAAACCAGTCCTTTTATTAAGCAAAAAGCTTGAGTTGATACTTAAACCTCTACAGACGTCTGGTATCTATACTTCTACCTGAATGCGAATACTTTTGACACCAGCATTTCCTTGCAGTGCTTGTTTTCAGTCTTGAATTAGAACAACTGACTCCCCCTATACATCACACTACACAAACAAGCAAGCCAAGGTTCTCTGCATCCACTGGAACAGATGAGTGGTGATATGGAAATCTATTCATATTCATGTAAACATTTCGACTGTCATCTGCTCCCATACCGTTGTGTGCTATTATAAACACCGTTGATTTTGGCTGCGGTATTTATGTTCATTGTAAATCCATGATGCACACCAAGTCAAGTCATGTCTTAACAGTACGCAGTGCAGTATACAGTGAAACGAATCAACATTTCCTCAGGACCAAGGTGCGATGACAGACAACATAAATTAGCAAGACACAAGACTGTAAATAATTCTAAACTAATCAGAAACGTAGGAAACGTAGAAAAGGAAACGTAGAAAAACTATTTAGGAATAAAAAAGCAATGTGTATATGTTCCCAAAAAAAGAGGGAGGGGGCCCAGACAAGACAGTAAACACTACACAGTACAAAAATTGTACAAAAAAAGGATTAACGATGTACTGCAATTGTCTGCTGCTAAAGTAAACGTAACTTGAAGTTACAAACATTCTATATGCTGCAGTTTTTATAGCATTATTATGTTTCCTCTTTCGTCTTTCATTTCAGTTTATGAATGGGTAACTGAAATGTCCGCGCTAACATTTGGGCACCTAATAGAGAGTTTATAGCAAAAGCTAAACATCATTGAAACTGGTGATTATATATGAAACTCAGGACCATATGCCAATGCCATATAAGCATGAGAGGGTATTAGACACATCAGTGACACTGTGTGGCATGTATACAGTTTATAGCTGCTTAAGTCTGGTCAGTGTTTAAAATATGGTCTCCTTATATAAGTAACATAAGTTTTTTTTAATCACTTATGACTAACATCACTATTCTTCTTATGCTGAACTTGTTTTAGGACTTCTGTAACTTCCCAATTCCGCAAGGGGTATGATTTCAATACATTATTCTTTTGCTAAGGGCATTCTTTAGAGGCTATTTGGAAGAGGAAAACTAAATAATCGAAGCCAATTAGGAATTACTCATTTTGAATTATTGTATTTAAAAAAAACTGTCCTGCACACAGCAGCATAATTATTACATGATCAGGCAAGGAAAAAAGGATATAATCATTTAAAACGAAGGTGAAAAGTCTCAGTTGTATGTCTCTCTGGATAAGGGCGTCTGGCAAATGCTGTAAATGTAAAAACATAGGCAATATGCCTATGTAGATGCTTTAGGATTGTTGTGCACTGTTTTGAATAAGTATGTGGTGGGTGAATAAGGGCTGGACATCATCAAGCATACATGTGTATCTTATTCTTATTACACTCACGTGTGAAACACATGGAGTGTTTGTTTTTCAGGGTTATCCATATAGATTCTTCCTTTTCATGTTTCCCTACCGACATGCAGTACTTTGCACAATTTACCCAGGACTTCTCCTAGGCATGAAATGATAGATATTGTAAATTATTTAAACATGTACAAATTTAATAAATGTATAAACATTACACTCTAAAAATTATATATCAATGAAATTTGTGACTGAATGTGATATAATTTCATTCATTCACCGATCTTCCCTCGGGTCATTGGGAGTCTGTGCCTATCTCAGGCGTCTATGGGCATTAAGGCAGCATACACCCTGGATGGAATGCCAACCCATCTCAGGGCACACACACACACACACACACACATTCACACACACATTCATACACACATTCTTTCACACATTCATACACTAGGGACAATTTTCCAAGCTGCCAATCAACCTACCCTGCATGTTTTTTAGGACCGGGGGAAACCGGAGAACCCGGAGAAAAACCCCTGAGGCACAGGGAGAACATGCAAACTCCACACACACACACACACACACACACACACATGGCCGAGACGGGAATCGAACCCGGACCCTGCCGTTGTGAGGCGATTGTGAGTGCTAACCACTAAGTCACCGTGCCCCCGTGATATAATTTATTATTCTTTTTTTTTTCCGTTCTAGTACCCATTGACTTGGTTCATGGTAGATTCACATGATATATTGAATAATGAGTATAGGTACAGTAGGTAGGGAATTATATTTAACTGTATTGTGCCTGACTGACTGCTTACTGTTTAATAGGTAATGCACATTATTATAATACAAATATACTTTTCAAATAGGAATAATTATTAATAAGAATCAGTTTTATAATACAAATATTATACAAATAAAACATTGTACAAACATGGCACAATGGAACTGTGTAAAGCTGTTTGAAGGAAATATTTTATGAACTTAAGCGATTCTGTATTATTTATTGCTGAATTTGTCCCATTCCACACACATTTCTGCTGTTATCATTTGTCGACTTTCCTTCTGTTGTCATCTCCCACGAATATAATGTTTTGTTAGAATTGTTAGGCTGACATCTCTTATTCCTTGGAATGAATTGATGTTTGTTGGGAAAGGTCCTCCAAAAGTTGTAGGCTACTAGGTTTAGTCCCACTACATTTTCACATTTTCATATCAACCTGTTAATTTGATTAACTGCCGTTGAAACAGGAGCAGAAACTGTAACATTAAATAACATACAATAATTGGGGGAAAAATAGAGTAATAAAACACACTGAATGGCAGAACAGTGGCACAGCAAAATGCACTGGCACCTCAAAGGTGGCTCGACAGTCCCCAGTTAAATCCTGTGAGTGGTTTCACATGTTCTCACCATGTCTGCATTTTTCTTGTTTCCTCCCTCCTTTTACAAAATATACTCATACATTAGATGTATTGGCTTGCACAGTGTTCCCATGGATAGGCTTTAGAGTCACAGTAACTGGATCAGGACAAGTGTTATTGAAAGGATTAAAAAGAGCTATGTAGATCTGAAATATCAGGTAGAATCGGGTCAATAATGGAAGGGAAAATGTCCACCCTGATTATTTCCTTATTCAGATTCACCTTGTGTTGTGATCTCATCTTTTCTCTGGTGTGTCTGTGTCATTTTGTTTACATGTTTAGCATGTGTAAATGCACATGTAAACAAATAGAGCACATACAAACAGTACTTTCAGAATTTGCATTCAGAGGGAATTCATTCAGGTTGACAAAATGGACATTTTTTATTGGGAAAAAACTATGTCGGGGGTCTCCAAACACCAGACTATGGACTGGTACCAGTGTGTGGATCTTTTTTTTTTTTTTTTTACATATTTTTCTATGTTATTTCCATTTTATTGGCTTTGTAGGGTTTTAATAATAATAATAATAATAATAATAATAATAATAATAATAATAATAATAACTTGTTCCAAGGGCACAGTGGCTTAGTGGTTAGCATGTTCGCCTCACACCTCCAGGGTCGGGGTTTGATTCCCGTCTCGGCCATGTGTGTGTGGAGTTTGCATGTTCTCCCCGTGCCTCAGGGGGTTTTTCTCTGTGTTCTCTGGTTTTCCCCTGGTCCAAAAATATGCACGGTTGGTTGATTGGCACCTTGGAAAATTGTCCCTAGTGTATGAATGTGTGTGTGTGTGTGTGTGTGTGTGTGTGTGTGGGTGTGCCCTGCGATGGGTTGGCATTCTATCCAGGGTGTATCCTGCCTTAATGCCCAAAGATGCTTGAGATAGGGACAGGCTCCCCATGACCCAAGAGAAGATGAATAAATGTTCCAAGTTCTATCATTTCACTCAGTTTTATTATTATTTATTATTGTGCGTTACAATAAATGGATCCACCCACGGCCCACAAGTCCATCCCTCGCTCATGGAGAATAAATTGTCCCGCATGAATCTGGTTCGTGATGCTTTTTGAGACCACTGCCTTCAAGCCTCTGTCTACTTTTGGAACTAAAGTCTTGTGGGTGCGTTCCACGATATTTAATCTATTAGTTCGTGTACATGGCACGAACTCCCCTCCTTTTTCGTGTCAATCGGTACGAATTTCCACCTAATGCATTTCAGAAGTATCTTTCGCGCCTCCGCCACATGTTTCTTCAAGCAAAAGAGAAAGCCGTATTCCAACCCAGTCTCACGTCACGCTGTGCGAGAGAGTTGGTGCGAAGGATTGCTTTTATACCATATGACCACTAGGGCCGTGCAGCCAGCTTCTATCTCCAGCATCTCTGCAGGACGTTCACTAGGAAAAGGAGGCCTGTCTTTTTAAGACACACAGAGCGTGTGAACTCGACGTCTCCGCCTCTGTTGCTGTGTGGGCGTGGCTATCCCTGGTTTCACCGCCCTCGACTGAGGAAGCCGGTGAGAGCGGCGCTGCGAGAGTGAGAAAGACTACACACGCATCACACGCACACACACACACACGATATTTTCCAGTCTACGGCTGCCGTTCAGTCCGATGAACTTGCCCGATACCAGGACGAAATGTCAGAATTAGCTCGGCTTTTGGACTGAATGTCTGTTGTGTTGCTTTTTTCCCCCCCACGCAGACAGCCAGGCGTTCATTCTAATCCAAATTCCACACACTACCTATTTTCCATTTATCTCTCGATCTCTACTATGCTGGGTGATTTCCTTTCTGTATTGTGACGTTTGACACGTTTGAAACAAAAGTGGATTTAACCGTGGCCGCGCTGTGTCCCATCGCTCCAAGATGCTCCTGGTCTCCCAGCGGCTAGATTCACCTCGCATGGACCCATTAGTAAGTGGACGAGTTTGTAATTGATGTAATTGTGCACGGGCTTTCCTTGTGGTGGGATCGGGTGGGATTGTGCGTGTGTTGTGTGAGCCCGAGAATTGACGATCGTGAAGCATAGCCATTCAAACTTCACCCTGCGTCTGTGATTCACGTTGTCCTTACACTCTGGGATTGTGACACCGCTGCGTGTGGAATTAAAGTTTCGGCTTTTGTTGTCATGAAACTTGAAGTGAGAAATCAGTAGGATTTGTGTGTGTGTGTGTGTGTGTGCGCGCACTAGATAAGGCTGGGACGGCGCATTAAAGATTAACCCGCGCCGTCTCACGCACCTTCCGCACACGTTATTAAGTACCTTATACCCGTGATCAGGCTATTTAACACCGGCTTGGAATCAAAGCCTCTCGGGTTCAAAGCAGTGTCCTGATCCTCTGTAGGAGCTGTCATTCAGATGCCGTACAATCAGAGAGTCACCTGTGCTGTAGATCAGTAATTTGTTGATTGCGAGACTCTAAAACCACGCATTGGTTAAACAGCGTGGTGATCTGATGGTGGGAATCAAACCTGGTTGGGGAGGCGTTTGGGGAGAGGAGGGGGGGTTAAGGAATATGAGGAATGGGCGCTCAGCGGGTACGCGCATGGGAACAAAAGCGCGCCCGCGCTCTGGGGTCGGTGCGAAAAATCGGCTCAGTGTGAGCACTGGTGCGAGCCCGGTACAGTCACAACCGGTGGCTAGAACCCTTACCAAGTAATGTGGATTGGGGGGAGATAAGAAGAAAGAAGCCGAAACAGGTCACAGCCATACCGTTCTAGGTTGTGTCCGGGATTAAAACAAGATATTCCGGATTAAATGGGAAGCACAAAGGGCAAGCATGCGCATCTTGACATGTCCATCTTTTTATTATACACACACACAGACATTATGTATATATATATGTGTGTATATATATATATATATATATATATATATATATATATATATATATATATATATATAAACACAAACAGATACTCTTAAATGGGTTAAATGGGTTTGTTAAACGTCGTGTGTGTGTGTGTGTGTGTGTGTGTGTGACAGAGAGAGAGAGAGAGAGGGGGGGGTGGAGTGGAGGTGGAGGCTTGTTTCTGTCGCTCAATAATCTCAGCCAATTAACTAAAGAGGAATTCCGAGCGTCAGGAGTGCTATAGGCCACGCCCCCTCTAGCTTTGTCATTCCGACTTTTCCCCCCTAACGCGCTTTTTGAGCTTCATGACCGGTGACAACAGATCATAGACTTTCCTCTGTAATCCAGTGAATCTGTTTTTTTGCCCCCCCCCTACACACACACACACACACACACACACACACGTTTTTGGAGTCTGCAACTTCCCCCTCGCTCGTCATTTAAGCACGTGCTGCTGGTAAAGACCGGACATGACTACTGGAGATGAATGAATTTTCACAAACGTTTCCCTAGTTACCGAGTGAGTAGGACGTAGGACCACGAGGTGTGTGTGTGTGTGTGTGTGTGTGTGTGTGTGTTGTGTGTGTGTGTGTGTGTGTTGTGTTTTTTTTTTTTTTAACCAGTCAACCTAATTTGGGCTTTTTTTTTAATAGCCATGATAGTGATGTTTCAGTAGTAGCCTAAAGCCGCGTGCTCACGCTTTATTCATGTTCATGAATATTCAGAAGATCGATGACCCTTCACCACCCCGGCTTATGGTGTTTAATGAGCGATGGAGCGCTCTCCGGTCATTAAGCTCATACTGGAGTAGGCTGTGTACAAGCACTCTGCTCCGCCGCAAATGCATGAAACCAACATCCGGTATAGCTTTCCCCCCCCACACCGTAACTATAATGTATCTGTTTATTGCCCCGCTGGGGACAGAAGTAGTCTTTTAAAGTGATGACTGTTTGCATGTCTCCTCTCTGATTAAAAAAAATCACTTGCAGTGGTTACTGAAGGGGAATTCCACTCTTTTTTTTTCCAAAATGGAAGAATAATTGCTTTGTCAGAAAGTCAACAGTCATGCATATTTTCTTTAAGATGAACGAGTTTGCTGTGTTTATGAAAGCAATCTTGGGCTACACTGTCTATGATTTTACACACACACACACACACACACACACACACACACCACACACACACACATATATATATATATATATATATATATATATATATATATATATATATATATATCAAGGTTTGTCTTTGTCCCATATGCATAATGGCACAGTGGTTAAGGGCCATACTCCAGGGCCCAATAGTGGCAGCTTGGCAAATTGACCTCCCAACCTTATGATGAGTAACCCAAGTTGCGCTGCAGCACTCTTGTGTAATATCAATGTTAAAATCTGGTTACACCAACCAACAACACACCAACAATCTCTACAACAATCACTCTTTTAGGTCAGTGTATTCATAAGAATTCTGCATAATAACTGACTGTTCTGATGTGCATTAGAGGCTAAAGAAGCAAATTTTAAAGCGCACTTTGTCTTATGGCTGATCGCTATCACTGAAAAGAGATGCTCTGTGCCTGTCTGGGAATCAACAAATGCACATTGTCTGAGTTTTCTTTAAAAGGTTTATTAAGGCTATAATTATTATCATATTATCAGTTAGGAAATGCTATAAAAAGATAACCTAAAGGCGCCATTCATAAAGACTGGTCTTGATGAAAAAGCTAATAATACTAATTAATCTCATTCACCACCAACTGCTAACAGTCTTTAAGGCAACAGTCAGTGTATTCATGCCTACTGCATTTTGTGTTCAATCTTACTGTGATCGAAGGAAGGGTCTGGAGATTTTAAAGACACTGTAAGCAAGTTTAAGGGCATGTAAAACTGTTTTGACATCCTGAGAGCTATCATGAACAGACATGTCTTGTATTCTGTCAAAAGTGAGAGACCTATGATTATTATTTTATCGAACAACCGGAAGAGAAGACTCGTGTCTTGTTATAGTAGACGATCATAAAAATTTCCCAACCAGCCTGGATGAAGATTTGACTGGAGGGTGTGGGATTATGAGGATTGTGAGACTCATACAATGACTATGTCTAGAATGAATAACCAACATGGCTGGCTACTTTCACTGCCAAATTGTCCATGCATGACTTCATCCTGATTATCTCTGGGTTAAGAATAACGCAAAATGTAATGTACGCCAAAATGTTTGGGTTGCATATTTGTCATTATTACGCCATGCAATCATTTTAAGCAATTTTTTTAAAGCTAGTCTTGATGCTGTGATCGCCAGAGGCAGCCTATTAAAAAAAAAGCAGTGATCAGAAATGGTTTTCAACACAGGAGGCAGCATCTGTGTGTACAATCTCATAGATTAAGTAGTAAATTAATCGGGCTGCATAGTCAGGTTGTTCAGAAACAGCAGGTATTTTGGGCTAGGACATTTTTGAAGACAGGTTGGAAAGAAAAAAAAACAGTACTTCAGATGGAAGTAAAAAGGGAAAAGGAACAATTACACCTGCTGTCCAGTTTAACATAATGTCTGAAAGGGTTTAGAGCTGAAGGGTGTGCGGTGCAGGTACAACACTGCATAGTGGGGTTGCTGTAACTGAATTAACCTTTCTGGCTGATCTAAGCTTATCTGTGGTTTCAAGGAGTCGGAGAAGGTGTTTGGTTGTTTTCTACCTTGCATTAATGTTTAATGAATTGGCGTGCACTTTTATATACCTCCAAAAAAAATAAAAAAGCTCGCAAACTCCTGAAAGGCAGCAAATTAAGCAAGGTAATGATTCATAATTGGAGAGACCAGAAATCAAAGCTAGGCTCACAGAAGTAAACAATAAAAAAGGTGATTGCACTTGCAAGCCAGGCGAGGCAGACACACAATTAACTACTTATTGTTGATGTTGTCATTATTATTATTATTATTATTATTATATTAGTGCTGGCATGAGTTTAATCCGGAGCGGTGTTAATCTCTGGGTGGAGTTGCACGTGCTTAGCATGGGTTTTTTCTGAGTTCTCCAGTTTAATGCTACAGTCCAAAAAATGGATGATTAGTTGACGTGAATGAGCGTGCGAGTTACGAAAAAGAAGAAGGAAGCCTTTATTTGTCATGTAAATGTCACAATTATCTGCCACCACATCACAGAGAAATTCTTTTCTTCACATATTCCAACTTGTTAGGACATTCCAGGTGCCCCAGGGACAGAGAGGGTTAATGGCATTAAGTGTGTGTGTCTGTGTCTGTGTCTGTGTGTGTGTGCTGCCTTGTGCTCGAGTAGCAGCCTTGCACCCAATGTTCCCATGGCAGACTACGGCTCCACTCTGACCCTCTGATAAAGTGGTTACTGAAGATGATGTATAATTTATTAAGGAGACCAAGCACATAAGGTGCAGAGGAATCTTACTGTTCTAGCTTTTCTTCTTTCTATTTTCACCAGGCTAGAACTTCTCCAGACCTGAAATCCGTCTGGTAAATCCAGTGGTCCAATGGTCCAGTGCCACTATCATATCCAACTTGGATCTAATTCGAAACTGCGTCTATGGTCATAACCTTTGGGCCAAAATGCCAACAACGTCTATATCGGATTGGATTTTAACCAAGTCAGTGACACTGCAACCTACTGTTTAATAGTTCAAAAAACTACAAAGTGCAATTTTTCCTACACATGTCGTGCCTTCTGGTTTGTTCATCAAATTCTCTCATGAGAATGATACAGACATTTGCATTCATGGCATTCTTATCCAGAGAGATACAGGTAAGGGCCTTGCTCAGGGGCCCAGGAGCAGCAGCTGGGATTTAAACTCGCAGCCTTTAGATACTTAGCCACTAAGCTCCTACTTCCCCAAACCAATTGCACTGTTATTTGTGGACAGACCATGAGTGAAACTACAAATCCGTCTTGAATCACTTTGAGGGAAATCATAGCTAGACTTTTTTTGTGATTTGCTTGCGTGAATGTGCGAGTCACAGAGGGTTGTTGCTTGGGCCCAAAAAACAATGTTGCAACTTTACTTGTACTACTATTATTATTATTAATATTTTATTATTATTATTATTATTATGGTTTTTAATATTAATTAATAATAACAATAATAATAATAATAATAATAATAATATAGGCGGCACGGTGGCATAGTGGTTAGCACAGTTTAGCACATTCGCCTCACAAAGCCAGGATCCGGGTTCGATTCCCGTCTCAGTCATGTGTGTGTGGAGTTTGTTGCATGTTGTCCCTCCCTAGTGGGGTTTTTTCCCCTCCGGCCCCCCATCCTCCAAAACCTCGTAGACGCCTCAGATAGACAGACTCCCTGGACCTGGTTTTTTTCTGCCTTTAGCCGGGTTCTCCGTCTCTAATAATAATTAGTAGTATCACCACTAGTAGTACTATATAGTTAAGTAGTAGTAGTAGTAAAGTTGCAACATTGTTTTTTGGGCTTGGTACCCAAAAAAACAATCTATTATTATTTATCTATTCTACTTTATTATTATTATTATTATTATGATATTATTATTATTATTAAGAATGGGGGCCCCCCGATTTCCTAGAATTCCGAACAGGTGTGGGGTTCGAGAGGCATATGATCGTGATCCACTCCGGACCCCTTACGAGTGGATATGCTCCGTTTGCTTGTCGGACGCTCTCGGGCTGAGCTGCGAGGCATGAAATTTCGGCCGGTTTTCGCGGGATTCCGCGGGGCGATTCCTTATAAAAGTAGTAGCACACCTCGCACCATCGGGCCGCACGATATGAGGTATGGTGCTACTAATAATAGTTAGTAGTAGTAGTAGTAGTAAAGTTGCAACATTGTTTTTTGGGCCCAAGCACCAAACTATTATTATTATTATTAGTAGAAGTAGTAGTATTTAAAGTCATCCAAAGCAATTTGAATAGAGAATTTAAAGATTAAATGAACACAATGCAGAGTCTGTTTTCTCCTGAACTACACCCTGGGTGAGTTTTTCCTCTTTTTCTTCTCCGTGCACCGGATCTTTCTGCTCATGTCGATTTGAACTGATCCCCGGCCAAATGAGTTGCGAGCGCTTTGAAGTCGCAGATGAAGTGGTGTAGGGGGAAAAACACACGCTGGAGTTGGTTGTCGGCGGTGCGGTGCTTCAGATCCCTTTCAGAGCTGTGTGCCACCGGCAGCACAGCCGCCACCGTAACGGGAGAGCGGCCCGACTAAACGCCGACTAATGCGCGTGCATTTTGGATCCACCTCAAAGTTGCGTTCGGAATTCGAAAACAACGAGTAAAAAAAAAAAGAAGAAGAAGTAGAAGGAAGATGAAGAAAAAAACTTTGGTCTCGCCGGCGGTCTTCGAGCATGAGATCAGCGCGAGGTTAGGAATGCGACGCTTGCTTTCAAAGACGCCGCCAAGAAACCCGAATCAAACGGCGGCACCATCTTCAAAGCCCTGAGCATCAGGAACAAAAAAAAAAAAAAAACACACACACACAGCTCGCGCTCCTACCTCCATCCTCCAGTTTAACGCTGTCAGCCTGAATGACTGCTTTTTGTTCACTTTCCCTCTATCCTATTCTGCGCTTCTTCTTTCTCCTCCGCCTCTTTGTTTTTGGTTCCAAGATTGTGCTGATGCGCAGTAGAGAACCATATGCTGCATGCTTAGGAGAAGGAAGGAAAGCAGGGGGTAAGGACATGATGATGGGAAGGAGACTTGCTTGAGAGAGAGAGAGGGAGAGAGAGAGGGTACAATGGCCTTGAGAAATGATGTTACAAGCGCCAGCTGTTAGATGACTGAACATGCTGTGGTCATCTTGCACAAGCCAGTCAGGCAAATTATATTTAGATTTAATGATTTGCTTCTGTAACTTCTCATGGTCCATTTCCTGTTTGGGAATTTCGCGTTCAAGCATGTTTAAACATATGCTCATATTTAAGCATGTAGTCGAACAGTCTCCATTGTGTCTCCAAGTATCGAATGACCGCTGATCATATTTAATTGCCTTTCTCTCTCTACCCTTCCAATATCTACTTCCAGTCACCGTTAGAGTAAACAATTCCTTCTTTTCCGATCCCATGTCAATGATGTCTCTGTTGTGTTTGTTAAATGCGAGCAAACCCACTCAGAAGGCGCTCGTGAGCTCTGGAACCCTGTGGAATAATGATCAAGTGTTCAAACAGCATTCGGAATATCTGCTCCTTTCACCGCGTCCGGCCGGACTAGCACTTTACTTTGACTCGTGTCCAAAATCTTTCCTTGTGTCTCTTTTTTTTTTTGTTTTCTATTACACTGAAGTAGACAGCAAAGACTTCCTGGTTATAACATACCTGTAAAAATCATAGTAATCTTTAGTAAAAAAAAAAAAAAAAAAAAAAAAAAAAAAAAAATTACATGATGGTGTGCGATAAAAGTGCTGCCTGATGTGTTACACGTTATTACGTAAGACAATGAGCACATTGGAATCCCGGAAACAGAGATATACATCAGCGAAGGGGTTTTGTAGGCTAAGTAGTTCGGTCTTCCGGTTGAAAGAGACAGAATATAGGGATGATTTACGGAACGGGGAGTGTATAAGGTAGAGTAAAGGAAAAGAAAATGGCTGTTAGCCTAAGGAATACAGTGCTCATGTTTTCCTGTTATCATACTGGATTGCTGACCCAACTTTCCATCAGAGAATACGCATGTACGAGTGAGTAAGAGGGGGGGGGGGATGGGGGCAGAGAGAGGGAGAGATGGAGAGAGCAATGGGGATGAAAAAAAAAAAAAGAACGAGACTGAATGGACGTGTGCATGTGCGTCAGTG
Organism: Kryptopterus vitreolus; assembly: GCA_030449085.1. NCBI lineage: Eukaryota > Metazoa > Chordata > Actinopteri > Siluriformes > Siluridae > Kryptopterus > Kryptopterus vitreolus. Next base: position 11,525,742 of record JACRUU010000017.1, on the reverse strand, counting down.
TGACTATCAGGCAACCCTCACCAGGAAATAACAGTGTTGCCTAGGGATGAAAAACAAACAGGAGTCACATACCAAATCTAAGATTGTGTGTTTTCCTTTCCTGACTTTGTGACTTTGTGCCCGAAAACGTCAGGGAACCGAAAAAAGAACGGTGTCTAAAACCAAACCCACCCTCGCTGACTCCGAGCTGAACCCGACTTCAATGCTGACACGGATACAGACCTTCCCCTCTTACTACTGACTCTCAGTCTGCATTCGATCTTGTCGCTAGCTGCTCGGGAGGTAACTTATCAGCTCGAAAAGGCTTGCTTTAGATATGGAGGAGAGAAAGTGGAAACAAAGATAGCACTGCCGGAACAGCCTCGCATCTCCCCTTTGTCAATCCGTTCTCATGAAACCTGCTACGTTTCTTCCGGGGAAGAAAAATGGAGGGAAGGACACTGGCTTTGTCTTGTTTAGTTGTTTTTGCATCCACCTGTATCAAGTCAGTGTAAAGAATTGCAGGCTGTTTGGTTTTTTTTCTTTCTTTCTTCCCCCCCCTACCCAAAATAAAGTGGTATGACAGAAGCACAGTGTGATTCGATGTGGATTAGATGTGATGAGATTAGTCTGGAGCGAGAGCGAGCACCAGAACAGGAATTATTCCTTTGTTGCTGATCTTTAGCCTCCAATCATCCATCGACTACGGAGCGCCATATGAGCCGAACATCTGCTGCGCCTCGTTTGCCTAAAGGAACATTCTACATCTGAAACATCACCCACATATTAATTTCACAGATTCACGTAATTGCAGTGGAGCGTTGGCTCTATATAAGGTGATCCATAATTTCTCTCATCTAATGATGAAAAAAAAATTCTCAGATTAGATAGAAAGTAGGTTATTGTGTTATCTCCTTTCGAGATCTTTGCGTTTGTTGGTGAGACTGCGCACAGGAATTCAGCCTTAAATTGCGGTTTCTCGGTCAGGACGATTGTGACGCTCGTCAAGGGCTAGTTCACATTTGGATTGCTGCGAATGGACGTAATTCTAATGTCGGCATAGTGAAAGGCAGATGAATTTAAATGTTCATTTCTGCAAGACGGTCTTAACTAACAACCATTTATCTGAATCAAGTTATCCTGTGCTAGAATGTCAAATCCAGTTCTGTAGAAGGGCATTGAGGTGCGCCCTACGTAGTGCACACTGTTTTGCATGTGATATTCCGCCTAACAGTGTCGAGTGAAAAATCGGACACGATCATGCTCACTACATGCACACGTGTGATGCGAACATGTAATGTGCTGCTGCGTATCTTTCTGCGCTGTCTCTGGATAACTTGTTAACATGAAAATCCATTGCATTACCCAGGTGTCTGGCTATTAGGTGTTGTTGGAATACACCTGTCCCTCGTACTGTGGTAAAACCGTCAGTCATCACGTAAACCCTGTTACAATTTGGGTCACATGCTGAGGCTGAATCTCATCCCACCCCTTTTTTCCCCCCCCCCCCCCCCCCCCCCCCCCCCCCCCCCCCCCCATCCTTTTCTCTCTCTCTCTCCTCCTCTATGAAGGAGCGTTGCATCATTGTCATGCAACATGTACCGCAGACCTTTGTTGTGATTTCCACCTTGCATCATCATATATATAAACACACAGGCGAATTGGGTGGCAAGGCGGTAGGTAGCACAGAACTTTGTGTAATTTTGCACTGGGTGAGAGGGAGACAGATATTGTGATGAAATTGAGTGTAACCGAGGGGAAAGGGATACAGAATGGCTTCTGTGTATATGTGTGTGTGTGTGTGTGTGTGTGTCTGTAAGAGAGGGAAAGAGACCCATGCATATACATGTATATTTCTCCCAGATATTTATCATTTAGAGCAATGGTTTGTGTCCCTTGTGATTTCAGCAAGAAACAAGCAAGCAGTACCTATTCCCTGTTGTTTACTGTTTATCTGCAAAGGTGCATCCTGAAACCGGACACCCCACAACATAAGGAAGAAGAAGAAAAAGTTAGTTATATATATATATATATATATATATATATATATATATCTTAGATATATCATATATATAGATAACACACAGGCCAGACATATGAGGAACAATGAGAAGGGTGAACACGAGAAAGCTGCTCAGAGGATTGGAGGAAGTTACAAAGCTATTCGAGATTATTGACTATTACATTCACAATGGGAAATGAACATTGAAAACATATACCATTTCGTTAACAAAGTAACATTCAGGACACCAAAAACACACTGATTTTCCTTTAGGTTATCAAAAGAACGTGCTAACCTTTTTCACAATGAACTGTCCTTAATAACTATAAATTATAGCTTACTCTTCGGATAGGGCTTTGTTTGTTTTTTTAAAAAAAACATTTTTCAAACTATATTTCCCTCAGAATTCTTATTCCTTTATGTAATGAACCATGTTTAGCATGTAAAGTTCTCTTAAAGAGACTCTTCTATAAGTCACGCTGGATAAGGACATCTGCCAAATGCCATGAATGTAAATTATAAGTCTTTGACCATCAACCCAAATAAACTCCAAACCACCTCTGCTGCCCCAACATCAGAACCTCTAAAGTCAGCTCTGACTTTAATCCGATAAACACCTTTCTGTTAGATGAACTTGCTGGAGAGTGAATACTTTTAAATCTCTCAAACTCACGTAGTCACACACACACACACACACACACACCACACACACAGACAACTCTGCTTTCATCTGTTGTCCAAAGTAGCATTACCCAGAATTCCTGGCCCGACATAATGCACTGATTCCCAGAAGCAGCTGTCGTAGTAACCTTGGCAGCTTTTCGCAAGTTGTGATCTTTTTTCCCCCTCTTCTGCTTTCTGAGTGATACAAATGGAATTGAATGTAAATTATTCATTAGCAGAAATGGTAGGGGAACGTGTTTATTTATTCATACACAAAGACAGACATTTTGTCTATAAGTTTATTCCATTCTAGAAGAAAAACTGTAACGTGTGTAATCTTGAATTTCATCAATGTGTGAGTGTGAGAGTTGGGGGGGGGGGTGCTCTTGTATTAGGAAATATTACAAATCTGTCTTTTTACTTTGTTGTCTTGTTGTCTTGGGTGAGTGTGGTATTCTAGGTCACTCTCCACCTCCCAAGTTCCCTTGTGTCATCCATTAACTGTGTGTGTGTGTGTTTGTGTGCGCGCGCGTGTGTGTGTGTTTGTGTGCGCGCGTGTGTGTGTGTGTTCTTCAAGAATTTCACTTGTCTGCCTGTGAACATTTTGTGTGCGACGCATGTTTTACCCAAAATCTGACCTGCTGTTACACCAGCCCGCACTTTATGGAGCTTTTTTCCATTGTTTCTCAATCACTCATCAGCTACACATGTGTGCACATTTTCCTCTCTTTCTCATTCTTTCTCTCTCCTCTTTCCCTTCCTTCCTTCCTTCCTTCCTTCCTTCCGCCCTTCCTTCCACCCACCCTCCTATTTTTTTGCATATGATCCTATAATTTATCCCTCATTCTCCCACTGTCTTGTTTATTCACACACTTACTCACGCTCTTGGTTATGGTGCTGCATTCACATTTTATTTCTTTGTTTTTTTTTAATAACTTGTGGTTGCGTGTGTTCGAGGTCAGCTAGAGTATCGCTATGGTAATCGTGTGCTTAGCAGAACAGGGTGTCTGTTTGCACATCCACACCAACAGATTGTGGCACAGGGTTCTCGTAGTAATCCGATAGCGCCCTAATGTTGTGCTCTGTGCACCATGGTTAGAGGTTGGTTACAGTTGCACACACACGGCCTTCCTACATCCGACACCGTTCGCTGAGAACTGGCCATCGGACCCGTCGTGCCCCCCCTCGGGTCACAGGAAGGGTGGAGTAGATGTTCGTCTCTAATAGCATTTTCATTTGGGCATCGACTCAGGGGAGATGAATAACCATAATTACTGACTCACCCTGTTGCTGTGATGCGCCGCGTAGTCAGGTATCGCAGTAATTGGGTAAAAACATCCCGGTGGATGTGACTGTTGCTTAGACAAACACATGGGATGCGCATGCTGTCCAAATAAGACACTGTGGGAAATATTCACTGTTTCCTGTCTGGCTGTGGAGGTGTTCGCAATTGAGAGAGCAATGCTCACAAATGGCTTTGACCACAGAAAATAAATAGAACAGCAGACCGGAGAAGTCTGACAAGAAGTCTCTCTCTCTCAAATAAGTGCTTCTTTCAGGTTCAACTGTTGTATTGTAACTTCTGTCTGTACATTGTGCCCTGCGTAAAGCCGGTTGAATTCATCTACAGTCTTTACTGTTACACACTCACTGGTTTCAGATAATCTGCACTGTTTCAACATTTGCACACACTCTCCTGCAAAAACGTCTGACACAGTTTGCACCCTTTGAGTCACCAAAGCCATTCTTTGCCGTTTCATGTAAAACACGTAACGCAGACTTGTAGCTTTTTTTCTTTTAGCTCACACAATTGGTCACATACAAACAAATAAATCCACCAGTTGTCCCAGTGGGCAAAAACCTCTACCCCTTGTTGTGTTATATTTTATGTTCTCATGCACTCTTTCGGCTGCTCCCGTTAGGGGTCGCCACAGAGGATTTTTTTTTTTAGTGATCCGGATATTTGGTTTGGCACGTTCTTCACTGGATGCCCTTCCTAACGCACCCCTCCTCTTGCGACTGGCACTAGGAACGCACTGGCCTAATGGTTGGGGACTTAAAGCTTGGGGACTGAATTGGGGATTTAGGTTTAAAGGCCTTGCTCAAGGGCCCACTAGTGGCAGCTAGTCCAACCGCTGAGCCGCCACCCCTCATAATCTCTTAAGTTAACTCGGGAAAACGTATCAAGCAACAGTTTAACTCAGAATTTAGGACAGTTATTAGATTCCGTCCATGGAAATACAGAATGAGTACAGTCTCTGAATCCCTGCACTGCAAAAAAAAAAAGTCCTCCTTGAAACAAGCAAGATTCACTTATATCAATCGGGCAAGAAAAGTTGACTTGGTAAACATTCTTGAAACTAGCATAGTCAATAATGAATTCTACTATAGCCTATAACCAGACAAAATTATCCCAGTATTAACCATATGGTCGTGGGATTTAAAGCCATGATCTTCCTGATTCCTTAACCACCTACCTAAGCTGGAACCTTTCTTAAGATTTTTGATATAAGAATATTCAGGCCAGTATTAGTCTTAAAATGAGCACAACATTCTATTTGAAAATTCACTTTATTCTTGCACTGTTACATGATTCCAGTGAAATCTTGCTCAAAAGGATTTAACATTTACATGCCGAGACGGAACAAGAACAATGTTCTTACGTTAAGATTTATCGTCTAATGTGCAATGTGATTTTTAAGACTCACAGGAAACATGTGGGTGATTTTCTCTCACAGGAAAGACATATTTTCTAGAAATAAGATTTCAGTTTTAGCAGCGTGATTGACTTTATAAAGCCATTATTTTAAAAAAAGCTATTGTTTATGTCTTTGCTAATGAAACATCAAGTGCATTTGACAAAAAGCAGCGCAGACGTGAGGTGTGTGTCTTGTTTGCGCAAGAGCTATACATCATATACTTGTGTGAGACTATTATGTTTTGCTCACCTATACACACACACACACACTTTTTTACCTGATTAAAACAATGGTAAATAAAATCATAAGCATAATAATAATAAAAATCGAATGTTGTCAGTTAAGGTGGTGAGACTTCGGTTGTCACAGTGCCTTGGCGCAAAAACGTATATGTCAACCTCTCAGCATGTTATGTTTAAACAGACATATCAAATAATGGTGTTTTCTTTTGTGAAAGTCAATAGGAAGTAGAGTTTATCTTGCGATGATGGATGAGTGACATTAAAATAATACACTAGTTACCATTATATCAACAGACCCTGGGCAACCCGTGAATGAAAAACTGCTAGCCTGGATACAGGGTCTACTTTCCCAGGTGGCCAAGATAGTAATTTGTTCACCTCTGGATGGAGACAGTTCTCGGGCACCTCTTCTCTTTTTGTCAAGCAAGCTTTGATAACACAACAGGCAAATCAGCCAATTAGAGCTAATATAGAAACACACAGATGCTATTTGGTGAATACAAAACATTCACTGCTTCCCGATTTAAGCTACGGTTAACAAAGCATTGTACTGACCAGATATCTCCACATTAGGATAATTACAGCTCCTTTTTTCTTTTTTCTTTTTTTCTTTTTTTTTGCCGCACTGTTTTATTTTTAGAGAACATGGGAATGGAGAGAGGAGAACACTTATTTTGGCAAAGATATATGCTCAAGTGCATGCCACTGATACAGTCCTCATGGAGCTTTGGAAACAAAGAGACAAGCAGAATGTGTTTGTGTGTGTGTGTTTTGGTTTTTTTTTTCCAAAGAAAAGGATGTCTGCTTTAGAGAGAAAAAGAAAAAGAGGAAGAAAATAAAGGTTTAATCATTTATAAGGCAGTCGCACACATCTGTATCTGCACTCCTCTCTGCTGCATTCTTAAGCTGTTACTGGAATATTGAAGCATTTGTTTTTCGGAGGCACTCCACGAAACCTCCAGCATTCATCACTTTGTAGCTCATAGTTGGACTGGTTCAATAACTGTAAAATTTCACTCGGAGGAAAAATATGCCTGTATGCGTGTGTGTGTGTGTGTGTGTGTGTGTGTGTGTGTGTGTGTCTGCGTATGTGCAGGTGGCAAATAGAGAGGCAGTTTGCTACAGGCTAAGTATCTTTACCTTTAGTCTCGGGAGTCCTACAAACTGCTGATGATGTAATTGAGAACGGGGTCATTAGGTAATGCCGAGCTCGCCAATGCCCAAGTGTACTTTCTACTGGATTATATCCGCATAGCATCACGGCTTTCCGATTTTTATGCGAAAAGTCGAAATGATAACACACCTCAGCAATTTAGAGCAGATTTTCATGGGATAAATGTGTACAAATGGTAAAAGTTGTATGCCTGTAGAAGTTTGTTTTAGAAAGCTGACAGTGCTAACAATGGAATTAGTCCCAATTACCTAATGACATGCTTTATTTCACCCCCTTGAACTCCACACTCTTGGCTTTATACTCATCGTTCCTTGATTAGCCATGCTACAGTTAATAATTTATATGATTTTAAGGTGATTAAATGGATGATAGAAAAGCTGACGCTGAGTATTTCAGCGATATTTGGCGACTAAGACATACCGCCTCAATCGTGTTAACATGTTTGTCAAAGCTTTTTTTTTGTTGTTGTTGTTGAGGTAGCAGAACACAATAGTAAATGCGTTTTTTTTTAATATTAGCACTTGTTTTCCCTAAAGTCTTGAGTCCATGTCACTTACTCATTTTTTAGACCGACACCAGACCTGCTTTCTTATGTGTTAGTACTCAAACAGCTGTAATTGGCCCAGATTCTCGAAACCCTGGAGATCTCTAAAATGAATTAAAATAGCTCAAGACCACAAAAAAAAAACAGGGGGCTTCAAAGGAGTGGATTTTCTTTTGTGCATGTTTGATAAAGCTCACTTCAAAATGAATCCCTCTCTCAGTGTCACTGTGAGCCGTTGAATGAAGGTGGAAAAAAAGAAGTTTCTATCCTTTGCTCCCTTAGATGTCGAGGCAACAGAACACGTTATCAGCGATCAATTTGACACATTTGTCACAAGCTTGTTTATTCTGATTCGTGTCATGTGTGTCAGAGAGGCAAGTATCTACTTAATCTCAGACTCAGACTAACCGCAGTCACTTAAAGGGTTGATACAAAGTAGGCTAGTCTTGTTCGCATTTTGTTTGGCAGGACTCTTTGGCGATGATTATCTCTGGTAAAATTGAGCGACTGAAAGTATATACATAAATAAATAAATTATTTAAAAAAAAAAGTCATTGTCACAGAATCATAAAGATTCACTTTGCTATGCTCTGCTGTGATAATCCGATGATAATTGGCTTTGAGATGAGCTGTTGGCTACGGCCGGGGGAAGGGGGGGGGGAGCGAAAATGCTGCCGGATCGTGGTGTGTGATAGAGCCGTTGTAGAGTCTCACTGGATTGTTTGCTGTTGCAACAGAGTGAAGGCTAGAAGGGAGGAGGAACATATTTCCCTTACACAAGCGTCCAAAACAAACATGGCCAGGACGTGAGCTCCTCTCTGCTAGACCCAAAATTCCACAGCATCCACAGAGCCAAGGAATCTGTCTCCCTCTCTGTCTGCCTCCCCAGTACTCACTCTGTCTCACCCTATTGAATTCTCTCTCTCTCTCTCTCTCAACATTCATGTTTAAATAGCCCTGAACATGTCATTCTAAACCATTTAGATATTCATTGTATATTAATAAAGTTAATAACGACTGAGGAACAGCTCACACATGCTCATGCTAACTGAAAACACCCCATGCTAGCTACTTAGCTAGTTCACAATTTGAACTAACAAGTAGGATTTCCCCACGAGTATCATCAAATGCACTGGAAGTCTTTCAATCAGTTATTACCCATAGATGAACTGTTTTAAAATTCTATAAGAATCAAACTATTTATTAGCACTTCCCAAGTTAGCTATCTAGCTGACTGAGCTTAACCGTTTCTGTGGAGAAAAGTTTGGGATAATCAAATCTAATAAGAAAGACATTATGTTTTAGATCAACTAATATTTTTTTTTCTCCCCACAGAAATATTGATAAAAAGCTATGTTTTAAAAGGAGAAAATGTTCATTGGGTTTGATGCTAACAAAGCCATTTTAAATGGAATTGTAAAGTATGTATTCTTCTCAGACACCTGAGAAGATTATAGCATGTCAGAATATTCCGTTTATTTAGGATGAGATTACTAAGGTATTTATTTATTTATTATATCCTTTAAATAGGGTAATGTTATCACAAAAGAACTGTAAAAATAACGAGTAGTAGTAATTTGTCTCTGCTTTTTTGTTTTCCTTTTTACCCAGATCTTTAGTTCTCACTCTCTCTCTCTATATCTCTCTGTCTCTCTCTCTCTCTCTCTCTCTCTCTCTCTCTCTCTCTCTCTCTCCCCCTTTCTCTCTCTCCCTCTCCGCCCCTCCCTCTTGCTAGTTAGACAGATGTTTGTTAGTGGTTTGCCCATAGAACAGATGTGCTCTTGTTTGGTATCTGTTCATCCAAATGAGCATAGTTCAGTGCGTGTTGTTGTCATCCCACAAAGCACCACACACACGCAACTCCTGAAAAGGACCAAACATCCAAGAAAATAAAACCTTTACTTCACTGATCTTTCTAAGAGTATGAGAGAAGCTGATAAACTCTGCACGAAGGACTAACTAAACATCTGTTTTGCAAAGAAGGAGTACAGGCAAAGAGACATAGCGAACTGACAGTGTTTTTCCAGGTGACGTTCACATCATGGAGAGAGAGAGAGAGAGAGAGAGAGAGAGAGAGAGAGAGACGCGTTATAAATCTAGCCGGTTAGTAAAAAAAAAAACAGGAACGGCAGTCATGTCCATTTCATCCTCATGCTCCCGCTCACACAGCCCAGCTGTGCTTCTCCCTCCAACCACATTAGGAGCTAATAAACATGACACACACACACACACACACACACACACACACACACACCACACACACACACACACACACACACACACACACACTCACTCACACACACACACTCGCTCACAGACACACAGCACAATGATTTTGTTCCACATGTTTGTGCAGCTGCCTAAATGACTTCACTCTGTGTGTATGTGTATAGAAGAATGAATATACATATTCCTTTAGTGATTACTTGACAGTAGACCATGTCAAGACACACACACACCTACACAATCATGTTTTACCATCATGGAGTATTTTCATTGACATATATAACTATATTTAGGCAATAAATGATAAACAACCTTTAACTCAAAAGGATATTTTGCAGTTATTTCCTGCTTTTTATATATATATATATATATATATATATATATATATATATCTATATATATATATATATTCCTTCATGAGCTACCAAACCGTGCACAAATTCTCGCTGTAGGAATTATGCCCATTTCACTGTGCATATTTCTCATCATGTACAATGTCATCAAGTCTTGCAAGTACAATGGAATGCAACCATGACCTTCATCGTATCAGTGTCTGCCATGCGATGAGGAGAGTGAATTGGTAAGAATGGTACAATCGGAATAAAAAAGATTCTTTATGGAAACATGCCATAGGGGTCCCAACAAAGAGCTATGTAAATGCACACAGCAGTCAACACTTTGTTCACTGCTCAGAAGACATTGGTGTGTGTGTGTGTGTGTGTGTGTGTGTGTGTGTGTGTGTGTGTGTGTGTGTGTGTGTGTGTGATATAGCATTGATCTCCTTAGCCAACTCCTTTTCAAGACAGGCTGCCTACATGGATAATAAGTATCACATTCACTCTCTCGCTCCCTCTTGTTCCCTCTTTCTCTCAGTGTCTCTCGCCCTCTTTTAAATTGTTATGACACTCAAGCACTTCAGCGTCTGCTGCTAAAATATTCCTTTTTAATGACTAATGAACATAAGGCTCGATTTCTCCCTTGGCAGATTATTAACATTTGGCACGTTAGCAGCGTTGTGCGCCATAAACCGCATTTCTGCCTGCATTGCTATGCAGATACTGTGACGCCTGTACCCAGGGTCCTCATGCATTAATTCAGACCATCAAATCCCCCTACATCCAGATTATTTGACTCCTCTGTAACTAAGAAGATTATTTTTTTTGGAGGTTCAGGCATGTGTACATGTGTGTGTGTGTGTGTGTGTGTGTGTGTGTTTGAAGGCTGAGAGGGTGGGCCATTTTATTAATGCTTAAAAGAGCGCAGCTGATTTTTCATCATGGCTGTCCGAGCGAATTTGAGAGATATTGACTCTACATAATTCTCATCAAAGCAAAGAAATTCATATATAGTGGCTTCTGATGCTGTACAACTTGGCTAGCACAAAGCTATGTTTAAAGTTTAGTCACATTTAAATATTTCATATATTAGTCTTTTATTTCCCTTTGTTTTTTTATAAAATTGTTTCAACAATATTTACTTAGTGGAGCTTGGTGCTTGTGGTCAGAAATTAACTTGAGATTTGTCATGGACAACACAAACAATTAGCCACAAATGTGTAGAAAATCATAGCACTAATTGTTATAAATCATATATTATCACACACTTGCCTGATTTGGATACATGAAAATCTGGGAAATGTTTAAGGTGGTTTCACACTGTGTGCTTTCACACACAGGACCAGCATTTTATATGTTAATATGAATGTTTTTGCAAAAATGTGCTTTTATAACTCATGACAAAAATGGCATGACAAAAAAAATGAACATAAGAGATGACATAACATGATTCTCAATTCTCAATCAATATATGTTG
>JACRUU010000017.1:11496901-11509401 GCA_030449085.1 Kryptopterus vitreolus | reverse complement strand
ACAATCCTCACCACATCTCCCCTCTCTCCCTCGTCTCTGAAATATCCGTAGTGTTACATTCAAAGAAAGAGGATAAAATCATCCCACTGAATCTCACTTTGTCTATTGAAAGATGTGAATGGACTTGTTTCATCTATGATAAATCATTTGACCTCAGCTTACCTGTACATGTCCATTATTGACTGTTCTATTTGGCATCCACCCTCGGCGATGGAGTTTTACGGGGCTGCACAGTTAGTAATTTATAGCTTCTGACGTCCATCAGGAACCTGATCACAGCCCAACATTTTCCTGTCATTATCATAGATTAGGGTTGGTGATGAGTGTAGTAGCATATTTACGCACCGCTGTCTGAGGCAATACGACTCCCGAATCTCCTTTCATGTTGAGGGTGAGAACGTTTAGGCTAAGATAACAGATGCTTTTCAAGTGCCCTAGTCTTCCCAGAAAATTCCACTAATTATTTTTAGAACCTTTATTTTCATGACACTTGATTATATGTGTAACAAATTTTGATGTGTTTTTGGCATTAAACCAACAATTTCAAAAATGTTAAACATTAAACAAACTATAGACATCCTGTTAATATATATATATATATATATACAGTGTATGTATATATATTAGTATATATATATATATATATATATATATATATATATATATATATATATATATATATATATATATATATATATATATATATATATATATATATTATATTATATATATCTAAATTATATTTATCTTTAATTATTTCTTTAATTCTCTTCGAAACATGAGAAGATGCCAGTAAACCAGTTTTTATTTAATTGCAGGTTTTTGATTATGGCCCGAGGAGCTTTATCTACTGAAACACTGATGACAGGTTTTGTCGTGTACAATGATAAACCTGGAATCTTGCCGTTTGTATGCTGTTTATTGATTCGTTTCTTATTGTGCTGCTGGGTATTATTGCTGTGTGTGGCTTTGTGTGTGTGTGTGTTTGTGTTTGTGTGTGTGTGTGTGTCTGTGTATATATATATGTGTGTAGGTGCCCCTAGGCTCTCTTCTGTCTATGTTGGGTTTGTGCCACTAAACCTGGTCTGGGCTAACCTATTTCCACATTCTCCTACCCCCAACACACAACAAACACAACACACACACACACACACACACACACTCATACCTCGCAACTTGTCTATATGTCATGGGAAATCAGACATGCAGTCGTTGACACATAGATCTTCAAACTGACGCGCGATGTACGTGGTGCACATATGAATTGTATGTATGTGTGGCATATGTATATAGCGTTAGTTGTATAGTTGGATTGAACTTTATATTATGTTGTGTTTTTATGTGTTTATCTATGTGTGCAGGTGCGTGCGTGTTGCTAAAGATGCTGTTTTTCAGTTTTGCGATTTATACTTGTGCTGCATTTCAGCGTTCTGTGGATTTTGTAGAACATGTTGGATTTCTGTGGTATTAGGTTAAGTCAGTGTGTGTGTGTGTGTGTGTGTGTGTGTGTGTGTGTGTGTGTGTGTGTGTGTGTGTGTGTGTGTGTTGTTTCTGCATCTGCCTGTTGAAATGGAAAAAAGCTTGGCCGGGACAAAGGACAAAGAACACGAGAACCTCATTGTCAGTAACCTGGCAAAGTAGAGTCTAACACACCCACACACACACGCACACACATTCACGCACACATTCCCAAATGTAATGGGATCTTAGGACATATGTTGACCCGAGTAAGGAGTGTATATTCACTTCGGTATAAAGATAAATGAATAATGTTTATAAACTGTGTACGTATGTGTGTTGTGCCAATAGCAATTTATATGATATTCATCCCTCTCCTTACTTTATAGTTCAGGAGAAGTTTACTTGAGTTTTAATGATCAAGTTTTGCATTCATCTCTCTTCTGAAATCTTTTATTCTGGAGATGTCCTTCTCTGTGACATTACCATTCTTCAGTTAATGTATTGAAAAACAAAAAAAAAAAAACAAAAAAAAAAGGAAAGGGGGATTCTGAATGGCCAGTACATGCTTTAGATTCATTGCTTACAAAGTTTTTAAATGACACCAAATATTGTTTCTACGTCCTGCCAAGTCAGCAGGACAAAAAACGAATGACCATGAAATTCTCAGCTAGTTTTAGCGAACGAACACAAAATATTTCATTGGCAGTATTCTGTTCCTGCAATATACAATGGTGAAAAAAAATTCATGGTGATTTATGTGATCAAATTGACCAGAATTCAAATAACCCTTATTTATTCTTTATTACTTACATTTAAAAAAAAATTATAATTTTTGTCTTTTCTGGGGAAAATTCACGTACATTGTATTTGAACAGTGCTTTTAAGAATATACACAGAACACATTGTCAACATTAATGTTAAATGTAGAAAGTACTCCGAGTCCCTAATGAGCAAGTCATAGTGATAGTGGTAAGGAAAAAATCCCAGAGATTACATGACTCAAAAAGGAATCCATCCTCTTCTGATGTCCACCCAATGTCCATCCATTAGAATTTCATCATTGCTAATGTCCTAAACCATTGTATGAAGAGTACAGTCCAAATCTATCCCTGTGGCTCTTGAGTTAACATCCCACAGTAACCTTATGAATCTTATGAGCTATTCGCATTCCTCTAATGAACACTGGTTTGTTGTAACATGTCCTGACTTTGCTGATTCCCACATTAAAATGTATAAAAGAAATTGGACAGATTGTTTGCTTCAGCATTATAGAACTGTTTATAAATCTTATGAGGAAGGGAAAAAAAAACATCCAGGTTATTTAGTAGACATAAAGAAGTATTCTTTTCTGAATGCAGGTTTTGTGGTAATATTATGAGCACTGGAAATTATTGTAATACACATATTAATTATTTGGTGACTGAAGTAAAAGTTTATCCTGACTAATATATGTAGGCCAGTTGGAAGGCTCCATAATAACTAATGAAGTGTGTTGTGTGTGTGTGTGTGTGTGTGTGTTTGTGTGTGTGTGCCAGCTTTGTTATTAATTTTGTGATTTCCGTGATACTTTCGTCACAATTACGTCTCTTGAAGACCTTCACACACACACACACACACAAAACACAAACACACACAGCTCCCAGGCCTCAGGCTCATGTAAAGGTCAGGGTAGACTGCTGATTTGTCCGTTTGTGAAGTGTCCCGGTACGCTTGACGCACCAGCAAGTTTGTCTGCGTCACTGTACCTCAGGAGGGCGACTTGACGGACCGCCTAATCCACCTGCCACCCAAAAAAGTCACCTCCAGTAATATACGCTAATTATAGTTTTCATTTCTGTTTATAGTAACTCTTTTGTCCCAGTCTGTGTATATGTGTGTAGATTTAGAAGACAAAGTAAGAAGACGTTTGGGGTTTTTACGTACTGAAGTTATTAAACGACAAATAACTGTAGTGTGATGGCTGAAGCCAACATGAGTATATATATTAATTAAGTTAATATTGAAGTTTCATATTTGAGCAATCGTTTACTGTATTTTCCTGTGGGATACACTGGATATTCTCTGATCCCTAAATGAGACTTTATCAAAGAAGCCTTTAAATTCTTCCTTGTATTCAAAACATATGTCTATTGAATATAATTCTTAACTCATACCTTTCCTATTGTCCAACCTTTTTTTTTTATTATTATTATTTTTATTTGATTATTATTATTATTATTATTATGAAACGGACAATTCCGCAGACTAAATTCCAGTCTTAAACACACCTCGCGGTGCTTAATTAACGCCTGAATTGTGACAACAGCCTCTGCTTGTGCTCAGCTGGACTTTATCTAAAGAGTTAGCTCAGCACAGGGCCATTTGCTGTGAAGATCGAAGGGGGGTTAAGGTGAGGGTTAAGGGATATGGTGTACAATGTGTGGAGTGTGTTCGAATTGAGGAGAGGAATGAGGGATGATAGACTGAGGAGTGAAAGAGGAAGAGGAGAGAGAGGGGGGAGAGAGAGAGAGAGCAGCTGCCTCAAGCTCTCAATAGCCTCAGAGCTGCAGGTGGGACAAACAATAGAGACTCAGTCTTTTCTCTCTCTCTCTCTCTCTCTCTCTCTCTCTCTCTCTCACACGCTCTGTGTGTGTGTGTGTGTGTGTGTGTGTGTGTGTGGTGTGTGTGTGTGTGTGTGTGTGTTGTGTGTGAGTGTGGAATGTGGTGGTTGGAGTTGGCAATATCTCTATGTCTTTTCAGTCATGCAGCAAATGAGTTTGAGCTTTACCTGATGTGCCCTCAAAGAGAGAAAGAGCAAGAGAAAGAGAGAGAAATGTAGAGAGTTTCTTCACCTCTTATAAAGCTCTGTTTACTGAACTTGTTGTTGGAGTGATGGTGAGATTTAGGAAGATACAGGAGACAAGCACACACATACACACGCTAGACATGCTGACACTAATGATCTTGGCTACAGTTCAGATGAAATCAGGTTAGCATGTTTATGTAACGGCAGTGGGTGAGCAGATCTGTTCTTCTTGCGCACTGCAAAACAGATCGTTCCAAACACAGCACAAGCCAAGTTATTTTTTTTTCTTCTTCCCCTTTTTTTATCTTTTCACGTCGACAAATGAAGCAAAGCCAAGTCATACTTAACCTCAATTTCTAGGTGCTAATATATAGTATTACATAGAAGCGCTAATGGCGCTAAAGCCATTTCATCTATAGTGTGCTTTTAGGGGGTTAAACAGAAAATAAACGCTTTGAAATGGGGTTTGTTATACAAGTGAGAATGAGTGGGCTATCTTGTTCCAAACAAACATTCTCATTATGAGTTAAAACCGTCTATTGTGACTTGCTCTGGTGTTTACGTTGAGACCGTGAGTTTGTTTACATTGAGAGACTGGTCATTCTGGTACTCGCTTGTTTGTGGTCTGCAGTTTACTGACCAATATATACTGGCTATATTTTTTATTGTAGTGTTGCAGATCGAATATAACTCAATAGGAATGCTTAGTGAAGTAAAAAGGACACTCCAGGAGTTCATTTTGTTAACGTTTGGGATGTGCTGAAAGCTAGCAGTTCTGCATTTCAGTGTCCAAACAAGAACCAACAAGAATGTTTTCCTATAAAAGTGCATTCTGAACTGTTTCCTAAAAGATTACATTATTCTCTACTAATTAAAAAGTGCCATGGTTATTTATGTGAAATCAACAGATGATTATTAATTCAGTTATAGCATACTGTAGGATTTACTTCATGCTGTCCCTTACACTATAACAGCCCTATGCAAAGACTGCCTCATCAGCCTTTTCCCTCTTTTTTAAAGAATGGCACAAAAAAGCACCTTAATGTCTTGACGTTTAAAGTTAATGTCATACTGTACACTCTGTAAGGTGTAAAAAGCACAGGTCCTCAGCTACAAAATGCAACATAGCATATACCAAAAGTACAAATAGTACCAACTTATGTGCAGTTGTATATGTGAACATGTGTGAATACATGAATCAGTGAATACACTATATGAACTAAAGTTTGCGGACTTGTAAAATCCATGTGTGTTATGAGCATATGCCATTCCGCAACCAGTCCCCATTTGTTGTTATTATAACCTGCATTCCTCTTGGAAGATGTTTCACTAGAGTTTTGAAGTAGATCAGAGCTCTATAGCAGAAAAATCAAGGTCTTCCAATCCAAACCGTCTAAATCATATGTTCAAAGAGCTGGCTTTGTGCACAGGCACAATGTCACGCTGAAATAAGTGTATATCTCCTACTTCAAGTGAAGGAACTGTTTACAAAGACACCAACATTGTGGTACCTGTTTAAGGAAGAACCTCATATGGCTGGAGAAGTATACATTTTTGTATACATATCATGTATGTACAGTATCTATTATGTAATTACACTCAAAACAAAGCCAGACGGTGACTGATTAAGCATCAAATTCCACTTTCTACAGATGTACTTTAGGGACATGAGATATTTACTTTTAGGGACATTTAGAGATATGAGTAGGCTAAATCCTATGAGCTCTTTATTAACAGAAATCTAATATACAGTGTCTAATATACAGAAGCTGAATAATGTGTAGAACTTTCTGCGATTAAATACAGCAGCTGTGAGTCATAGTTTGGTAAAGGCATAAGAGCGTGCACATTCGTATTTACCCTGCCTGCAAATGTTTACAAGGACGAGCAGGGTCTGTGTGTATGTGTTGGAGTGTGTGTGTTTGTGTGTGCGCGCGCGCGTGTTTGTATTTGTGTACCTGTTACTGTTTCTGTTGGCTATGGAAGATCTTACGCACACGCACACACATGCAAACATACACAGACCCTGAGGCATATAGTGTTACTGTGGCATGAATGAAACCTTTATAAAAGGGAATTTCCTCAGGTCCAAGACGACCTGCCCTGCCCCTGAGTCTTATGGAATATATAAAACTACCCCCCCCACCCTCCTCGCCCATCCACCTAACAAGAAAGATGCCTCCACAGAGACACTTCTGTGTTCACTATTCTCATTGTCCTCATAGCAAGATAATCAATGTGTCATCAGCGATGCAACACATACTTCCTCAAACAGGAACTACAAAAGAACAATAATACCAACTGTTTTCGTTGGCTTTTGTGTGTATGTATATGTGTGTGTGCATGCGTGTGTGTGTGTGCGTGAATCAACACAGGCATGAAGGGAGGTTCTGGTAATAAGGACCGCTTGCAGTTATTGCGTGATGATTTATTTCGCTACTTTTATAGCCAGTTTCCATTGTTGCCGTAGCAGAAGTGTGGGAGAGTGAAGGCAAACACAAGCTCCTCCAACATGCACAAAGCTGCATTTTCAGCCCCGAAGCCTTATTTACTTTCAGTCCTCCTCTTGCTTTACTTTACAGCACTTTCAGCTCCATACGGATATCGCAAGGGCCGCTCAAGTCTTCTCTCGATCCACAGTTAATTACAGTGATAAGGCTCATTGAACGGTCGCAGGTTTTTAAAATGAGGGGGGGAAAAAGCCAAAGGTGTTGCTGTAAAGAACAGTAAAGGATTGCTGAATTTAAAAGGATTCAAAATTGGAATAGTCGGCCTGACTGTGGTGATAGCAATAAGATACAAAATATGATTTGTGATTGAAAGTTAAATTATAATATAAATCTAATAAATAATAATTTGATGATATATATATATAATAACATAATGCGCTTCGGATTTAAATAGGTGAATTTAGAGGTCGTTACGCTCCCCCTCCACCTTATTGCTATGATATAGTCGTGGAATCTATAGCTGTACAGAGACGGAGAGATAACTTAACGGAAGAACCGGTTTGAGGGCAGATGATTAGTTACTTTTAGGCTCTACACTATTGCTGTTTTGGGAGTGTGTGTGTGTGTGTGTGTGTGTGTGTGTGTGTGTGTGTGTGTGTGTGTGTGTGTGTGTGTGTAGGAGGGGTCACAAACCCATTTTTTATATTACTCTCCCAACAAGGCTTCAGTGGCACAGTTATCTGCCGTTAAACCATTACAGCTTGGTGAAGGAGAGAAAAAGAGAAAGAGTGAGTGTGGTGGTGGTGGTGGTAGAGGGGGTGATATGGAAAGAAGGAACAGGCAGCACATACAGCTCCGCCCTTTAGGGAATGGCTTACAGTAGAGACACAGATGCACACATACTACATACACATGCCCTCTGAACAGTAAAACAGTATAAGCTGATTACTCATTGATGGCCTCGCAGCAGCTACTGTTGTTTAGTGCGCTGACTCAGATTATATTGAATGTGTAGTGTTAGAGCAAAACTGTTTATGAATGAAAAAGAATAAAACATTTCATTATGTTATGTGATGTATCATAATGCAATTGGCACAGTTATTGTAAAGCAGGTTCCTGTGAACACTATAATGGAAGTGCGGCATGCGCTGCCACCTCACAGAGCCAGGGATTGATCCTGTGCTCAGATTACTCTTTATGTGTGTGTGTGTGTGTTTTTTTTTTTTTTGTGTGTGTTTTTGTGTGTGTGTGTGTGATTTTCTCCATTCTACCCACGTGGGTTTCTTCTCGATTCTCTTCTTTCTTCATACTATGTGAAAAAGAAAAACACACTGCTGGGTGAAATGGCTATACTACAGGCCCAGAGATGTTAATGGGTATATGCATAGTCCTGTAATAGAGGAGGCATTCCTAACTCACTCACAGCGTTCTCCAGGGATAGGCTTCAGGACCAACGTTCCCCTGACCTGAAAAAGCAGTTAGTGAATGAATGAATGAATGAGCTAATAGGAAAGCTGTGTTGTTACATCAGATGGGAGTCCAGTGAGTTGAGTAATTTTACCATATGATTGAAAAGGTATTGATTAAGCAAGTGTTTTTTTTCCAGACTGCATTATGTGTGTGTGAGTGTGTGAGTGTGTGATGTGTGTGTGTGTGTTAAGCTTGGTTTAATGAAACCAACTCGCTTTTCAGTATAACAATGAAAAACACTAGAATTAAACTGAAAGCTTATGTGTATTACTCAATGGAGCTCTGTTAGTTGCTCATTTCAAATAGTTGGAGTCTTTTTCCTCCCGAGACAGAAAAGCCTCTTTCCTTTTTCCCTTCTTCACTATCCCTGTCTCTCGCCTACACACGCTCTCTCTCTCTCTCTCTCTCTCTCCCGCTTTTTCTATTGTCTGTCTTTCCTCATTCAGGCTGTGTTTCATATTGATTCTTGCAGCTGACAAGTGTGAAATGAATACGGTGTCTGTTCTCTCATGTATGTGTGTGTGTGTGTGTGTGTGTGTGTGTGTGCGTGTGCGCGCCTGGCTTCTCGCCTGTTTCACTCTCTTCTTTTTTTCATTTACGTCCACCAGTCTGTATAGCTCAGTCCGGCCTCTTCCAATCAATCTCTCTCTCTCTCTCTCTCTCTTTCTCTCTTTCTCTCTCTCTCTCTCTCTCACTCTCTCACACACACACACACACACACACACACACACACACTCACTCATGTCAGCGCTCTGTCCTTCTCAGTTTAGGAGACCGTGTATGCATTTTAAGTGCCATTTCTCAGGTTCGTCGCCGTTTTGAACGTATCCAATACAAAGAAGAGAGAGAGAGATCAGTGCTTCTGTCCGGGTGAGATGTCAGCGTGTCAAAGGTTGAGGAGAAAGTGTACGATTTACGATCTCTCGTAGCAAAAGATAGAGGAGGGGTTAGAAAAAGAGACACACAAATAAGTACAATATTTCATTAGACACAAACCCTGCAATGAAAATACTGTTCAATTCCTGAGAATGTAGGTAAAGATACAGTATAATGTTGATAATACCTTTATTAGAATTATTATTATTGTTATTCTGATACAATATCAGAATTGATATAATGTGCTCTCAGCACTGGTATATGGATAAAGACACCTCATACCGTATGATGTTCATCTCAAATAGTTACCCTGTTAAAGTTGGAAGCACACAGTTGTATTGGATGTGGTAGAACTTAATTTTACCTGAACTAAAAGACCCAAATCAGTTCCAGTAGACGTTGCACCTGTGCATAAAGCCAGCTTCATGAGCATATGGTTTACATGAATTAGAGTGGAAAATCTTGCCATATCCTGCTATGGAGATCTCACAATAAATGGTATGTATTGGAACTGTGATTGAACCCCAGGCTTCTTCACCCGAAGGAGTACAAATCTCCCCAAACATCACGTCTTCTCAGAAAACAGCACGTTTATAACAATGTGGAATCAGATGTACAAAAAATATGACCTATGAACATGTGAATCTCATGATCAGGTGTCCGTGAACGTTTGTCCATAGACTATATCACATGACCTCCAGATAAACATGAGGTCTAACTTTTCTTTGCGGTATATTTTTCTAATTTGCTGAGTAGGCATTCGGATATGAGCCATAACAACAAGTCTGGAACCGGCCAAGATTAAGCTCTAGAATGAGCAGATGGAATTCATCATTGTTTCTTTCCTGTGCTCCTAAATCAAGCGTGCGTCCAATAACGATGTTTGCACATGGTCTGACTTGCACCATTGAAATCGCTGAAAAGTCATCATCGGAACTTGCTGGATATCAGTGAAAATATATATATATTTTTTTTACTATGAAAAATAGATAGACCCCCATGTGTGCACTAAATCGGATGCTTTTTCCTCTACTAAACAAATCGCTTACACCAGCGTCAGCCATTTAAAAAAAAAAAAACATAGATGTTTCAGGCTGTCAAACCCAAGATATAATGATGTAGAAGTGATAATAGCATTAAACATGTCACTGTTATCTCGCCTGTTAACAGCTAGAGAGCATGTTACACTCTACAGCTGGTGTCTCATTCAGTTTGCTGATGAGACAACAGTTTTCCTTTTGACCTTCATCTCCAGTCTCATTATTCTCAGCCTGAGCATGAAAGTAAAGTTCATATCTCTCTCTCTCTCTCTCTCTCTCGTCTCGTCGTCGTTCACTCTCTCTGTGTGTGTGTGTGTGTGTGTGTGTGTGGGTGTGTGTGTGTATATGTGTGTATGTGACTCACTGGTTCTTTGACGCAGCTGGACTGTCCAGAGAGACTAGCGGAGCTGCTAAATTAGATCTAGCCTGCAGCTGTTCTTATATATAGACACACACACACACACACATACACACACACACACATGCACACACACACACTTATTTATTAAAATGTCAATATGCCAGTTTACCTCATAGGTTTGCAGTGTCCAGTTTGCAGTTGTAGGAAAGGATGGGTGAAAAAGAACAAAAAAAAACATGAATGGACATTTACCATCATAGCAGACACACAACACACACACACACACACACACACACACACACACACACACACACACACACCACACATATACAAAACCACACATGACATTCAAAAGCCACATATACCCATGTTGTCATACTTTTGCATTTCCTTTTGTCTTTCTCCAGCATTTATTGACTGTTATGAAAAGGCCACACAGCGGCTCCAGCACGCGCTCTCTCACTTTCTCTGTTTTTCTGTCTCTCTCTCTCTCTCTCTCTCTCTTTCTGTCTCTCTCTTTCACTATCTCTCTCTCTCTCTCACTTTCATTTTCTCTCCCTGGCTCTCTCTGTGTCTATCTCTCTGTCTTTCTCTGCAAGTTCATTGACATTCATTGAACACAGCGCTTAAAGATTCAGACCTTCCGGCACTCTACACCCATAAGCACTGTGTGTGTGTGTGTGTGTGTGTGTGTGTGTGTGTGTGTGTGTGTGTGTGTGTGTGTGTGTGTGTGTGTGTGTGTGTGTGTGTGTGTGTAGTTTGTGTGTGAGTTTGTGCATGCGTGCATGTAGGGGTAACTGTCTCTGTGTGCAAGGGTGTCTCACTGTGTTTGTCAGTGATTATAATACATGTGCATAAATGTATAAATGTACTGTGTGTGTGTGTATATATATACTATAATTATATATGTGTGTGTGTGTGTGTGTGTGTGTGTGTGTGTGTGTGTGTGTGTGTGTGTGTGTGTGTGTTTGTATTCACTCATGGTAGGAGATCCCCTCTGTTTAAATCTCGTTCTCTTATACTGTGTGTATATATATATATATATATATATATATATATAGTATATGTATATATATATATATATAGTGTGTGTGTGTAGCATGTGTGTGTGTGTGTGTGTTGTGTGTGTGTGTGTGTGTGTGTGTGTGTGGTTTGTATTCGCTCGTGGTAGGAGATCCCCTCTGTTTAGATCTCGTTCTCTTACCGAAGAAATGTCGGTTCCTGAAATCAAACCGGAAAAAAAAAAAACCCGACCTCAACACCCACGCAAACACGCGCGAGAGTACAGTTTGACGAGAACAGAAAGGCAAAGCTGAGTCAAAGTAAGAGCGGTGAACTAAACGCTACATATCCCTCTCAATCTCCTAACCCTCTTTCCTTTTCTTCCACACGTACCTCCTCTGCTCGTTGAAAAGCGCGTCAGCAGAGAGAAGGTCAGTGTGGAACATCAATAAAGTAGGAGAAGCAGAGGAGAAGCAGAGTGCGCCACTCAAACAACACTGTCTATTGATCCTGGAGCTGTTTGAAACTTGTTGTTGCAAATCCAGGAGATGGTTTCAGGAGTTTACCCAGAAATGATAGCTTATAAAGCACTCTCTCTCTCTCTCACACACAATAAACACATAATTATAGCTGTTTCACTCTTTAGAGCAGCACTGTATCTCTCTTTCTGATTCCATCCATGACACAAATCCTTGTGTGAATGTTATATATATATATATATATATATATATATATATATATATATATATATATATATATATATATATATATATAACACCTAGCTGTCCTTAATGTATCAGCGTGTTTTTCGAACTCTGATTAGAGCAGTTCAGACGTCCTGCAGTGATGATTTCCAGTACACTCAGCTGAGGGGGTGGATGACGGACGGAGAGCAATGACGTAGCTGCTGAGGAAAAACTGAGCCTGTTGTATATGTGGTCAGCAGCCACCCTGTGTGTGTTTGCCGACGGCCGGAGCGGAATCCGCCTTCGCCTAACTTCATTTCCTAAAAACGGTGATAATGATCTCTGAGATCTAAATCAAACTTTATTTGT
>JACRUU010000017.1:11396901-11491901 GCA_030449085.1 Kryptopterus vitreolus | reverse complement strand
GTATAAATCATTAAGTACTCCTATTATGTTTGAAATATCTTCATGGCAAGAATACACAAATCCCCCCCCCCCCCAAGTACTGCAATTGTTAGACCCATGATTAAAAGTACAGAGCGTTCAGTATTTATACATGGCGGTATGGCATGCAAATTCTGTCATTGCGTAACCCGTCAAATACGTAGTGACTGTACTAGTGTGTGTGGTTTCTGCATTCACGCTTTGGATTAACATGCACGTTGGAACAAACCTACTGCAAGGTCAATTAAAAAGATGTCGTCGCAAAGTATTCCTGCTTTAAACTTTGGTGTAGGCAACTGAGTCCAATAGCAAAAAACAAACAAACAAACAAACAAAAAACAACCATCTCATTAGTGACTCCAAAATGGCAGTAAGCGGTTGATTACCTGTGAGATGGTGTGTGTTTAAGTTGTGTTTTCCTGCAGTTGAAATAACAGTATTGGGGAAAACAACCTCTCCTTTCCATCACTCAAGAGCCACAATTCTGCATGGAGATCATAAGGTTTGGGTGACAGGTCTATGCGCTTTTTCTTATATTGCGCACACACACACACACACACACACACACACACACACACACACACACACATGCACCGATATACGCACACACATGCCTGCTCTCAGCGGTGACAGATGGTGGTGTCAGTCATAATGAGATAAATCCGATTGCTGCCGAATGAAAGATGTCCCTCCAATCCAGAAGGAGGGGGGGATGAAGAAGGGAGGAGAGAGCAAGAAAATCGATGTGTCTGTGTCTGTATTGATGTGTTTGCTTAGAGTAAAATTGGCATGGAGGGAAAAAAAGAGTGAACGTGTGTGTGTGTGTGTGTGTGTGTGTGTGTACACGTGTGTGTTTAAGCATGTGAGTGAGTGAGACAGATAGAACAGCAACACTGAAATGATGGCTGAAGTAATTCATATTCTGTTACACATGCAGACACCCGTCCCCTTTGTCACGTGTTTAGCCCTCACAATCCTACTCATCTAACTCATGCAAGCATATACACACACACACACACACACACACACACACAACACAGAACAGCAGGGTGGACACTGCAGACAGCTTGGCGATACAGGGAAGGTGTGTCGCCTGAATTCTATTGTTTTCGAATCTATGAGAAAACACATCTTAAGGGGGGGGGGGGGGGGGGGGGGGGAAGGTGGGGGGGGGGGGGGGGGGGGGGGGGAAAAAAGTGAAAACCGGGTGGAGGTGGAGGAGGAAGAGTGGAACGGAAAGAGTGTGTGTGTTTAGGAAGTTGATTACACGGGTCACACCCCCTTCATTCACACAGATTTACTGTATGTACAAATATACTGTATCTTGTTTGTGTGTGGACATTTTCTGTCTAGAGGGGAAACGGCTCTTTTTTTTTTTTTTTTTTTTTTGGTAATGTGTAAAATTTCTCCCAGAGACATTTTCTGGAATAGTACTAATAAATTGAGGTTTTCTGGTATCATGTGGTGACTATTATTAAATAAACTCATTCACCGTACTTCTCTTTTTCTCACACAGACTGGATTATGGGATGTCTCTGTGAATACACTTTCTAGCATGACATTACTCACAGTAGCCGCGGGCCTTTTTTTTTTTTTTTTTTTTTTTTTTTTTTTTCCCAATTTCACACATCTTTAACCGGTCTTCATCGGAATTAATCCACTATTACAGTTTTGACCCAGCAACTTCTCTTTTTAAACTTGAACAATGGCTACATCTTTATCTATGCCAGGAGGCATCCTCTCGATGCTAGTAAAGTCACTCTGTTTTGTTCCAAGTATGCATGTTTGCAAACATCTTGGCATCTCGGAATATTATTGAGTATGACTGGCGGATTTTTAGTCGTAAATCCACCAAGGGGGCTTTTTTTTGGAGATATGGGCTATTAAAACCTGGCTAAATGTGATAGACTTACAAAAGTGATGACTGAGGCAGTAATGGAAATGGGTATGATGAATGGTCCATCTTCTGACACAGATAGAAAGGCATCAGAGTTGCTGATGTGATTAGTGTCTATTCATCATTGATTATACATCGAGAATGTACACTTACTGAAGTGTGTAAATATGGAATATTAAATGTTGGGTTCATAACTTTTACAAATAGCAATGAAATAGATGTAGGTTCTAACTGTGTTATTTCTTTCTTCCCTAAGCTGCCAGGAGTGAAGAGGAAGCTGACTGGGGCTGTGGATGGTGCTGCTTCAGTAAACGGGGTCTCTGATATCTCAATGACCCAGGGCAGTGCCAAGCGATTATGCCTTGAGGATGTTACCCTGGCCACAGGTCCAAGCTATCCCCAGCACCCCTTCTCGTCTGGGACTGGGATGGGTAGCCAAGGAACTGGGTTGGATGGAAACAGACTGAACACCAATAGTGGTTTGGGCTCTCCTTACAATATGCCTCCTAAGCCAAGCCCTGGAGCAACAGCTGTAGGTTCGGGAAGTCTGGCACCTACATATAATCCAAATGGGAACTCAGCAGCTCCTTCTGTAGAACAGGAACTTCAAGAGATTCTGGATGAGCTGACAAAGAACCCCGACCCTACTTTACCTGAATTGGACATTGAGAAGATATTGGGGAACAAGGTAGATGAACAAACAGGTACGGCTGGAAGTTTTGCCCACCTAGAGGGGAGTGGAACTCCTAAACGTTCCCCACAAAGGGCTTCACACCTGGAAGCGCATCTCACCCAGTCCCCTGGTTTTTCCCAGGCAGGCTCTCCCCAGATGGGCCCAAGTCCAACCGGTGCTCCTTATACCCTACCCCATCCTTCCAAGCCTGTCCCTTCTCCACTTTCAGCATCACCCCTTTCTTCTTCTTCTTCCTCCCAGGGCCAGAATCAAGCTCGATCGCCAATGCTTTCAGCCGCACTTTCTAACAGACCCACTTCCAGTTGGCGTGAAGTGTCACGTGCTCAGCAGCTTCAGCAGTTGGCATCCAACAGTAAGCATCACTCCAACACGGGTGCAGGGCCACCATCGGCTCAGACAGGTTTGCCCTCACTGGGCCAGCAGGGATCCTCTTGGGCTGGTCCATCTCCCCCTTATCGGCCAGGGGACAAGCTGCCTAATTCATCCCCCCACCAGCAGCCCTTCAGCCCGGCCAGCAGCATCCAGAGTCCTCAAAGCTCTCTCATCTCCAGCATAACTCCAGCACCATCTGCTGGACCTTCCCCTCCATATAGACCAGAGAAGCTTGCAAGTCCAGCTCTTGCTCAGCCACCTTTTAGTCCACAAAACCCCCTCCTACCAGGGAATACTCCATCTGGAGGTTCCAATTCTGCTGTCCAGGGCTCTCAAGCAAGTTATCTGAGTGGTATACCCGCAACATCAGGCTCCACAAGACCGTCGCCGCCGTATAGAACAGAAAAACAACACCCTAGCCCAGCTGGTCCAACTCAGACTGGAACCCAGCCTTCTACACAAGGGTGTCCCTTCAACTCACAGAACAGTCAAGCACCCAATATGTCCAGTCAGCTCTACAAAGCCATCACAGCCAGCCAGCCTAACAGTCTCAAAATGCTCATGCAACAATCACAGACAAAATCTTCCCAGATGCAGCTCAGCAAAGGTCCCTCCTGCAACATGGGTCCAGAAACGTTCTCTTTGAACAACACCAAGCCTTTGCGGCATTTCGATCCTGAACCCCTTGCTTCCAAAATGGGGACCATTCCTTTGGGTGGATTCCACAATGGCAGCATGCAGTCCATGCCACCTACGTCGGCCACAGGGCATGTACATCTGCTTCAACAACGCATGCAAAGAGGGATGCAGGCAGATAGTATGCTACCCCATTGTGGAGAGGTAAGTACTTCTGTTTTCTTTGTTTACTTCTTGAATTACATTGCTTCAACAAACATCACAATAATCATATATCCTTAATGAAGGTCAAGGATAAAGAAAACTCCTATGCTAGCTAATAGAGTATATTAGCAATACGACTGTCTTTAACATTACTTAGACTTAAAAACTCTGATTTGTCTATGATGTTTTTTTTTGTTTTTTTTAGAAGATATATACATTTAATCAAGGTTTTTTATTACCCATGATATGATTACGTCTTGATGGAAGTAGCCAATAGGAAAGTTAGCAAAGTGACTAAAGTTTTGATATGAAGAGAGAGAGAGAGAGAGAGAGAGAGAGAGAGAGAGAGAGAGTGAGTGAGTGCAAGATCTCTCAGTACTTTTCCATTTGTTGCTTGTTTAATGCATATTCACTGGGAAAGGTCATTTGAAATCAGGGAGAGAAAGAAAGGGAGGGGGGGTAGGGTGGCACCATGCAGTGTGGCTTGCTTGTACAAAGGGTCATTAAAGATTGTGTATATAGCAGTGTGTGTGTGTGTGTGTGTGTGTGTGTGTGTGTGTGTGTGTTGTGTGTGTGTGTGTGTGTGTGTGTGTGTGTGTGTGTGGTGTGTGTGTGTGTGTGTGTGTGTGTGTGTGTGTGTGCACAATCCAGGAACCGGTGGATTATGAAGTATCGGTGGTTAATTGAACGGACAGCAGAACTGAGAGTAGAGGAATGTGGGTTTTTGTATGGAATGCACACACACAATGCAGCTGTATTTATTAGGACTGGTCCAAGAGGTTTCTTGTGTTCACGCACCAGTGTTTGTCTCAAAAAAAAAACGCACTAGTTGATTAGCACAGGAGTGTGATTAGAGAAGCAAAACAGAAGAGAAGAAACATTTTGCAGTACATTTGTAATGAATGCTGTCCAAATGAAAAGGCTTGTTGATTAGACTATATATGTGTTTTGCCTATGAGTATTTTTCTATTTACCATTATATTATTTTTTTTTTTTTGCCATAAATATTGTGTGTGTGTGTGTGTGTGTGTGTGTGTGTGTGTGTGTGTGTGTGTGTGTGTGTGTGTGTGTGTGTGTGTGTGTGTGGCTTCATGTCTCCGCCTGTGTTTGCACAGACTAATGGGCGAAATTATGTGATAATCAGTGTGCATTAAAGAGAGAATGAGAGGGTGCCTCTTGATGTGTGTGTGTGGTGTGTGTGTGTATGTGTGTGTATTGGACAGGCACGAAAGAGGGAACGAGTGTGAGTGTGTATAGAGTTTCAAAGTGCCGCCACAGCATTGTCTGTCGCCGGCTGGCGCTCTGTTTGAAGACACAGTCCACCTCTTTGAGCCAAGTAACCCTCTTTCATCACTCCAATAAAAGATAATGAATTTTAGAGGAGGCGGGGGCATCACTTTGGCAGGCATGGCTGCAAGCTTAGAGGCCCCACTGACACGAGGGGAGGGAGAGCGAGAACAAACCTGTTAAGTCTAAACACACACATACACACACTTGAACGCTGATAGAACTTCTGTCTGTTAGATGCTTATCAAAGGGATTAAAAAGGAATAGAACATAAAACTATTTAGTTCTACATGTGTAGGAAAAGGTAGCGAGATGGGTTTTTTTTTTCCCCCTTTTTGTTCATATGGTATTTGGTTACATTAAATGAATCTAGACATGTCAATATTATAGATTTGTTATACTGTTGGCAACCAGGATGATCAGTAGCTGGCACAGTGCTAGTATGCTGTCTTGTGAGATACATACACACATACTAACTAATATATATATATAATAATATATATATATAGGACTATATATATATATATATATATATATATATATATATATATATATATATATATATATATCTTTTCATGTGACAACACTGAGAAAATAAGACTTAGCTCCAATGTAAAGGGAATGAGTGTAAAACTTGAATAACAGTGTAAATTTGCTGTCCACTAAAAATAACTCAACACTCAGCCATTCACGCTGGCCACAAACGTGAGTACTATATATATATATATATATATATATATATATATATATATATATATATATATATATATATATATATATATATATATATATATATATATATATTATATTTCCTGTGAACTTTGCATAAATGTATAATTGATCAAAATTGAATCATTTAAATGATATATATGCCACATATGGTAACTTTAGCGTAACAGATTTTACTTCCTATGAAGTATTTCCGAAGTTTTTTTTTTTCTTTGACAGGCAGTTTGATAGTTACGCTATGCGGTCATATTGCTATATATACACTGCCCACATGAAAATATTATAGCTTAGTGGTGTAAAACCCGATCCGCGCTCTGCCGGAATTAAATAGGTCAACTTATATAAAGCGTGTAATGCATGCATAAACATTGTGGTGTAATGAAGTATGCTATAAAAGCTAACGTGATTCCCACCACAAGCTGATGACCTCCTCGACTGTTTACAGTAAAAAACGTGAAGATGAACCGACCCGTTATGGAGGTGTTTTTTTTGTGTGTGTATGTGTGTGAAAACCCTACAAGAATGCAGTCGTTTTCCCAGCAGGAGATGCTTTCTCGGATTTGTTTACTGAAGTGGGGATCCCCTCCTCCCTCCTTTCCTCCCTACGTCTTTGTCTGCATTTCTTTCTCTCTCTCTCTCTCACTCTCTCACTCTCTCTCTCACACAGTCGTGTACTCTGGCTGAGGTTTGCATGTCAAGCCTGGCGGTTTGCAAAGGAAGTCTGTGCCTCTGTGTGAACAGAACAGAGGTGAGCTTGTCTATATCTGTTCTCTTTATCTTTGTCTGTTCATCTTC
Source organism: Kryptopterus vitreolus (assembly GCA_030449085.1). Taxonomy (NCBI): domain Eukaryota; kingdom Metazoa; phylum Chordata; class Actinopteri; order Siluriformes; family Siluridae; genus Kryptopterus; species Kryptopterus vitreolus. The sequence continues at coordinate 11,485,269 of JACRUU010000017.1, read as the reverse complement.
ATCCCTTCAGGCCTTGAGTGGAATCGTAAAGTGTGCATTCTTACCCGCATGCAGAAACAATCGTTTGTTGCTTTATAAAATATTTGCCAGCCGTCTTCCCCCGTGTTATTAGTTCCCCTTTCCCTAACTCATTGCTGTACTTTCTGCCTCGTTATGAGCCTACTTGCGCGCGCGTGTGTGTGTGTGTGTGTGTGTGGTGGTCGTGTGTGTGATTAATAGTGTTTACGAAGCTTCATAAATCTTCGGGAAGATTGGAATTTTTTTTTTTTTTTTGCCCCTTCCTACCCTTGACCGTACGCACATTCGCTGCCTGTATCAGCTTTGTGTGTACATTTTCACCAGCAGCAACTGTAATCCAACTATCAGTGAAGAACAGTTGCACCGGGTGCAGCGGTGGCACTCGGCCTGTTTATTATATGTAGGCAGTGAGAGTGAGGCTAACTCGGGTGCAGAAAGGACAGAAGTTAGAGGAGGAAGGAAACAAGGACACGTGCACACACACACACACACACACACACACACACACACACACACACACACAATACTCAAACTCTGACCTCAGTTCTCTTTCACCATTTCTAATATTTTATCCCCTACCCCCTTCCCATCCTGTGATTCTTGTCCTCTCTCTCTCTCTCTCTCTCTCTCTCTCTCTGTCTCTATGTTGATGTCCTTCCTCCAAGGCTAAAAGGGGGAGGGGTTGAGACATGGAGACAGAACAGAGAGAAAAAATATTGCATGCCTGCACCCTCCACTAACACACACACAAACAAGCACAAATACACACACACACACACACACACACACACACACACACACACACACACACAGAGAGGCAGACTCAGCAGGGAGTTGAGAGAGTAACCTTGTTTTGAGCTCCTCTCAGCTCAAGCGCTTTAAACATCTATGAAAATCGAGGACCTGTAACTAGTTGTGTATATGTGCGAGTGTGAGAAAGAATGAAAGAGACACATAGGCAGTCGGGCAGAGGACCCTGTGTGTTCAACGTGGCTTCTCCTCTATCCTTCAGCACATGCAACAAGAATGCATTAATGGACATCCAAGACAACCGATGATGAAAATTCGACTTAATATATAATTTACCACATGGCGTCATTTTAACCTTTGATGTCCCTTTAGAATTTTAAGCCATACATCTTTTTTTATCCAGTCACTACCTGGAGTCCGACCTTTTTTGGAGTTTAGAAGGTTTAGTCTCTGTGCTATTTATTACACATCCTTTAGCAGGCCACCACTGTCAACACTCATTCACTGACGTCTGAAATCCTGGAACGTTTATGGCGGAACACAAGGAGGTTTTATGTTTTTAGTATGCTGCCCATCAAGCAGGTTAGTGAGGAAGTAAACGGTGAGCAGAAATGGGTAAAAGTGCTTGTTGCTTGTTTTAACACAATAGAGAAACGGGCACGGCATTTTTTCTTCCCCCCCCCCCCCCCCCCCCCCCCCCCCCCCTTCTCACCTTATCGCTGTGTAGAACCCGTACTATTATTATTCCCCCAAATAACGCACATTAAATAAGAAAATTCACCATGGATATTTACATTTATTATTGAATTTGTGATATGGGTTCAAATAATCAGCATTTTGCTCTGGTTTCGCTCACATAAGCGGCGTTCTGACCGGGCTCTGCTAATGGTGTCTGGCTTCAGCGCTATATAAAGAGTCCTGTATTCTGTCTGGCTCTCTTACCTACTCATTTGTACTGCAGCCTCTGCCTAAACCAATCAGATTCAGATTTGAACTTTCACGCTCACTTCTAAATCTGCCTCTTTCAAATCTCCTACATGCATGTCTTCTCTTATCACATCTGTAAACCTCCGCATCAGCCTTCTTTTTTTCCTCCTGTCCTGCCACTCCATCCTCAACATTCTTCTCCAAATGTACCCCATGTTCCTCCGCTGCACATGTCCATCTCAATCTATCCTCCCTCACCTTGTCTCCAAGACATCCTACATGCATGGTTAATTAACTCACTTTTGATCCTATCTATCCATCCATCCATCCATCCATTCACACATTCCACTGCACTGCAATGTGTCTGATTCCCTTTTTGATGCCTCCTTTGATGACATGCTTACTTTAATATCATTTCATTGCATTTTATCCCCAGACACACACACACACACACACACAAGTTGTATCATCGTGTTGGTAGGTCATGATAGCTCCCTCTTTCTCAAAGAATAAGAAAAGAGAAAGGGGAATTAAATTTGACAGAGAGACCCTTCAATGCTGAGAAAGAAGAGCATGTGAGGGAAAAGGCTAAGAGAGGGACAGAGAGGGGGCAGATGTGCAGATACAGAAAGACGACAGGCAGACTGAACAACTTAGAGACTGACTTCTGGGACCTGGTTCTCACACAGACACACACACGCACACACACACACACACACACACTCTGCAATTCACCAGGGTCCTATTATTTTATGATCTGGATAAGACGGATTGCTTTAGCGTTTACTCTCTGTGTGTTCCCTTTGATATATAGACGGCAGTGGGCAGTAAGGAAGCATTTTTTTTTAATTGTATTTTGGTGTATTTTTCCCAAGTATACAGGTTTCATTTGAACAGTTTGCATTCTGGTAATTCTTTTGCTTCACTATTAGGCTTAATATCTTCATTTTCTAATTTACTACCGCTCAAAACTAAACGCTGCCTCTTTTCTGTTCTGAAGTGAATACATACAATTCAATGAAATGATTTATGGAAATGGTAACTCACTTGGCTATTTCACATCAGAGCGGAAGGCGTTGAGTTTAAATCCCAGCACCACCAAGCCACTGCTGCTGCGCACAGATCTCAACTTTCATCTGCTCAGTGTATAAATGAATTAATTGTAAGTCGTGCTGCCAAATGCCATGAATGTAAATGTAGATGTAAATGAGAACGAGACCATAACCCACAGCCTCATGCTTCCCGTGAGAGGTTGTGTGGAGTGCGTGTGTCGGCGCTGTGTGCCTAATAAAGTGTCCGCATCAAAAAGGAATGATGGGCCGGAGAATAGAGTGTAGAAGCGAAAAGTCATCAATAGTCATCATTTTGATATTTATGTCATTCAAAAGCAACAACGTTTGTACTTGTATTTGTACTTGTCTTTGGTTTTTATGGGAGTCAAATCAGTCTGTATGTCAGTCAGTATGTGAATGAGAGGGAATTACAACATAAATATAAAAATCAGTTCTTAGCACTATAGTATCTCTCTCTCTCTTGCTTGCTTTCTCTCTCTCTATCTATCTCCCTCTTTTTTGTTCTCATTCTACAAGTTTATTTTACACTCAGACTCCAACAGTGGCGTTGCTCTGGTGTGTTTGGTATCTCTCAGACACTCACTCCCTATATTTATGCGAGTGTGTGTGTGTGTGTGTGTGTGTGTGTGTGTGTGTGTGTGTGTGTGTGTGTGTGTGCGTGTGTGTGTGTGTGTTATGAGCATTAACAAGCTTGTAATTTTATATATCCAGTCACTGACAGCGCTACACTACAGCTGCACTTTGCATTCATCCTTCAAGTACCAGACAAAGCTGAAAGGTCAGAAGGAGTTCATATCATTTAAGCCTTCATTTTAAGATTCATTATGACTGGCTCGGTTTTATTTCTTTATCAGCATGATTTTCCTACATGTGATATTTTTAATATCTTGCGTTTCTGTCTTATTTTTTCCCTCCCACATACCGTTGTGAACATGTGTGTCACTGTATATAACAAGTTTCAACTGAAAGTGTCTGATAAGTTTCGAGAACATTATGCTCAATGTGCTCCACAAATGGAGGTGGTAGCTCAGTGGTTAAGGCACTGGGCTCTGGACTGGAAGATCTCGGGTTTGAATCCCAGCACGACAAAGCTGCCACTAGTGGGCCCTTGAGCAAGGCCCTTAACCCTCAACTGTTCAGTTGTAAGTCGCTCTGGATGAGGGCGTTTTCCAAATGTAATCTACACTCAAAGAGAAGATGATTCACTTAATGATTCACATGATTCCCTTAGATGATTCACTACTGTTGGCTTAAAAAGAATAGTCAAAGAAAGCTTAAAACATTTCTCAATGAAATTTGTAAAATGAATCACAATCACAATGATATTTAAGATATTTGACAACAATATATTTTGAATAATAATAAGAATAATAATAATAATAATTCTTTCTAGGCAATGAATCTCAAATTGCGTTGTATTCATTAGATATTTTTCTGTACATAAGGTATACAGTGGAACCTATCTAGAACTTAAATATGACACCATTTGTTTTAATAATTACCTTTAATTGTGACATAAATACCTATATATTATGAAAGTTTGCGTAGTGTCAATTTTGTCTGTGTGTGTGTGTGTGTGTGTGTGTGTGTGTGTGTGTGTGTGTGTGTGTGTGTGTGTGTGTGTGTGAGTACGTGTGTATTACTTCGATAATAACCCTATTGGTCATTTTGTATCTCTTAAAATGAACAGGATTTTTTAAAATACATTTACAGTGTTTTGTACATTACATCGTGTGTAATGTGCGTGTGTGTGTGTGTGTGTGTGTGTGTGTGGGGGTGTGTATATGTGTGTGTGTGTGTGTGTGTCCTTGATACTTATGAGGCCATCCATCAGAGAGTCGAGATTGCTCTACTGCTGCATTTGTTCTGCACGAAGGCACTTTCCTGACAGGAGCCATCCAGTATTCAAAGACACAAACACACATGCAGTTTCTCCTGTGTTAGCTCCTGATTCAGTCTCTTTTCTGCATGCTTCATTGGACATCTGCGGGTTTGTTTCATCTTGCTTTCTCTCTCTCTCTCTCTCTCTCGTCTCTCTCTCTCACACACACACACACACACACACACACACACACTGTCATATTTTCTACTCTTCCTTCATTCTACCTGACAGGCACTCATTTCTTGTTGTCTTTCCTTGCTTTCTATCAGAAGCATTTTCTGAGGCGTCCCACAGAGAGAGTGATGGATAGAGGGCAGAGAGAGAGAGATGGCAAGAAAAGTAGTGAAAATAAATGAGTTTTCAGTCTTCTGTCACTTGATTTTTACTGTATGTATTTATTCTTTGAAAATGTTACTGGACTGGGGAGGAGAGTGGTTGATGTCACTGTTCCCTAAATGAAGCTTGTCTGGAATATTGCTTAAATGTGCCCTGGCCTGTTTGTTGTGTATTGACGCGGATGAAGCAAAGTACAGCAATTGTGCATTTAATTAAAAAGCGGATATATATTTCAATAGGGACATGTAAAATACACTTTACTTTAATGTCCAAACCACACTCCAATGGGATGGTCAGAAAGCATACACATATCTTACTGTCAGGTGTCCATAAACTTTTGACAATATAGTGAATGTCTTGGGAAAATGGTTAGATATCTGGAAAAGAAATGTCCTTGCCTTGCGCTTATCTATATATATAGCTATCTATCTATCTATCTAACTATCTATATATCTATATGTATATATCTATCTATATATATATCTATATATATAATATATATATATATATATATATATATATATATATATATATATAGTACAGTTATCTAATGCTGGTGCACATAACCACACACTCACACACACACACACACACACACACACACATTTTCTGTAGGGCAAAACACAAAAGTGTTCTCCCACACAAGTTCTTATTGTTCTGAAAAACTCTCTGAAAGAAGGAAAAAAATGAGAGAGAGAGAGAGAGAGAGAGAGAGAGAGAGAGAGAGAAAGAGATGTATGCAGTGCAGCAAAGGTTCAGTCATAACATCGTGGTTAGAATTTGGCAGTTCTGAGTGTGAGGTCATTGACTATGGGTAGTCTCTGTATTGCATTCTCATTGGCTCAGAGAGAGACAGGGGTGTGTCTGTGGTCGAGGAGTCGAACACAGGACCGTGTGTCTATATGTGTGTGTGTGTGTGTGTTTGTGTGTGTGTGTGCGTGTGTGCGCGTGTGTGCATGTGCGAAAACGAATCACACAAGCATGTTCATTTCTCACACCCTTGCTATATGAGCATATGGACAAAAGTAGGCCATGCATAATTAAAGAGTTTCCAACCAAACAAAAAAAAAAAAGAAAAAAGAAAGAAAGAAAAAAAAAAAAAAAGGCTTTTTCCTTTGGAGAAATTGATTGATTCATCTGAAGCTCCTCCTGTCCTCTCTCCAGTAAAGCACGAGCACGTCTCTTCGATAATTGCCGTAACGACCTATTTAGTCATTAAATTGCCGTATTCAGGATGAGAGTGCTAATAAGTGCATATTTGATTGTCTGTGAGTGCCTGCTGAGTCGTTGGGATGAGTTCTGGTGCTCAGTATGAGGATCTAATGCGATAATGGGATGGGGCGAGAGAAATAAACTGACAGAGATCCAGTACTTATCCTTTTTTTCTTTTTTTTTCCCCCCGTACTCGATGAGAGAAACGTGTCTGAAAGCGAAGTGAATCCGGAGTCAGTTGGGTGTTTATGTATTTGGACATCTGTCAGTCTTCACCCATGTGGGTGCAAAAAACCTCAGACCTTGGCACGCAAAAGCTCCCAACCAATTTAGCAAATGAAAGCCTGTGTGTGTGTGTGTGTGTGTGTGTGTGTGTGTGTGTGTGTGTGTGTGGTGCTTCTGCGTACCCAACACAACAGGAGAGAGATAGAGGGAGCGAGAGGGAGGGAGGGAGAGACATATTTTTCAATCACACATTCTTCACAATGAACCTAATTCATTAAAGACTGCTATGCTTTACCAAAGGAACAATGGAGGAGAAAAGGGCACAAGAGAGAAAGGAAATGGGAGGGAAGGTGAAAATGCACTCAAAACAGACAGAGAGAGGGAGAGTTGAGAGAGAGAGAGAGAGAGAAAGAAGGGTAGAAGAAAGGGTGGAATTTTGATGGGGTAGTTGGAGCTACAGGGCTAGCCGTGGCCTTTTTTTTTTTTTTTTGTATCTGAAAACAGAGGGGTCCAGGATTTCCTCGTCTTCTCTTTACTAATTAGACAGAGGTGTCAGGCAGAGATTTGTGTGCACTGCTGAATCTGCTGTCTATAGAAAACACACACCCACACACACGCACACACACACAGATCTACAATAGAGTGCTTGTTTTTTTTTTTTTTTTTTTTTTTTTTTTTTTTATGGAGCTTCCTTCCTACACGGCACAGCAAAAAAAAAAATAAAAAAAAAGTCCAGTGTTGGATTGATGACTACTGAGTTAAATTAACAGCCAGAGTGTTGAATCCAGTCTTTTGCGGTTCACACAGAGAAGTGATTGTGAAGTGTCTCTTTAGTCACCCGTCTCTCCAAATACAGATAGGTTTCCATTTAAACTCGACATCATTTTGCCTCAGTACCACTTTTTTTTTAATTTTATTTTTTTATTTGCACATGCTTTTCTTTACTCCGCCGTACCGATACTCGTGTAACCTACTTAGTAATAAAAAAAAAAATCTGGTGTCATTAAAGAGCTGATTTAAGCTCCAGGGTTCTTCCTCATTTTAATCTGGCCTAATTCCCACTCACCAGCCATCTCTCCGTAGTCACATGATAAGCGAACAACTTAGTAGTAAAGGCTATAAAATGCGCTTAGAGGGCCGCTGTCTACCTTCTTCTACATACGTCGTGCTAGTGACACCGGCAATTGATTGTACAATTGTGTACCACTGGAAAAAGCCAGGTCTCCCAGTACTTGTCTATATAGTGTCCACATATTGTTGTGTGTGTGTGTGTGTGTTCCTCATTCTACCCTATATGTTTCAAATATTATGATGTTTAAACTCACAAGTTGAAGGGCAGTATCAGTATAAGCAGCCATGATAAATGAGCCATAAACTGCCCCTTGATCTGTTCAACAGCGCCACAAGGTCCAACGTGCAATATCGGCTGGGATACGGTAGTAGTAGTATAGTATTAGATGCTGGTACTTTTGTACCCAGCGTGTGTAAACTAGCATGATATAAAAACGATACATGACATCATTATAACTATTGACATATCCGTAAGAGACACACAGCCTATTTATCCCGCTGTGTCGCACACTCCCACCTACTCCCCAGATTAGTTTTTAAATCAAGATCTATAACCGTGTTATTATAATAATGATACTCATTACGCCAACATGGATAATGAGAATCAAGACAGATACGTCTGTTTATTTATTGTCTAATCATTTCATATCAATGGATCATATCAGGCGCAGTGTGAATGCTCTTACTACTCCTCCTTTATTACACGAGGATTGTTGGTAGGATTGTGTGTGTATGTGTGTGTGTGTGTGTGTGTTTGAGATGGATGATGATAATCTGTATCATGCATGTTATATTCACAATAACATGCATGATTACTGAAACACTGGCAGCTCTCCAGTGGACACTGTGTATGTGTGTGTGTGTGTGTGTGTGTGTGTGTTGTGTGTGTGTGTGTGGGGTCTACAGAAGTGATTTATTTTGGCAGCTGTAATCCTAACACACTTTCACAACATCTGCAAGTGTGTGTATGTGTGTGTGTGTGTGTGTATACACAAGGCCGTGACAAGAGCATGAAAGCAAGGGAAAGAGGGGTAAGGAAACCGGTAGAGGGTTAAACTGGTGGGGTTTTTTTCTCCATTTTTTTTTTACAAAAATCTACATTCATTTATTTAATTAAATGATATTTATATGACTAATATGATTAATCGCTGAAATACCTATAAATATGGAGGTGTGGCTTTCTATTGTTTAGAATGCCTATCACGCCCTCCAGGTAATACACCACACTGTCACTGTCTATTGTCGTCTTCCACCAATACTACGACCTCCATCAAACTATATAATGAACACACATACAAACATAAGTACATATTGTGTCTAACCGATTATATATAAAATATATAAAAATGAAACATATGTATATACAAAACAATAACTCCCCCTCTCTATTATTTGCTCTCGCCTTTCTCTCAACAAATGGTTCGTGCTGCAACGTTATGTTGCGCGGAACACAATAAAAGTTCCCAAATGAATAATTAATATAATAATAATAATGAATACAACAAAATAACATTCAAATTTCTTATAAAAAGAAGATAATAATTTGTGTTCATTTGAAAGTAGAAATTTTGGTAAATGCGAAAACTGGATAATTGAGTTTCCTTGTTGATTTGTAAACAGTTTGAATGATTTAGTATGTACATATCTATCTATCTATCTATATATATATATATATATATATATATATATATATATATTATTTATTTTTATTTTTTTTTTTTTTTTTTTGCTAGCTAAAAACCTAGAAAAGTCTGACAAATGGTTCTCACATTTGGAGAAAAGCTGAAAAGACTGTGATCAAAATGTGTGAAAAGTGATGTTTGTGTGTGTGTGTGTACATGTGTACATGTGTGCATGTGTGTGTGTGTGTGTGTGTGAGAGAGAGTGTGTGTTTGCGCATATGTGCATGTGAATACACTCTTGGGAAAGCATGGTGCAGCATTGTATCACTGAGTGATGTTTAGACCCTAGCCCCCCCTATCATTGTATGTCTGGTTTACACACACACACACACACACACACATCCACACACGTGTTCTCACACACACACACACACACACACACACACACACACACACACACACACACATACAGTTTAGAGGAAGGAAGTGCTGGAGTGCTGCTGATAGCTCCTGCAGGGTGCGAACCTGAGGAGGATAAGCGTGTAGATCACCACATGATGTTTTAAAATGTGTTTTAAACATCTCCTTGTCTTCGGGGACAAAGAACGACAGAATAGAGAGATGGAGTTGTAGCGAGCTGATGTCGGACGTGTAAATGTATTATGTTATCGGGTTAATCCATTAGCAACAAACAAGCACCGTTGCTCAATTGTCGTCTCACACAGGAAAAAAAAAGAACCCCAGCAAACTGCCCTTGTATAAAGCAAGCTTCATCACTGTCTGGTCAAATAAACCTCCTGAAATCTACATGATTACAGTGTAAACACAGCTGTGATTATATTCCGTCTATATTACGTTTCTGTCGCTTTGCATATATTACGTGTATTTTGTGTTTGTACTACAGCAGCATTTCTGTTGTGGTGTAATCAGAATTTCAGCTAAAATCTTTTGTGTGTGAGAGAAAGAGAAAGAAAGAGAGTGAGAGAGAGGGAGAGTGAGAAAGAGAAAGTGTGCGTGTATGTGTGTGTGTGTGTGTGTGTGTGTGTGTGTGTGTGTGTGTGTGTTGTGTGTGTGTGTTGGGAGCTGTTGTGCTTTTTACTTGCGGCAAAAATGTCTTAGAGTATTAATCTTTCTGTTGACATCAGGGAAATGTGTGTGTGCATGCGTGTGTGCGTGTGTGTGTGTGTGTGTGTGTGTGTGTGTGTGTGATAGATTACACAGATCATATGAAGATGAACAAGGTGAAAAAGCACCGAAGCACCCACTAAAGCTACAGCGAAATGTGCTTTAAATGAGATTATAAAGAAGACTTTATTGTTTTCTCTTATCTGCTGAAACGATTTCTTAATAAAGATGTTTCACACGCAGGGAACTTCTGCAGAAAGTCTCTCGCAGGCGTCACTTCTACTTTTCTGCTCATGTTTGTCTTGATGCCGTAGCGACCTTGTTTACCTTTAAAATATTCCAACAACTATTAAATATTAAGTACTTTTCAACAAATGTCCTCAGCTACAGCTCATAGTCTCAGCCATAATTGTGTTGAAAAAGTCAAATCACAATTTATTAAGAACGCATAAAGGAAAGACGGAGATAGATATCATAAATTTAGATTTTAATAATGATTTTAATAATGGCTAGAAGATGTTTTTAAGACAGGACAACAAGATTTTGGGAAGGACTTGATACGGAGTGTCAACTCATTCCATTCAGTCGTGTCCGGGGGACAGTTAACTGTAAGCTATTTGTGGACCAAGTCGCTCTGAGCAAATGTTGAATCTAGATGAGATCTGAAATCTAGGCAGGTGCCAGACTGGGAGCCAGTGAAGAGGAGCGAGCAATAGAGTTATAGACTTTTTTTTATTATTATTATTATTATTATTATTATTATTATTTATTTCCAGTCAAGAACCAAGCAGCATCATTTTGAGCAATTCTAGCCAAAATAAAACAGGCCCCTAGGTAGAGCGCTTTTTCCCCATGGATATAGATGATGAAGGTGTTTACATGTGTGCAGCCTCGTATTTATTCCCCAGGGAAACTGCTACGAAGCACATTCCCTTAATATTAAGATTTATTTAAATTGTTTCGGCCTAACAGTGATTCATAGAGCATTATAATAAAATCGACGACAGGCGATTCACTATACAAACTTTAACCCGACATATTTTGGAAACATGCACCAGCGACAGAAAACAAGAATCTTCAAGTGAGGTGGTGTCTTTTGGATGACGGAACTGCTCATGAACACCGTTTTAGGAGACAATTGTTACAGAACTGGGTATATAGTTTAGCTTTGTTTAAATTCGGGCTAGATGATCTACAACATAACATGCTAGTTTGAAGATTAGTCAACATATTCGCTCCGATGTAAGTTGTACATTGGAAGCATGACTATAAGATTCATATGTACATCCCATTGCACATTTAGTCCCTATATGCTGCAATCCTTTATCCTTCTGGGAAAACGTTCCACTAGATTTTAGAGATTTGTGGAGTTTGGTCAAATTTGCTTTATGTATTAACATTTGTGTGTGTTTTGTTATAAGACACAATGTTATAATAATCTAATGCGAAACTCTGGAGGTTTCCATCCAGTCGCACAACCACCAGTTGCCACCACTGTTCCATCATGAATCGGTGGCAACAGGGTCAGCCCCGCCCTCTCTCTCTTAGCTTAGGAATTCCTTAGTAAACATTTCTTTAGCAATTTCTTGAATAGGTTTTGAAAGAAGGAAACTCTTATTTAAGGACTTTTAGTGCCACTTAGGGAAACTCTTAGTCGTAAGATTAGACTCTTTGTTAGCACAGATTGCTTTCTGTATTTCTCTTGAAGCCTAAACCATTCAATGTCCCATATACTGGTACACACACACACACACACACACACACACACACACACACACATATACAAACCCTACTGCGACATATCCAATTCTAACCCTCAGGAGGGCTTCATGGGAACGACGCTCTCCGTCTCCTCTGTAGGTGGTCACCCTTGAACACAAAGGCTGGCTGCCTGAACTGTCACGCAGGCGGTATGAGTGTGTGTGTGTGTGTGTGTGTGGTGTGTGTGTGTGTGTGTGTGTGTGTGTGTGTGTGAGAGAGAGAGAGAGAGAGAGAGAGAGAGAGAGAGAGAGAAAGAGAGGGACTGTCTAGTAGGCAGAAACCAGGGAAGGAAAGGATTCACTCAAACCAGGAGACAGGGTTTAGGAGATGAACGATCAATGAAGTTTATCATAAAAGAAGCTACACAAAATACACAATTACACTGTGACTCAAGTAATCCTGCAGAATTAACTTTTAGACCTTTTTTTTAGTCTTTTTCCTTTTAACAACACGTGCAGATGTTCTAAACAACAAATACAATAGAAAATGCAAATGTATACAAAATCCCATTCTTGTGATTTGCTTATCAGGTTGAGCTCTGTGAGTAAACTAGCTAGCTTCTGCCTCAAGGTAGACACGAGTGAGTTTTCAGCAGCAGAGTTTGTATGTGTGTGACCTGTTTCGTGTATTTACGTGTCAGTAGCTAATCAAAAATAAAAACATCTTGTAGCTAAATCGGCTAGCTCACGGGCTTCTTTAGAGTAGAACATCCTGTGTGAATGATTAGCATGGAGTACGGTTAGCGTATATCATGGCATGGCAGGCTAAGCTAAAGCTCCAAGAATTGACAAAATCTGAACACTTTTGCTTTGTGTTAACACTTTGAGGGCCAAGATTATTTAAAAAAAAAATATTGCAGACACAATGACAACAAAAGACTCAGTTCAGGGTTTATCATTCTGTGACTTAAAACTACAGGCACAGTTGAGTCCAGCGTGTGAGACTGTGTGTGTGTGTGTGTGTGTGTGCGTGTGCAGTTATGTGTGTATATTGTGTGTCCCGCCTGACCTTGCCCTGAGGAGAAAGGGGGAGGAATACAGATGGCATGAGAGATGGTTCCAGGATGATAAAGGGGGCTGTTTTAGGAGCAGCACAAACAAACTAGCGTCCAGTGGGGGAAACAAGGATAAATCCGTTAGATTAGTAGCAGTGCTCCAGTGTACTCAGCTGATACACTAAGATAAATTGATCTTCGATGTGTGAAACCATAGCTTTTTTTTTTTTTTTTACAGCAGCAGTGTTAATCAGTGCTTTGCCAAATGCTCTGTTAAGCCTGAGCTCAGTAAGCTGCACTAATAGGATGAAGGCACTGCTAATGGTATGAATGTTTAGAGTGGGACTGATGATATGAGTGTGTGGGTTCTGCTCGAGTTCTGCATGAGTTTCGATTCCCAGCACTGCACGCCTTGAGCCCAGCTGCATCGCCAATGAATGGTGAATAAACCAACTGCAATGCCAAGTTACCACTGGCCTGGAACCAACACTATCAGGTGTGTGTGTGTATATTTGCGCAAGACAGTTCGAGATGGTGCAGGGTTATAGCAGTGTCCTAGGTGGAAAAAAAAACGGACATTACAAGCTGGTTCTAGCTGGAATTTTCATCAAGGAAATGCTTCTACCAGAAATTGTTTTTATGTGTAACAAATCATCTCTTTTTTTTCAGGGGTATTTCTATTTTCCTCCTTTTTTTAAAAGTCACATTCCATCCTATTTTTTTGTGTACAGTGGCTTTCCCTGCATGAGTTTTTATATATGGTGCATCTGTGTGTTTGTGCGAGTGCGAGCACACACGTGTGTGTGTGTGTGTGTGTGTGTGTGCGCGCACGTCTGTCTGTCGGCCTGTGTTAGACAGAGCGTGGTTGGGCAGCAGTGGATAGTTGGCATAAAGGTTTGCTAAAGCTGCCAACTCCAGGCTACACAGAAGTCTTACAGAGAGAGAGAGAGAGAGAGAGAGAAAGAGAGGGAGGAAGGGAGAAGGGAGAGAGAGAGAGAGAGAGAGAGATTGAGGGTTGATGTGTGTTGTTTTGGAAGTAGGTCAAGCGTCATATTTATTAACATCCCCTTACACCCAACTTGCCCCTCATCCACCCCCCCCTCTCTCTCTCTTTCTCTTTCTCCTTTTCCCTTTCTCCCTCTTTTGCCCAAATTACAGCCATTCTCAAACGCTTACAATATAAATATATCTGTCCTAGTCATTATAAATAAAATGCACACAGAGACCCAGGCAAATCACATAATATAGAGTGAACACTGAACACCTTCCTAGACCTGCGTATCGCCACCGTTTCCAAACAAAGTACCGGTAGGTGTAATTTGTTCTAACGGTACTTAAGTAGCTTTTTAGTTTATCTGTACTCTACTGAAGTATTTCCATTTCTCGAAAATGGAATTCCACTTTTACTTTAACTGTGTTCCTTTTTATTTATGAGAGGATAAATAAATAACTGGTCGAGTATACAGCCAGCCACCAATCAGTGTGGAGCATCTGCTCTGGTTTGAACTTGTTTTGATTGCCGCTTGGTGGTTTAGCATGAACATACTGTACAGGGTCCGTTCAATAGCAAGCAGGATATTTTGGGAGAAATGGACGCCTGGACTCTTAACTTGCCACAAGACCTGTGACATTATTTGCACATTTTTAAGTACAGATATAAAAAGTATGGATATCAATAAGAAAAAAAAGTATACATATCAATTAGTGTTTATAATAATAAATTGTCATGATAAGTATAACATTATAGTCTTTTCGTACAAAATGAATTGAGTAAGAAAGAGTTTTGTGAAGAAAACAATAGGACATTATAGCCATAATAAATAGTTCTAGTGAATAGAAAAAAAGTACATTTGAAGGCAAACGTTGTAAGGGTGGGCTTTTACCGGAATCAAATGTTCCCAAGCGTAACTCTACTTTAATGCAAGGATACAGTTTATGTACTTTGTCCACCACTACTTCAAATTGTGATGCTCATTGTTATTGTACAATACAATTAAGGGGATTAGTTAGTTAGTCAGTGCTTTAACTGCACTTGCAATTCCTTTTACAATCAGCAGGGGGCTTTAAAACTTACAGCCAGCTCCTTTAACCATGTTACACTACAGGATCCTGTATTTTTAAAACAAGTCATTTCCATTTTTTCCCCAATGAAACTAGATATATTGTGAACCCTTGGATCCAATAGAAAATAAGGCGTTTGTCCTGCTGTCTTATTTATGATCTTTTTCATTCTCTGTGTTTGTTGATGACAGTTCTAGAGGGATGATATATTAGGAAATGACAAATATCTGAAACGTTCAGGTGTATTTCTTTGGAAGTTAAAGTTGATGTTAACGCGTTTGTAACTAATATCTAGTAATTTGGCGATACAAATGTCTTACCGGGGAGGCGCAGTGATGCAGCTCAGGTTACTGTCTGCGTGGAAGTTCTTTCCTTGTTGTCTGAGTGAATGTGTGGGTTTCCTCTACGCTCTCGTGTTTTCCTGACCAGTGGGTAGCTGTGCTGTTGTTGTGTTTATGTTTGTGTGAGGTCCCTTCCAGGCTTTACACCTCACAGTCAGTGTTCCTGGGATCTACATGGTCCCTCACGAACCAGGATGAAGTGCTTACAAGTGCTTAAAAGCTTACTGTACGCAACGGCTGTTTTGAATCTGATATATATTGGTCGATGTCCCTGTCAAAATGGAGCGTGCGATAATCTATTTACTAAGACTACACTTACGCTCGGTCAGTAGTTATTAGCTGTAGCATTATGCTTGCCCCGCTGCTCATCATTTCAGTCCGGTTTTTCCATTAAGCATGGTTACTGTGGAGATAAAAGCCTGTTCGCTGTGGCAATCAGTGTGTTTAGGATCTGCTTCTGCTCCAACAGCTGGACCTACGCCAATCCACACACACACACACACACACACACACACATCTCAGTTCTCTCTAGCACATTACTCTGTCCTACTTTTTCTCTCTTTTGCGCTCTCTCTCTCTCTCTCTCTCTCTCTCTCTCTCTATTTTACTTCCTTACCCTTTCATTTCATGTTTTGTCTCTTTTTGTGCCCCCAACCTATCTTTATTTCCTACACTCCCTCAATGCCTTACTGTCACACACTCACACACACCTGCTTGTAATGAGGTTACACATAAACTGTCTTTATTTTGTCTGTCCTTCCCACTGTCTTCTTCATCACTGTCGCTCACTGTTTCCCATGACAGTTCAACTTTTAGCTCGGCCTATGTTTAGCACTACTGGGCGCGTCGGTGTGTGTGTCTTTGTGTGAGTGCGCTTCGATGGTGTAAGAAGGATGCAGATAACTAACCTCTGTATTTTAGCATGCCTCAACAAATGTATCAGACACACACACACACACACACACACACAAATATACTGTCAACGATTTCATTTAGAGCCACTATCAAAGATATCGCTCTAGGAATTTAAGCTGTGGTCCGAAAGATGGGGGGCGGGGGGGGGGGGGGGGGGGGGGGTCAGTGTTCAGTGCATAAGTGAAACAAAAAAAAAAAAAAAAAGCCCTTTTTTTTCCAGAAAGAGAAATGTGAGGCGTTAATGGGTGTCTCAGTGGGTCCATTAAGTTTGTTTTTGCTCGATCAGCTGCATATGTTTGATGCAATTAAGGCCTGTCATCAGCTAGTGGACGTGAGGATAGGTGCAGCAGCATGGTCACTGCACAATACACAGTGCTGGGAGCAAGGTCAAACCCAGGAGGTCAGGGCTACACAAAATCCAAATGCCTTTAGCTGCCAAACCGCATACAAATGAAGAGAGTCAGTGTCGCAGTTAAATAAGCGACAACACTGTTGTGAAAAATTAAATACAATTAAAAAAAAATAAAGATGGCCCCAAAAAGTTCTCTTCTATGACGGTTTTTGTCCCTTAACGAATGAGTTGATTCATCTTTTTTGGATCTTTAAGCGAACAACTGGGCTCGCACTTAATCGGTTGGCGTTGTGGTCTGTACTGTATTGATGATATACAATGCTGAATGACAGGGCAGTGTGCTGGTAAAACGACTGCTTTGAGAAAGACACACTATTTAAATTCAAGATTTTCTTCGCTCCACTGGATGCCACAGGGGGGAACTTATCTCTCCCTTTGTTCCTTTTTTTATACACACACTCACACACACTCTCACACACACACACACACACACACACACACACACACACACACACTCTGCCATGGCTGCTTTGTGCCTGCCAGCTAAGGGAGCGGATTGCTTCGATAACCTCCGTCGTGATGTCTAACCTATTAAATGCACCCTGAATGCAATGAATGAAATGCTCACCGTTATGCATAAAACAGAAGAAGGGTTTGCGTGCATGCGTGTGTGTGTGTGTGTGTCTGTGTGTTACTTAGGAAAGCAGGTTGCCAGAGGTTGTCATCTGTGAGAAATAGGTATTTTTTTTTTTTTATGTTCCAATACTGCAACAACAGCAACATAAGTCATCTTAATATGAAGGACCGTCAGCCCCCCCCCCCCCCCCCCCCCCCCCCCCCCCCCCCCCCCCCCCCCCCCCCCTTCCCGCTTTTTAGCATTCATTTCAGCAGCTTAGAATAATGAAGCTGAACCTTTTGTGCAAGCAGGAAATGCTCTCCATTGCCTGTAAGTAGGCAGGAAGCGATATGAAAAATTCACAATATGATAACCGTACAACCCGAAAGTATCATCGTATTTGTTTACAACTGCACATTATTGAAGAGAATGATGGAAAACCACAGCAGCAGGGCATGTACTGAATTATTTAATAACAGAAACTGATCGGATTAAAAACAAAACAAAAAAAACATATATGATTGTCCCTTACCCTTAGGCAAATCTCAAGGGACGTGTTGTACTTCAAAATCGTGTTTATTTTCTGAGGTCATTATCGCGCAAATGTTGCACTGCTGGTTATAACAGAGTATTAACTGTACCATGGCAACTACTTCAGATTTGTAAAGCAGTAACATGGCTGCTTAGGAGGTTGTAATAGATCATGTCTCTGTTATGCTCTAGCGTAGCTTTTTTTTGTGCTGCCAATGAAACAAGAAAGTCTTCCACACAATTAGTGACAGAACAGGGGATATCCAGAACAGGGGCGTCTCCACAAAAACAAAACAGTCTGGTGTGAACATTGACCACTATAATGACAGTGGTCCAAGTCCACATTTCTGAGGTATGCCAAAATCCCTCTCACATTGAAATATGTAATGTGGCTTGATTGCTGAGGAAACTCTGCTTTTGGTGATATCAGTCACAGGATTTGCCAAATGACTCTTCTGGCCAAATGCCATTTTTTTCTTTTTTTTTTTTTTTATAAACTTAATATGATTGCTAAAAGCCTAAGTGGGTGGTAACTCGTGTAATCTGGAAACATTAGCTTTCAAAGCATATGCTGTGTCTGTTTCGAAAGGGTGCACCTAATGCCATCTAGTGTTCGCTCTGAACCAAACGATCTATTTCTTGCCGAATTGGAAACATTTCCATAGTGTTCTATACTGTAGTATTAAGTAGAATCCCATATGACAATCTGTTGTAAGCTAGACAAATGAATATCTCTAAGTAGGTGCTTAAACTGCTTCTGTTTCTTTAGGGCGCTTGATTGAAATTGCAGTCTTGGTCTTGGTTGGTAGGCATTTACTCTAACAAGGGGATTTGTCAGTGCTTTGTTGTAGCTGCATATTGCCAAGAGTGAGGTGTAAGATCAATAGCAATTATCAGCAGTGGTGCCGCAGACCATTCATTTCCCCAGCAGAGCAACACAACCCCCTGCCCCCAACACAACCTCATATAGACAAGAGGCCACACTGAAAGATAACATGCATAATGTCAATGTTAATACTTGTATGTGATTTTTTTTCCCCCTATAATTAAGAATATGAATAAAAAAGAAGCCTTTTTTTTTTTTTAGAAATTTTAATTTCATTTTCATTTCTCAAGGTTAGCCTATGGCTACGGTTAGCCAGACTAGGTCAGGCTCAGCAGGATAGCTAAACGGAGGGGGGGTTTGCGGTGGGAGTTTGTTTAGTTGTGGGAATCGGAGTATGGGAATATGGGAATGCCTGCTCTGGCTGAAAAGGCTGGACGGGTGCAGCATTCAAGCAGAGCCAATGCAAACAACAGTCCACTGCTCTGGGAAAAAGGGGCTGGTTTGAATCCTCCGTGGCTATTTACAGATATTTGTGGCCCAAATCAGCTGGGAGAAGAGGGCTATGATGAGTACACATAAATGATCAAGGATTTGTGTGGTGGAAAGAACACCATCTTGATCGTAGGCAATTTTCCTGAGATAGGGGTTTTAGACATAAACTACTACTGTACATGGGTGCTTTCGAAAGCAGCAATGAGTAAGGAGAGTGTGATAGACACTGTATTTTAATTCTTCCATCATAGTGTGCATACTTTAGGCATTATCAGATGTTTCCCTGCGAGAATGATAACCAAGTATGGAAATGGAATGTAAGCTGAATTTCTCTCTCGCTCTCTCTCTCTTACTTGCTCACTCGCTTTCCCTTTCACGCAGGAACAGAATTTAGGGATGGTGCCCCATCTTCAAGACCCCTCTGCAGGGCCTCGTCCAGGCCAGACCAGTAACTATAACATCCTGCTGAGGAATCAACTAATAAGAAAGCAGGTCAGTGCAAAAAAAAAAAAGCATTAATGGAACAACAGTGAATTTTTCTATAATCAAATATTGTTTAAACAATGATTGTAAGTATCGTGGTTATTTAGATCTACATTCAGCTTTTGCTAATGATCTGATATGTTAAGGTTTGTTTTGTAATTGTGTCTGTAATGTTGTTTTATGCAGGAAAAGCAAAGGCAGATCGAGCAGTTGAATGGGGGACAGATGCCAGATTGCCAGCAGGTGGCACCATTTCAAGGTAGTGATGCAACACCCTCTAACTGTCCATGGCTGGTTATTAGTGCCAAAGCTGTCTTTTCATTTTGTGTATAAGAATTATAGAGATCAAGATATCACATAGTGTTCCTCAAAATGTTGCTTGCTCTTTTTTTGTATCTCAGGTCCAGGTAGAACTTTACCTGCCGAATGTAGTGGCTACCCTATGGGAGGGCCCCATCATCCCAACCCAGCAATGATGTCCCACAGTGGCTCTATCCTACCCAATCGCATGAATCTTCCCCCAGGATCCTTATCCCAGGTGGGCCACTCTGGCCCCTACATGGGTGGAACTGGCCCAAAGCAACCGTTCTACCATTCCTCGCAAGACTTAGGGATGCCTATGCACCCTAGCCAGAGCTTGATGGGAGTTGGTGGTCCTCCAAGACAGCCTACTCACCCAGGACATGTTGTTGCTCGACCGGCAATGCCTGGACCAGGTTTGGGTGGGGGTCCAACTAATCACCTCCGGCAAGCGTTGCACCAAGGCGCCACTCTTCCTCCACGCATCATGTGTGCCTCTCAACAGCAACCCCATTCACAACCTCAGCTGTGGCAAAGCCAACAAGGTGCACACCCACACATGGACCCTGTTAACCACCAGCACCTCTTCCCCAGTGGTGGAGCACCTCCAGGCTGTGGAGCACCCCAATTCCCCCAGAGACCGGGTATGCCAGCCAACTTTGCTGCTGCTCGACCGCCGCCAAACCAGCTAGCTCCAGGCATGCTAAGTAGACACATGCAAAAGATGCCCCCCGGGCAACCTCTTCCTTCCATGAGTCAGCAGAGCCTTAGGATGCGGGGCCCGCTGTCCACCATGGACATCATAAAGCCTGGAGCTCCTGCTATGATGGACCCAGCTCATGGCATGGCACCCCCAAGTTATCCCTCGGTGGACAAACACAGCCTGCCACAAGGCTACAGTTCTGGACAAACTCCAGGAAGCAAACTTCCCTCTTTCGACTATCCACCCCAGCACCAGAGTAACGGAAGCATGGCTGTAGGACCTCAAGGACCTGTGGGAGCCGGAGTCGGAGGGGGCGAGGTGGATTTCATAGACACTTTAGTGGGTTCCAACGATGACTGGCTCAACAACCTTAACATGATTGATGAATACCTAGAGCAGAACTCATAGAGAAAGTCACGAAATGGTTGGACATCTAGAAATCCACTGTAAGAGAAAGGTACCAAACCAACTTGTATATTTATCCTATACAAGTGAGAATTGACGGGCTGGAATCAGACACTGCTGTGTGCCTGCCACGAAGCTGTCGGCCGAGGTCGGGGCTGCGTTTGGCATTCACTGGTAGGATCATTAAACAGTGACCCTGAAAGGCATTCCAAATAGACATCATCTAGTATGTAAAGTTCTTACAACTAAGATTGCTCAAGGGTTCTCTTTAAGTAAATGTGCTTTAACTGTCTATAAGGGCAGTTAATACTCTGCTTCCACTAGGCATGGAGACTGTGTAATGAAGTGACCAGTGTTTTCACAGCAAAGCAAATGAGGGAATTCATTCATGAAATATAATGACCTGGTGCAGTTCACTCACTCAGTTGGACCACATCCGAATGCTTGATGGTTTGCTTATCACAGTGGAAATACACATGATGTAAGAATTTTCTCGTGTCAGCCGATTGATTTCAAAAGGGAGCTTAAAGGGGCTTATGGTAAACTATTTTGTAAATTGTGTTTCCTTCTTTCTTTTTTTTGTAAAACTGTAACATATAAAAGGAAGTACACATATTTATACTTCTTTTGTGCAAATGCATTCGTTAGATTTCCCTTTGTAAATACTTAAAATGATAAGTATATGAAAAAAAACAAAAAAAAAAACAATGTTGTAAAGTAAAACAAGCCAATTGATCTTGTAAACGCTATTGTAATTTGTAATATGCAAGACAATATTGTTAGTTTTTGCAGTAATACTATGTATTACAGTGTTAAAATATTCGTTATGGTTTTGACATAACTGGACTTCTGGTACTCCTGTGTGGCTAAAAAAAAATGATTTGTGAGATCTGTTTCTGACATTACTTGCACTACAAAGGTTTAGTGGTCCCTATTGTCCCTATGTCTTCAATTCCAACACATTTTGCACTAGACATTGTCATTGTCTTTGTCATAATCTCTACCATGTTGGGGCATCTGCCTGACAGAGGGGTCACGTCATATAGGGATTTTTATCTTTAGGCGCAAGAATATACACATTACTCATCGATCATCATGTCAGCCTTAGTGTATAAGATCTACACTAATCCTTTTCATGTTTTCAGCATACTGAAAATACCGTAACCCCATTTATTATGTAGGAGACACAAATCACACCCCAAAACTGCATACTCTAGCCCCAGTGTGTTGTGCCAGAGTCCTGGGTTTCCCTTTGTTTGTGGTCTTTCAGCTAAGGGCATAAACTTTCGGCCATTCTGATTTGTGCTTTCTCTGTGAATAATCAATTTTGTCTTGTTATTTTTTAGATTGAACAATAAACTGTATAAATGAAAGAAAGAAAAAAAACAAGCTAAGTGGTTTTCACGTTTATTTCGGTTTACATTTCGGTATTCCTACTTGTATTCCATTTGCACACATCCGGCTTTTGATGCAAAGTGATAGATAGATAGATAGATAGATAGATAGATAGATAGATAGATAGATAGATAGATAGATAGATAGATAGATAGATAGATAGATAGATAGATAGATAGATAGATAGATAGATAGATAGATAGATAGATAGATAGATAGATAGATAGATAGATAGATAGATAGATAGATAGATAGATAGATAGATAGATAGATAGATAGATAGATAGATAGATAGATAGATAGATAGATAGATAGATAGATAGATAGATAGATATATAGATAGATAGAACGAACGAACGAACGAACGAACGTACGAACGAACTTTATTGTCATTGCATAGTACAGGTACAAGGGAGTTTTACATTTACCAGAACTGCAAATAGTAGCAAGAGTAGACATAAGTATGTGCGTATGTACAGCAATTTGTTGTCCAAGTAAATATTGTCGTATAAATATGCAAATGTGTGTACAGAAATATGTAGATAATGGAATGTACAACAATAATAGTAGAAAGCTATGGCAGTATATCAATATAAATAAATATATATTTATTTGTATTGATATACTGCCATAACTGAATATATACACACACCCACATCTATATACATGTGTGTGTGTGTGTGTGTGTGTGTATTCAGTTATGGCAGTATATCAATGTGTGTGTGTGTGTGTGCAACAAGAGCAGGTAAGAGACAAAGAGTATGCAAAGTATTATAAGGAGTATGTAACGGTATGTAGCGGCATATATATATATATATATATATATATATATATATATATATATATACATATACACATATACACATATACACATATAAATAAGAAAATAGTGCAGATATGTAAGGCGAAGTGTATCAGGAGTATATGAAAATACTTGGGTGCATGTGGCATGTATAATGTAAGTACAATTGTACAGGAATTATATGCTGATCTAGAGGTGTAGTGTAGAGGTTCACTACGGTCTTTGCGTTTATTACACACACTTACTGTTCCTGGAGTAACTACAAAAATGACACTTGAATGAAGTTAATATTAGTTAATGTTTAATCAGTGATCAAATGTGATCAAAACTGCATTATCATTCACTTCTGCATTTTATATATGGGCAAGCCAAGGTGATGCTGAAATTAAAAAACGATGAAAGTTGTAGCAAAGTCTAGAAAACTATATCAGAACTGTATTATATCCATAAGACCTGTTATACCTGTAAGATCTCTCAGCCTGTACTTTATAAAGCTAGACAGATAAATATGTGTAAAGCACCCTTATTGAATTGAAAGTAAGTTTATGCTGTTTGTGCTGGTGTAATATTCGAAGAAGAAGAAAAATCCTACTCATATAATATTTTATTGGCATTTCCATTTAATATTCTAGGCTATTGCTTAAAATGTGAAAGTATCTTTTATGTCTCTAACGTCAAGTAAAGTGGGCATCATCGCTGGGATTTTATTCCATTAGGATTCCTGAGGACTGTGCAGATTCTGCTTTTAAATGAAATCAGCATCTTGTTCTTTAGGTAACAACAAACATCTCATATATCAACAACAAACAGAAACATCTTGGTTTTTGTTTGCAGGTTTTGTGTGCATTATATTTTATGCGGGCGGCGCTGTGGGTAGCTTTGCTATCATGGTTCAATCTTGAACTTGGCTCTGAATCCATCATCATATGAACGATGATTGCCTTTTTTGAAAGATATCCTTTATTCATTCATTCATTCATCTTCTACCGCTGTATCCGATCTTCCCTCGGGTCACGGGGAGCCTGTGCCTATATCAGGTGTCTGTGGGCATTAAGGCAGGATACACCCTGGATGGAATGCCAACCCATCGCAGGACACACACACATTCATACACTAGGGACAATTTCAAAAGGTGCCAATCAACCTACAGTGCATGATTTTGGACCGGGAGGAAACCGGAGAACCCAGAGAAAAACCCCCTGAGGCACGGGGAGAACATCCACACACACATGGCCGAGACGGGAATCGAACCCGGACCCTGGCGGTATGAGGCGAACGTGCTAACCACTAAGCCACCGTACCCCTTCTCATACCCTTTATATGAAAAGTAATATGCATTATAATTGGAATACATTTTAATGGAATTCAAAGGCATGCTATAATACATTATACGGCTGACAAAGGCTGCTATAATACATTATACGGTGACCTAGGTGGACAGCTGACCATCAAGTATTATCTTGTATAGTCATAATACAGTCATTTTTGGCAACCTGAATTATTAACATCTTTCAAAAAAAAAGAAGAGAAAAAAAAAACGGCCCACGTTACTGAAAGGTTAAATGCAGTCCACCAGGCATCAAATCGATTAATCCTCTTACCCAAATTTACATGAAGGTCTTGTTTTTTATTAAGAACCACATTGTATTTCTCATACACAGTACTGTGCAAAAGTTTTAGGCAGGTGTGAAAAATGCTGTAAACAAAGAATGCTTTCAGAAATATCTTTTTTTTTTCAGATATTTGTAAGTTTACAAAATGCATAACACTGTGTACCTAGAAGAATTACTGCTGTTTTGAAGGAAAAGGGTGTTCACACCAAATACTGATTTGATTAACATTTCTTTTGTTCACTCACTGTTCATTGGTGAATTTAAATGATCATTCATTCATTCATCATTCATCTTCTACCGCTTTATCCGATCTTCCTTCGTGTCACAGGGAGCCTGTGCCTATCTCAGGCGTCTATGGGCATTAAGGCAGGATACACCCTGGATGGAATGCCAACCCATCGCAGGGCACACACACACATTCACACACTAGGGACAATTTTCCAAGGTGCCAATCAACCTACCGTGCATGTTTTTGGACTGGGGGAAACCGGAGAACCCGGAGAAAAACCCCCCTGAGCCACGGGAAGAACATGCAAACTCCTCACATATGACCGAGACAGGAATCGAACCCGGACCCTGGAGGTGTGAGGCGAACGTGCTAACCACTAAGCCACCGTGGCTCCAACGTAAATGATTAACACTTTTTGAAAGCATTCTTTGTTTACAGCATTTTTTCACACCGCCTTAAAACTTTTGCACAGTACGATGTGATCAAATGTGATTCATGTCATCATTCACTTGACTGCTAAATTACTTGGTAATATATAATATAATTGGAGATGTAGTTATCCAGTGTTTAGCGATGCTTAGCCATTTTGTCCAGTGGCTCATATAGTTATGCCCCCTGTCAACATGGAGACTTGCAAATCTGAAATTCAATGACGGCAAGAAACTAATGTCACTCATGATCACATCCTTGTGTTTTTGGTGAAAAGTCCCAGAAATTTCAGCTCTTCTTGGCCTTCCGCTAGATTTTGAAGCAGAGATGTGGAAATTTGTATTCATTCATCTACAAGAGCATTAGTGTGAGCAGGCATTGATGGTGGGTAATGAGGTCAATCTAAACAGGTCAATCCAGTTCATCCCAAAGGTGTTTCGTGGGATTAAAATGCAGGTTTCTTTGCAGGGCACTCAGATTGTTCCACTCTAGGTTCATTAAACCGGATTCATAGAACTCTGCTTGTTTATAAGGGCATTGTCAACAGGAGCAGGTTTTGGTTAGACTCCTTAATTGTAGTGAAGGGAAATTTTAATGCTACAGCAAACAAAGACATTCCGTCCAATTTTATGCCTCTAGCCTTATGTCAAAAGATTAGAAGTATAAAATCATACTGAATGCCTTTGGTTGCTTATTTCCCTCCACTACAATTCATTAGCAATAGAATAATAAGACTACAACTGCACATATGTACACCCGAGTACACAAGATAAATCAGTATACGAATAAGTATTCAGTGGTGTATATGTTAAAAAGTCCTGCTTACTTAAAATGCAGGAATGTGAATGGGCTACATTCAGTTGTCCCTGTGGTGTGAACGGGGTGGTCAGAATCAGAATACTTTATTGATCCCACAAAGAAATTGTTCGAATGGTCAAGTGTCCGGATATTTTTGACTTTTGTGGCCTCATCAACAGGTTTTTTTCGGTGAATGTTTTAAATTTAGAACCTAAAGCTCTGGAGTGGGAGTCTGTCCAATTACACCCCCGTGCACTCAAACTTGCATTCACACTATGGGGACAACTGAATAGTCGCCAGTTCACATTCCTGCATTTTAAGTAAGCAGGATCTAACCTGTAGACCCTGAAAGTGCACTCATGTACCCCCCGTGTACACAAGATGAATCCATATACGTATACGTATTCAGTACTGTGTGTGTTAAAACACCAATCTTATGTTTCATTCATTCATTCATCTTCTATCCGATCTTCTCTCAAGTCATGGGGAGCCTGTGCCTATCTCAGGCGTCTATGGGCATTAAGGCAGGATTCACCCTGGATGGAATGCCAACCAATCGCAGGGCACACACTCACATTCACACACTAGGGACAATTTTCCAAGGTGCCAATCAACCTACTGTGCAACCTATGTTTTTACACCGGGGAGGAAACCGGAGAAAAACCCCCTGAGGCACGGGGAGAACATGCAAACTCCACACACACACATGGTCAAGACAAGAATCGAACCCGGACCCTGGCGGTGTGAGGCGAACGTGCTAACCACTAAGCCACCAATCTTATCATTCTATTGCTAATGAATCACCCTTGGAGTTCTGGTTGAAACCACATGCATGGAGTGAAGGACACCAAGCCAAGAAGCTTTTATTGTCAATATAACCATATACAGCTGACGCAGGAGACATTTCTACAGAACCTTGGTACTACATAATACAACACAAAGCCACAGAACAGTACATGGAGCTAAGGACTAGAGCAAGCCGGTCCTAGCTACATAAAGTGCATCAAGTGCAACTCAGTGTAAAACAGACACAAGACAGTGTAGGACAGATACAAAAAATATATAAAATTGTGCCAACCAGTACAATACAGTACAAAATAATGTAAACAATAGTGACAAACGCAATGATATGCAAAAAACAGCAAGAGCAGCAATGGTGAGTTGTAAACAGCATAAACAGTTCATAAATATGGAGTGTGTTGAACACGTGGATGTAAATGAGTTGAATTTAGTACTAAGTATTAAGTACTAAGTGTGCATTCAATGTTGTGAC
This sequence comes from Kryptopterus vitreolus, assembly GCA_030449085.1. NCBI lineage: Eukaryota > Metazoa > Chordata > Actinopteri > Siluriformes > Siluridae > Kryptopterus > Kryptopterus vitreolus. The sequence continues at coordinate 11,457,709 of JACRUU010000017.1, read as the reverse complement.
AGGAGTCCCAATTTTAGCTCACAGTAAAATAACATTGACTAATGATGATTTATTGAGCATGTATATTTTTATAGCCAACATGCGAATCGCACAGAAACAGTCCGTTGGCGAGATAGTCTTTAATAAAATCCACTTCACACTGTTGCAGTTCTTTATTTTGCTTTACCTGTTTCACTTTGAGGTCAAGATTACGGTTTTGCTTCCACATTGCTTGTTCGTTGCACCTGCGTTCGTTCCCTTTGAACGGGGGGGGAAAAAAATAGATATACAAAGAGCAACGTGTGTATAAAAAGACCGCAACCTATATAACACTGCGAAATGATTAACTGCAACCCCGGTGCATTCGCACGCTCAATTGCATCGAGTACAAAAAGCAAGCCCGAAGCCAAAGCGTTCCTTTAGTAATGACACAGCAGCTCTGCAAAGCCTCACAGCTAAGACAGGAAGGAAGTCGGTAATGGCAACAGGCCATTAACACCTTCTAAAATATCTTGTGATTTTGTATATTACAAATAGCTCACAATAAGTTGAACTGCGTGCAAGTTCAAGTGAAAGAGAGCAGACTCTGGGTGTTGCCTGGATTCTGTGTTATTCAGGAAATACAAAATACTTCATGGACACATATTTGGTCAGTAGTACTGCAGAGGAACTGACAGTAACTGTGACTGCCTCTGTTCTTTGTTCAAGTAAAACCTGACTCTTTCTAAAACCAAAAAACGATTTACTATGATCTCTGATGGACCATTTTGTCTGGGTGTGTTTAAGCTGGTATATGTCATACCGTGCAGCACACAGTCAGTGATTTGCTATGAGTAAAAACGCTGTAATGTTATATTGTTAAGAGAAACAAATAGTCACAGGGGTAAGGCAGGACAAAGTGTGCTGCGAAGTGAGAGGAATCTACACTTTATGGCTTCCCAGTAGTCACTTTTATGAGACCTAGTACCCTAAGCCTATTCTGTGTCAAGCCATTTGTTTGAATTTGTAAAGTAATTCAGGAGAGGAGAATTCATCTTCTTTTCCTTCATGTAAGCAGGTGTCAGAGCGAAACTCCCGTACATGTTAGGAAGGTAAATTATACAAAGGCTTGATATTGATGATTCACAATGATTTATAGACAAGAAAAAAAAAATCTTTCACTCCAAAATTATATTATAAGGAAAGAAATGGATATTTTATTTATGAAATTTTCTAGGTTATGCCAAAACTGATAAGGAAGAAAGTTAAAAATAAGTTAAATAAACCTGTAGAACTGGCGTGGCTCAATTATAAACCTGTCTAAATCATAATTTTAAAGATATAATGTTACTTGGATTTTATAGTATTGGTTGCCATAATATGATTCTTTCCATCCATCCATCCATCCATCCATCCATCTATCTATCTATCACCTACTCTAACATTATTAATTTCCCATTAGGAAGAATAAATGAAACAGCCATTAGTGTTGCACAATCCAGTGCATTCTTATTTCCGTTCCCAAACCTGGATAAATGTGGAGGGTTGGGTTAGGAAGGGCATCTTGCGCAAAAAAAATATGCAGATCACAAAACAGAATTTCACACCGGTTCGGCCAAGGCCCGGATTAACAATGACTGCTACCCAACAGGGTACAAGAAGTGATGTGTGTGAATAAGAGGGAAGGCAGAGGAATGGTAAGGTTACAGGGAGAAGAGGTGGTGAAGGTGGATGAGTTTCAGTACCTGGGGGTTAACGATGCAAAGTAATGGAGAGTGTGTTAGAGAAGTGACGAAAAGAGTGAAGGCAGGGTGGAGTGGGTGGAGAAAAGTGGTAGGAGTGATTAGTGATAGAAGGGTGTCTGCAAGAGTGAAAGGGAAGGTTTATAGGACTGTGGTGAGACATGTGATGATGTACGGTTTAGAAACAGGGGCATTATGTAAAAGACAGGAGGCGGAGATGGAGGTGGCAGAGTTGAAGATGTCGAGCTCTTCATTGGGAATGACTAGGATGGACAGAATTAGAAATGAGAAAATGAGAATTAGAAATGTAGGATGTTTTGGAGACGAGGTGAGGGAGGCTAGATTGAGATGGTTTGGACATGTGCAGAGGAGGGACATGGTTTTACATAGGGAGAAGAAGACTGAGGATGGAGGGAAGACACGCAGGTAGTTAGAGAAAAGAAGCAGATGTAAAGGAGAGGGCGGTCTGGAGAAGGATGATCCGATGTGGCGAAACCTAAAGAGAAAGAAAGAAGTATCTATCGATCTGTTTGTGTGATTGTTTACTGAGAGCTTCATGTAACACGTCTAACTAGCATTGCTCCCAAATAGATCTTGGACTTACAAACGAAGCACTATGGGATGTGCACAGAAAATGTTCTGGAAGTATCTTTGTGACTAAATAATATATTGCAGCTGAAAACAAGCTGTTTTATGACGTCACATAGGTCGCTTGAACTAAAGACCTTGAGCTCGATCTGCTTATTCATATGCTGCAGTGAAACAAAATAACGATGTTGTAGGACGTCACCGTTTCTTAGCATTTTACACAGGAAATCAGATGTATTACATTCAGACATTTAGAATGACTTTATTCATCGTGCACCAGTAAGTTCTTTCTCTGAACTTAACTCGATTAAAAAAAAAACCTTTAAATTGTCGGATGGGCAGAATTTCCCGGGCTGCCAATCAGAGCGCTGAGCGCGATCACATGACTCGGGCAGAGCGCTTCCTGCGGCGGTGCTAAACAGACTGGGGCCATTTTAGCATCGGACACTTACACTTCTCAGGTGAGTACCCGGCCTAGCGACCCAACCCCGGTGACCGGGTCACACCGTGCCCCTTTTACCAGCCGCTGTTTTTGCGTCGCGCTCTGCTGAGTGACTTTGCAGCGCTCCTGGTTCTATTCGGCCACTTGAGAGCAGTCTTTCAGATAGGCCCGAGCCTATTTCCTGGTAACAACATTGCACCTACGCGTTTTTCCCCCTCCGCCTGTTTTCCGACAAACCCCGCCTCCTGGGGTCTAATTCGACTCGCACTTTCCATTTAGACGCCTGCTTCTGGTTGGATAACAAAGTAAGAGCCAATAAAAGAGTCGGAGGCGGAACGGGGTTCACCAATCCACGGCGAGGAGGCGGGCTTTGTTGGAATGCGGGTGGGAAAAACAGCACTGTGGCTGCTTCAAGCTAAATAGTGTTTCATGTCCTACCTCGGACTGTTGGTAAACTCTACTGTCGGTCCCGGGAGAAGTTATAAAAGTGCTGATTTTCCGCATGTGCGCGCTCTGGTAGCAACATATATACACCCAAGTCCTGCGGGGGAGAGGGAGTTAATGTGTTTTATTCTTTATCAGACCTACATTTCCTATCGCATCTGTGGTTTTAAACTCGATTTAGAGAGAAGTGTGTGTGTGGAGCGTGTATAGTTTTTTTTTGTATATGTGTGTTGGGGGTATAGATATAGGGTATAGATTTGTGTGTACGTTGGTAAAGAGCTTTGTTAGTGGGTATAGAGCGGTTGTGTGCAGGGTAGGTAAGTGTGTGGGTAAAGTGCTGTGGAGGGTGTTTAATAAAGCTGTGGGGTCGGTATATAACTTCTGTGTATGTAGGTTTAGGTTTGTGTGTATGTGGGGATGGAGGTGTGATTGTATAGTTTTATATATAGCGCTCTGTGTGTGTATGTGGGCCTAGAGCTGTGTGTTTTTTTATGTGGGGATAGATCTGTGTGTGTTTATGTGGGGATAGATCTGTGTGTGTTTATGTGGGGATAGAGCTGTGTGTGTTTGGGGATAGAGCTGTGTTTGTCTATGTGGGGATAGATCTGTGTGTGCCTGTGTGTATGTGTGGGGATAGAGCTGTGTGTGTGTTTATGTGGGGATAGAGCTGTGTGTGTGTGTGGCGATAGAGCTGTGTGTATGTGTGTATAGGCTGTGTGTATGTGTGGTGTGGCGATAGAGCTGTGTGTATGTGTGGGTGATGGCTGTTTGTATGTGTGTCGATAGAGCTGTGTGTATGTGTGGGGATAGAGCTGTGTGTATGTGTGGGGGTAGAGCTGTGTGTATGTGTGGGGGTAGAGCTGTGTGTATGTGTGGGGATAGAGCTGTGTGTATGTGTGGGGATAGAGCTGTGTGTATGTGTGGGGGTAGAGCTGTGTGTAGCTGTGTGTATGTGTGGGTGTGTGTGGGGGTAGAGCTGTGTGTATGTGTGGGGGTAGAGCTGTGTGTATGTGTGGGGGTAGAGCTGTGTGTGTGTGTGGGGGTAGAGCTGTGTGTATGTGTGGGGATAGAGCTTTGTGTGTGTATGTGGTGATAGAGCTGTGTGTGTGTGTGTATGTCAGGATAGAGGTGTCTGTGTGTGTGTGGGGATAGTTTGTGTGTGTGATGTGGTGGATAGAGCTCTGTGTGTGTGTGTGTGTGTGTGTGTGTGTGTGTGTGTGTGTGTGTGTGTGTGTGTGTGTGTGTGTGTCTGTGTCTGTGCGGATAGTGCTGTGTGTATGTGGGAATAATGCAGTGTGTTCTGGGGTTATAGGTGTATGTGGATATAGAGCTACTCGATGTATGTGGTAGTGCTGTATGTGGTAGTTATAAAGCTGTAGAAGTGGGTAAGTATAGGTGTGTGTGTGTGTGTTGGTCAGTTTGACCTTTTAGTCAGGGAAAAAAAAAGAAAAGTTTCACTTTTAAATGTTTTCCTCTCACTCTGTAAACCACAACTAGTTTTACTTGCCAGAGCTGCCCCGCTGACTGCTTACTTGTTTGTCTGCCACAGAAACTGTCGGGTCGAATCGCGTTCTCTTCTACTTTCCGAGCTCTATCTGGCCTCTTAATGGTCTTTTTCTGTAGACTCATGAAAGCCAGCTTTCAATTGAGTCCTGATCTCCACTTACCCTGAGTACAGAATGAAGCAGGTTAACACGTGTATCCTTACTAAACCATATAACATAAAACCATATGTTATAAATATTTTGTAATAGTGTGCAAATTGTGTACAAGAGCTCAGAAATCAAAACTCCCCTACCATTCACATTAATGCTTTAGTTTATTCAGTAAATATTACCGAATATAGGGGCACGGTGGCTTAGTGTTTACCACGTTCGCCTCACACCTCCAGGGTCCGGGTTCAATTCCCGTCTCGGCCATGTGTGTGTGTGGAGTTTGCATGTTCTCCCCGTGCCTCCGGGGGTTTTTTTTCTCCGGGTTCTCCGGTTCCCACCCGGTCCAAAAACATGCATGGTAGGTTGATTGGCACCTTGGAAAATTGTCCCTAGTGTATGAATGTGTGAGGGAAGATCGGATAAAGTGGTAGAAGATGAACAAATGAATAATGGTTACCGAATATACAATATTGCCATATTAGCTACTTATTTCTTTCTTTATTCAACTTAACCCACTTTCTTTAACCCCTGAAAAACATTTGAAGGGCAGCTTTTGAAAGTCACTTGTGAAAATGCAGCACTTTGTCTTTATACCTATTCACTGAATCTCTGAATTGCTTGAAATGTACTAATGTGTCTATTGTCACGGTTCAAATATAGAGCTTTATCAAAAACTTGCTTAGTCCCAGTGGAATTCAAAACATTCAGCATTTCAGAGATATTAGATTTTGGTATAATGAACATAAAGGCGAATGTTGAATAGTTAACAGCTTATGGGTATAGACACTATGTTGTTGGTGGGCTTTACCTTTCTAAAAACATGATGCAAGAGTGAAAATAATGAGCCATTATCTCCATATATTCTCAAGTTTAGGAGAATGTGACACGTGGGTTTTTAGATTAACATTTAAAAAGCACAAGAATAGTTCAAAAGAATAAAACGACATTTCCATTCAGCGTGTGTTAAAAACCCTCTTGATGATTACCAATGTACCTAATCCGACTCTCTTAATATAAGTTGTGAGGCAATCCGACTATGTAATATTGTGTATATACAATGTAATATTTACAGTGTAATATTTAAAAACCAGATTAATCCATTTACACGGATGTCTCACATGTAGGTTAAAGCGACCCTTAAATGGTACGCTGGTTGAAATTTTGGTGCAGGGTCGAACACGAGGGGCTACATCAGGCACTTGATCAGTAGAGGCTAAAGTCGATGTTGACATAATCACCCCCTCCTTGGGAATTTATAGACTCATACTTTCCGTTGTCTAAATTAATGTACTTAACAAGAGCATTAGTTGGATGTATTACTATTACATCACATCCTATAGACTTATACGCCCATCCAAATGCCTTTAGGACAACATCCTTCCTGTTTTATCTCACTATGAGCAGCTTTTAGATCAGATAATGGCACATCATAACGACCTTCTTTAGTGATGTCATCTGTATAAATAACTAGTTCATGACACTGTCAATGTCAGTCCCAGCTTACTTATCAGACTTATCTGCAGGAGTCCTGAAGTCACATAGTCGTGCTATTGCAGTGTCAGTTGCAAGAGCACAATGCAACCAGCCATTTGCTTCATGCGTCGCTCTGGATTTGATCTTAATTACAGACACCGTAAGCTAAATTTATTGTCTGTTAGGCGTAGGTAGAGAGTGCACACGACTCCAGTAAGAAAGCCCCATTAGACGATTCCTCTTGTTGACGTGTGTTTTGGTGTCATGTTAAAATATTACTTCACATTCACTTTTCGCAATACTTTAAAACTATACGTTTGTTGATATAACTGGTTTGATATTCAGGTGGTCAGTATATTTTAATACTTTTTTTAAAGACACAATATAATGCAGTCAGAATGTTGCCGTCACTACCAACAAAAGGTAACCTGTAAGTACATCATTAAAAAAATGTTTTATTTGCAATGTCGGAAATAAAGGAACCAAGTGCTATTTGACCTGAAACTATAAAGGGGATCTTTTCTGCACTGTTCACATATGCTTGGAAAATGTTCATTTAAGATATATGACTTTAGGCTCGAGACTTTATTTAGCCTTTAATGTTGTGCTGAATTTTTCAATGTCCAAAAACATGGCATTATACCCATTACTGTTAAGGAAGCATGAATGAATAGCTTTTTTTAATTTGACAGGTTGTGCATATTTTTGTAAAAAGCGGAACCTCTGCTGCTTCGTAGAGGCAAACTGAAACTTGTTTGGATGAACCTTTATTCAAAGATGTAGCGGTTTTGTGAAACATTTTTCCACAATATGTAGTACGTACTGTTACATACACTATACTTTTCTTAAAAATAGCAGACATCCTGGCAGCATGATCACTGCTCATGATATATTAATCTACACATACAAAAGTTTGTGGACGCCTGACCGTCTTTTATGCTTTTTTGTTTTACATTTTCTTTCCATTTGCTGTTATTATAACTTCCACGCTTCTGGAAAGATGTTCCTCTAGACTTTGTGGAGATTTTCATCATTCAGCGCCATGATGTTTATTAAAGTCAAGAGCGAGGAGGTCTAATTCAACAGGGTTATAGAATAGGCTTTTTCTCATCTATATATACGTTACAGCACAGTGAAACTCTTTCTTCACAAACCCCAGCTTGTTTGACAGCTTGGGTCAGAGCACTGGGTCAGCCATGATATGAAGACCCTGGAGCACAGAGGGTTACGGACCTTGCTCAAGGACCCAAGATTGGCAGCCTGACGATCCCGGGGCTTGAACCTCTTCAGGTCTTCCGATCAGAAAACCGGTTTCTGAGCTACCCCCTCCCTAAATTTGGGGAAGAATCACGCATGTGTTCCAATACTTTTGTCCGTTTGATCTGTTTGAGGCTGTTTAGTGTGCAGAAAGTGAAATGGCAATTCAGTCATTCATTTACATGACCTGCTTTGAGTAATACATCTTCTATGTTAAATAAATGTAGCAATAAAGGCCATTTATCCCTTATTGAATAATCCGGTCTGATCGTGTAGCATATGTATTCTGTTTTCTTTAACTGCAACTCTGACAGCTGCAAGATTACTGTTTCTATAGTAACAGGTCATTCACAGAAACTTGGGGACTCCACATGATCCATAAAAAGTTTTCTGCATGGAGGAAATAGCTTTTTATGTGTAGGTTTTTCTGCCACAGGTGAGAGTTCGAGGGAAATATATTTGCCATTTCTGGTTCCTTGGTAACATAAGAACCCATGTATTTATATCTTGTTAACTACAAGAGAGAAAAGAGGCACTGAAAGTAAAGTCTGTTCATACAGTTCACTACAAAAATATTCATACGCCTTAAATATGACAATGTTATAATGTATTTTATCTGGATTTTATTAGTATAGTGCAACACAAAGTATCTCATAGTTTTGAAGTGGAAAGAAAATAACACTTGGTGCTAAAGATCGTTTATAAATAAAGATCTAAAAAAAAATGTAGGCGTGCATATGTATTCAGCCCCCAGTACTCCCATACCCCTACATAAAATCCAGTGCAATCACCTGCCTTCAGAAGTCACCTAATTAGTAATTAGAGTCTACTTGTGTGTACTTAAATCCCAGTATAATTATAGCTGTTCGGTCAAGGACTCGGAGGTTTGTTAGAGAACATTAGTGAGCAAACTGTATCATGCAGACTGAAGAACACATCAAAAAGCAGGGTTAGGTTATAAAAATATATCCGAAGCTTTGAGCATCTCATGGAGCACTTTTCAGTCCATCATCCGAAAATGGAAAGAGCACAGCACAAATGCTGACCTACCGAGACATGGACGGGCAAGGAGACCATTCATCCAAGAAGTCGCGCATTCCATTAGTTGTGCACTCCAAACATTCTGGTTATTATGGAAGAGTGGCAAGAAGAAAGTCATTGCTGACAAAATTAACAAACCCCCATTTTCCTTTTGCCCCAAGTCTTGTAGGGGACACAGTAAACATGTGGAAGCAGGTGCTTGTGGTCAGATGAGATCAAAATTGTTTTTTTTTTGTTTACATTCAAAACAATGTGGCAGAAACCTAACACTGTACATCAGCCTGAACACACCATCCCCACTGTGAAATGTGGTGGTGGCAGCATCATGCTGTGGGGATGCGTTTCTTCTGCAGGGACAGGGAAGCTGGTCAGAGATGATGGGTAGATGAATGGAGCTCAATCCTGGGCAATCCTGGAAGAAAATGTATTTGAGGCTGCAAACGACTTGAGACTGGGGCGGAGGTTCACCTTCCAGCAGGATAACGACCTTAAACATTCAGCCATAGATGCATCATTGAATGGTTAAGATCGAAGCATATTGATGTGTGTGATCCTATTGAGAATCATTGGCAAGACTTGAACGTTCGCAGGCGTTCTGCATCCAATCCGATTCAACTGGAGCTGTTATGCAAAGAAGAATGGGCAAAAATTACAGCCTCTAGATGTGCAAAGCTGGTAGAGACAAACCCCGAAAGACCTGCCGCTGTAATTGCAAGGAAGGGTGCAATCTGTATCGACTGAATACACATGCATACTACACACATCTTTAACATCATGTATGATATTTCTTCCACTTTACAATTATCCGATACTTTTTTTGTTGGTCTATTACGTAAAATACATTTAAGTTTGTAGTTATAACGTGGCAAAATATAACATATATTCAAGGGTTATGAATGCTCTTATAACTGGGACTACTTTGTCTAATGGATGTTCTATGTTCTTAAATGCAAGTATAAATCGTTAGAATATATGATGCCTTGTTCATTAAGTCCATAAAAATTGTAACTGTTGACATACTTTTGGTGTGAGAGGAATTAATCACCTTAGCCTGTCATTAATTATGATAATACAGCACATCCTGCTTTTTATTTATTTATCTTTTGATGATTAATATTCTCACATAGCAGAAAGTGTCATGGGTTTTAAGTAAACACATTCCGACAGAACCGTCAGGTGAGCCAGGCAGTAAATGCACGTTCAGAGACTCCCTTCAAAGACAGCATGCAGTTGAACACAAAGGGGCAAATTCCACAGGTCAGGTGTTTGCCGTGTGTCCACGCCTAAAGGACAAAGGGGCACATTCTTGGTGCTCAGAGAAGATAGTATAGATAAACGTGTATTAAAGTCGAACAGTGCCCTGCGAACAGAAATGTTAACAACCAAACCTCAAATACTCGCAGTAGTGTTCTCACAACTGAACAATTTTTCTCCAGGAATCACTCCAGGACCGTGATGTCATCCCATGCACACTGTGTCAGAGCTGAATCCCATAAATTGGGATTTTTGAACAAACATTGATTTTTAAAGTTATTTAAAACACTGTACAGACAAGTTTAACAGGTTGTGCTTATTTGCAGAATGTTTAAAATATTTTGCAGATTGTTTTTTTTTATTGCTGTTTAAAGGGAAAACCCCCTAGAATTATTTAAGGGAATCTCCTTAGATTACCTCTTATAAAGAATTAAACAACACTTGACCCGGTATAAAGACGTCCAGCTATAAGACTTTGTGATATGGAGCAGCAATGCCAAATTGTTAAGCGCTTATGTCAAGCACTGTGATTTTACACAGAACACCTAATCGGGTGTATTATTGGACTAAACTCTGCTGTCCGTTCCAGAATTGGAGATTGAGATCTTCTGCATTAAAAGTACAATGTCATGTGTCAGTCATTGTGTATGATCAAGCATCTGCCTCACTCCGAACATTTATTTTTTTTAATTTTCAAAATACCGATTATTTCGACCTATTACTATCTACGTCAATTGATTTCTTGCCAAATCCCACCTATTGTCTTGCTTCTCGGAGACATGTGAAGCTGACCAATCCCAGCCAATCTTTTTGAACTGCTGCTCCATTGTACAACACTTAAAGCAGTGCTTCTCAATTATTTTCTGGAGGGGGAGTATGCCTGTGACATCATCAACATTGAAACTATTTAATTGTAATTGTATTTCCATAAGGAGTGTCTAATGATATTTTTAGCTTCGGCTAGCATAGAGTAAAACGGTCAATCCGTGACACCTCTGTCTGGCACAGGCCAGAACCGTGACTCATGGATATCAGATGGACTAAACCACTTTACCGTCACCCCCTAGGCTATATTTGGTATAGAAGAAGACATAAAACGTGAGGAATCGAAGTGAGAAAAATTGCATTGGTCTTGGTGTATATCGCCATAGTTATGTCTCATGCACATTGTTTTCGGCTCATGTAAAGTGTCTTTCCAGGTTCCTTCAGTCCTGTTTCAAGATTTTCTCGTTTGTTTTTTTGTTTTGCAGTAGTGGTGGAAGCAACAGTCCCAGCAATGGCCTCCGCTCCAGCTCCTATACCGGGTTACATCTCCAGTTCTCTGGAGAACAGCTCCAGCCAAAACGTGAGTGCATGCTGTTCTTACGCACCATGTTCTCTCGAATGCACAATTGTATCATCTTCATATTTTTGTCACTTGTTTTCAAAGAACTTTGGGGGGTGGGGGGGCAGGTATCATGTGGCGAAGGACAATGGTCTTTGCTCAGTTAGGTCTAGGTGGGCTAGACTTTCTCTGCTTGCATTAATAAATGATGCATCTCAGTGTCATCCTATGCTATATAGAATCCACTGTAGTGCTGTACAAACGTTCCAGGCAAGTTATATACACTACACAATATATACACTATTGGTTTGTTATAACTAAATACTTATAATAAATGATCTAAAAAGACGTTAGATTTTGGTATGCAAGCCAAGCTTCAGAATCGCAATATTTTATCGAGTCCATAGGGAAATTTGCATTTGCTCAGTTTAATGCTTTAATTAAAGTAAAAATCGTCCTCCCGTTGCCACAGTGGATCATCATTTGGTGATCCGCATGTATGGTTTGGCATGTGTTTTACGCTGCCTTTCCTAACACAACCCTCCCTGGCTATCCTGGCGTAGGACCGACACTAGGAATGCTTGTGCAAACCTAACAGCGGGGTTATTAAAGTAAAAATAAGAAATCTAAATAAATGTACATATTAAGGTATATATTGTATTAAGAGAAATCAATTTGTAGCAGCACAAAACAAAATTTGTAGCAGCAGTGAAGGTTATGCAAATGAAACTACTGATTCATTTTTTCACTGTGCATATAATTGCCCAAGATATCAACTGTATATAAGTGCAGCATAAAAATATGAAAACATAAATATACCAATATCTATATTATCTGATATATTACAATTATTGACCCTCTGATTGAGGAGTTGTATAGTTTGGCAGGAAGAAATGATCTCCTGTGGCGCATCGTGACTGTACGACTCGTTGAATTTACTCCTCATACTCCTCGACTAGTGTTTTATGTAGTGGGTGGGAGGAGTTATCTGAGCATGTAGAACAACAAATGCATTCGGTGTTTGTATCCCAGGGATTCCCACAGTGTAAACTTGCCATTTGGAGGAATAAAGTATTTATCTTACAGACTGTCTGTCTGTTATTCTGGCTGTGAGTTCTAGTGAGAAGAATTGGCGGGTAAGAATGGCATTGCAGTTTCTGCTCCATCACCCTCACATTAAGCAATAATGTATATCTCTGAGGCTCTTGCATGAGAGACGGTAGATAGCACTTTTCTCTGAGAGGGTTCGGCGGCCTTGGGATTCATCATGTTTAAAAATATGCAGTAGTTGACGCCTATAGATGGGTGGAGCTGGTTTGTGGGTGCGAAATAGCAGATGACCGAATCGGGAAGAAACGGGAGGGATTAATAATTCAGGAACACGTATTTAAGATGAAAAGGCTGGTGAAAGTGATGCTCTGAATTCTAGTTTAATCCAGTTGCTTGATAATACGAGCGGTCACATTTATCCAGTCTCTAGTCACAAGGCACTTAAAAAGCTGTGTAATTTTTGCAGATTTACTATGGGACTTTTATGTAATATGATGCAATTGTAGTCTAAATCGTGTACCGTTTTAGAATCACAAATCCTACATTATTTGAGCATTTGAGTATCATTAGTACGAGGTTAAATGTTATATAAAGGTTTGAGCTGTATAAGTTGAATTAATCAAATGACATGCTGAGGAAAAGAAAGATCGTATGCAATTTCCGTAATAGAATTTATTTTTCTAAAAAGCAAAGATTTTACGTTTACATTTTAACAAGTAAAATATTGTTTTCTCTTGTATCTTTGGTATTGTGCTTTAATTAAAAAAAAAAAGTACTTATCTGATTACTCAATTAGTCGATGGAATAATCGGTAGAATACTTGATTACTAATTATTAGCTGCAATACCCTGAATATAGAATTATAATAAGGAGATTGAAGATCCCAGACTTGTCTGAAACAGAACTGACTAGCTAAAGCTGGTATTAGCTCTCCATTTTCGTTAATCCTGCAGAATACATAGAAATGGGATTTTGATTTATCATCATTTAGCCTTGGAGCGTAAGGCACTGTAGTGTGTGTGTGGTTTCCAAATGTGTGTCAATGTAATGGGCAATGTGTGTATCCATGGAAAACAGAAATAGAAATGTTTATTGTATTATACTTCACATTGGAATGGGACACATGCAGTATTCGAGGCGAACGGAGCTTCCTGAGAACACACACGGAGGCATTGTTGGCAAACTGTGGCCTCTTGGCTAGATGTGTGGAAACAGCAGGGAGACAGACAGTTGGCATGCTGGTCCACTTTGAGCTGGACCACTGCTGGACTGTACATATGTTAGTGCTGCTTCTAACACCTGGCAGGTGAGAGAGGCAGTCCTCCATAGTGCCAGACCCTGTGTGTGTGTCACCTCTGTCGCTATCAGAAAAACCATTCATCCATCTCTTCCCCATCTCTCCCTCTCTGTCTGTCTGTTTTTTCACTTGCTCTTCTATACGGTCTCTCTCTCTCTCTCTCTCTCTCTCTCTCTCTCCTTTCCCGCCTCTCTCTTTCAATTTCCGACCACTTATTCTCTTTTTCCCCTCTTTTGCCGAGTGGAGCTATTTTTGGCACCTGTGCAATTTTACATGGGAAATCTAATTCTGTTCACCCTCTGTCTCAGGAAGCGCACAGGGCTTATTCCAGGTGTGAACCAGGTTAAATGTGTCTCGTGAGGCCTGCAGTATTTGTGTAATGCGAACAACGACATGTCCCGTTTTCCATATGGAGGGGGAAAAATGATTAGGATTTCTCACCCATATCTCACCTAGTATTAATCTATGATGTTAAACACAGATTGTGGTAATTTTATTTTATTTTTTTAAATCATTTTCATATTTAATATTATACCTCAAGACTTATACTGTAAATATTCACGCATGTCCTGTTTGTATTCTTAGGAATAGGGAGTTTTTGTGCCAGTCAATGATTTTTCAATTCATTTTTATTTTTTAAAATACAATATGTGTATTAATATGGAACAAATAAAACTTCTTTACCAAGTTTGGCATTACTAGAATTTGCAACGGTCTTGATGGTGTGGTGGATTTTGTCTTTCGCAGCACATATGTAGATGCGTGGTGTTTTGAATATCATAAAATAAAGTTTGAATACGTTTCTGTCCAACTGATAAACACTTTTGAGTGTTTTGTTTGGAATTGGCTAGTGTAGCTATGTTCTGGTATCGTGTTCAATACGGTTCGCTGTTGGTATATATAGAAATGTTGATGTCAGCAGTTCAATGAGAGATGCATACTAAGTGTTAATGACTGTCAGTTATAATCATCCTCTTGCAGTCCAATAAAGTCGTAATGCACGGAAATGGCAATGCATGAATGAAGCCGAGGGCAAATTTAAACTCTTAGCTGGAAGCGATTTCTTCAGTTCTGTGGTGGCCAAAAAAAACACGTGCTGTTTTTGGTGTGGCTTTCAAAAGCAATGACTTGTCTCGTAAGAGATTCTTTTAAATCTGTTATGCAGCCAGTTGACATGCAGTGGCAACCGTTGACAGTTGGCATGCCAGAAGAGGAAATCCGCCCGCTTACATACACGATTGCCTAGTGTTGCTCTTCTAGTGTTCTCTCCTGACGAGAGAACGACCAAGTCTTTCCTTAAACCCAGAGAGTTAATGGCCATGGATAGTCATTGTTGGTCTCGCGAGTTTTTCTTTTCCTTGTTTCAAAAAAATATGAACGCAGTTAATCTAAGGTGCAACATGGGAAATAACAGGTCATTTGACTTGTCTCATCTCCGAGCTTTATTGTCATTCTTCCACGAACGCTGCATATAAAAGAAGGGCTTTAGGTATTACAATCCAATGAGCAGACATCATTTTGTAATTTGATGATCCAGGTCTATTGTGTGCTTAAGTGAAGATCTTCACGGTTAGTGTTATGTTTGACAGCCATTTTCCTAAAGCAGAGCTGTACTCCCGATCCGTCACATGACAATGTGCCTCATCAGGCTGTAGCAAGTGAATTGAATGTGTGTGTTACATTCCACTCCAAT
Organism: Kryptopterus vitreolus; assembly: GCA_030449085.1. Taxonomy (NCBI): domain Eukaryota; kingdom Metazoa; phylum Chordata; class Actinopteri; order Siluriformes; family Siluridae; genus Kryptopterus; species Kryptopterus vitreolus. The sequence continues at coordinate 11,442,491 of JACRUU010000017.1, read as the reverse complement.
GAGCTTCAACTGGCAGCAGGAAAATGACCTGGGGAAAGCCGATCTGGATCTGTGTCCACACACAAACACACACACACACACACACACACACACACACACACAGGAGTACAGGAGTGAAAGAGAGCTGTTCTGCTTTGTTCTTGTCCTCCAACACTCTCACCATCCTGCTTTGCCTATCACTGTTTCCTTCAGTAAAAGTGAGCTAGAGACGTTTTTAAAAAATGGTTCTCCCGCTGCCTCTCCTACAGAACAAGTTTTGCCTGAGGCTGGACCACTATATGCCACACATTCTTGTTGTGTGTAACTTATTATAGCGTCACATTTGTGAGATATGAGTTTGTTTGACATACACCCCCCCTCCCATGTCAGCCTGATGCTCCTGTGTATGTTGACAGGCATCCAGAGAAAGTCTGAAGATGGAGCCACTAGCAGATGTTGCCTTACTGCCAGGAGAAGAGCGAGTGATAGGTAAGTGTTATGGGCATGTCTCTGGCTGTGTGTGTGTGTGTGTGTGTGTGTTAGGGTAACACACTATTACCCTCATGGATTTGTTTATTTATTTTTATTGCATGTACCTTGATGGAAAAATACTGTATTTTCTAAATGTTAACGCTCACACGACCATGCAACCCAATGTAAAAGCAGTATTGGTGTTTGAACCGCTGACATGCTCTAAACAGATACGGATAAGACAGGCACCATTCGTGTCACATGAGGGAGCGGTTGCATTGAGAGAGTCAAAAATAAAGTCAGACAAAGAAACAAAGAGCTCCTTCATTAACATGAACATGCATTAGTAACCACCCGGCTCTTTGTGGCAGTGCTTTAAATAAGGCTACTAGTACATTTATATTTTGGGAAATAGACCCAGGTAAATTTGTCAGCTCTAGATTCAGGAACAATCCAGAAAAATATTGCAGGTAAACAAATAAAAAATAACAAGATTTACGTTAGTGCTAGATAATATGCAAACTGTTTCATTTCCTGTGTGGTTCTGGGAGTAGGCTTTATTTATATATATATATATATATATATATATATATATATATATATATATATATATATATATATATATAAGTGTAGGCCACGCCCAATTAGGGTTTATGTTTGAATACAGATCCGTACGTTCATAGTGCTAAGTATGTTCAGATAGTGACATACAGGTCTACTACATGGACTGTTTTTATAGCAATCACAATATCCAGTCATAATAAGAATTTAAGGCCATTTCTGAGCAAGTTCCAAAGCTACTATAAATATTAGGCAGTATCCTGGTTAAAAGGCTTGATTTAGGACGACCTTTTGTTCTTTCTCTCAGGTTTTGCTCTCATCTGACAAGCTGTGTTTGTGCATTAAAACGCGATTTCTTTAAACAAACACAGACCCTGGATTTTGTGAGGTTTTTCTTTAAACATGATGGTGGGAGGACATCACTAAGCACCATCTTTATTATGTGTATGTTTAACATCCAGCGAACACAGTGCGTTTTATTTTCCTGGTATATATTTTATTGATTTGTATTCAGGAATAAAAGTCAGTTTCTCAAACAAATGTTTTCACCTGTAGCTCATTTTGGTATTACAGTGTTTTAAGATTCTATCTTCTGGTTGTTTGCTTTTAGTTAGTCAAAATGAATAAATACACATCATTTCATAGGCTTGTGATTATTTATTTTCACAGTTTTAATTCTGGATTTCGGACACAAGGCAAGTGTCCTTGTTAGATGAGGCTAGTTATGTTTCCAACAGGCGCTTCAACTCTAATTAATCACTTGTTTAGCAGGGGCGAACCCGCGAAATTCGTTTGGTCAAGCTGCCTTGCAAGGCTGCTAATGTTTACTGGGACATTTGACGGTGTGCATCACTGTATTCTTCTGGGTTTGGCACGAAAAATTAGCAATGTTAGTGTTGGCAAATATTGTCATTGTGCATAGCGAGCAAATCCTTTCGGTGCATTTCTGATCCCAGACTGTTAACACAAACTTGGTGGCACAAAACTGTATAGGATGTGTTTTGGATTCGGTAGCATTATACGAAAAGCTGTTTCAGCACCGTGCACAAAGGCCAGCGTTATAAAGATCTGCTTTTCATTTTCATAGAGCTCTGACCTTCAACACAACTGAACACCTTTGGGATGAATTGGAATGCTGATTGCATCCCTGTCCTCCTCACCTTACTTCTGTAGCCAAATTAGTGCCCTTGTGGATGAATAAGCACAAATCTTTCCAAACAAAGCCACATTTTAGTGGAACATAATCCCAGAAGAGTGGGGAATTGTTATAAGAGCACATTTTTTCCCCATTGTTTACAGGCAGATTTTCAATTGTATGAATATATAGCGTTAGATAATGTAGAAATATAGGGTTTTATTACAGTGTTCAACTTTTTTGCAATTAAGCTAGTCCCAAAGTTACTATGGTTTGCCGTAAAATTTTTCGATCTTATGATGATGATAGCGATTAGAAAAAACTGGTCAAAAAATTAACCAGAAGAAATTTTACAATTTTCACGTAACATTTTTAATTTTGTATTATATCCTGCCTTGTAAAGGGGCATGGTGGCTTAGTGGTTAGCACGTTCGCCTCACACCTCCAGGATCCGGGTTCGATTCCCGTCTCGGCCATGTCTGTGTGGAGTTGGCATGTTCTCCCCGTGCCTCAGGGGTTTTTTCTCCAGGTTCTCCGGTTTCCCCCCGGTCCAAAAACATGCACGGTAGGTTGATTGGCACCTTGGAAAATTGTCCCTAGTGTATGAATGTGTGTGTGTGTGTGTGTGTGTGCCCTGCGATGGGTTGGCATTCCATCCAGGGTGTTTCCTGCCTTAATGCCCATAGACGCCTGAGATAGGCACAGGCTCCCCGTGACCCGAAGGAAGAACGGATATAGCGGTAGAAGATGAATGAATGAATGAATGAATCCTGCCTTGTGAGATGCCTTACCCATACCAGTGGTGAACAGAGTTCTGTTGTCTTTGTGTTCAATTATGCATGTTTGTTTTTTTTCGCTGATATTGATTTGGGAGGTGGTAGCTCCCAGTGATTAAGGCTCTCGACCAGTCTGCCATTAATGGGCCCTTGATTAAGGCCCTTAACCCTCAACTGCTCAGTCGTTCAGTCGCTCTTGATAAGGAGGGCATCTTCCAAATGCTGTAACTGTTATCACACACTGAAACTAGGCGTGTCTGGTTTACGCAGCATTGTTTGTACAGACTCCTGTTGTCATATACATACATATATATATATATATATATATATATATATATATATATATATATATATATATATATATATATATATATATATATATATATAGATAGATATATATATATATATATATATATACTTTTTAAAGTTTATACACGAGGTACTGTAAATTCCTCTGTTTTGTTTAATTATCTACTATAACCTATTTTGACATATCTTGATGTCGACTCGACACATTTTCATCCTAACTCAGGGAACTTGTACTAAAATATTTACTGAAATGAAATGTGAATGTGTGTAATTATGTTGCTCCATCTTTAAGCTGTTTGTTTTGTTTTCTCTCAGATAAAGACCTCATCTACATGTGCCCGTTCAATGGAGCGCTCAAAGGGAAAGTGTTCATCACCAATTACAGATTGTACTTCAAGAGCACTGACACAGGTGAAGAGACGACGTGGAACCTTAGCTTTGCGCGTCTTGAGTTTTCTCGAGAGACAAACCGAGCCTGCAACACACACTTCTCTTAAACTCTCCGGCTTTTCTATTTAAGGAAAAACGTTCTCAGCAAAGACACTCCCTACACCTCGCTCCACCTCGTCCCTGTGTAAAATCCAACAGCTCCCGATTCTTTTGATGACCTGCCAGCAATGTCTAAAAGCTTTCTCTCAGAGCCGTCGTGTTCTGTTCTGTCCCTTATTTAATTTCCTCTTATGTGTCTTGTTTTGGTTTTGTTGTTTTCCAGTTGCCAGTCTTCCACCCTTTAGTCAATGCTGTCTTTTAACGGTGTAACATGTTGTATTTGTCTTTGTGCAAGGGGTGAAGTAAAAAAATTTAAAAAAAAGGGAGGGAGGGAGGGAGAGAAAATGAAGAGATCAGCATGAAAACGGGCGGGTTATACAAATTTCATATGAGGGAGTCTTTCATCTGTGTGCTGGCACTGACTCGGGTTGGCACAGGCCAGAAGGCACCTGCAGTCCTGCTGCATGTTTCGGCTCTTACAACGGACTGTTGGAAAAAAAGTTGGATTTTCTCTTAGGAAAACATTTCTTAATATTTCGCCTCTCAGTTATATGTGGAAATGCTTATATCAGTTAGTAATAAGAACCAGCTCAATTGTTCTACTTGGGCACTGGTAAACACTGCTATAATAAAAATAAGACTTGTACTACAGAAAGTAATATAAGTCTAATAATACTGTAATAATGCACGTATGCTTTATGAGGAACAGCCGGTTATTAATATTTAATGAACATTTAATTAGATTTTGTTCTGTTCACGCTGAAGCGACAGACCGGGAGACGACTGAACAGTAAGAATTTTGCCATAGGGTGTATACTCGGTCATGCTCAGAGTAACTAGGATAGTTTTTAGATCCACCATCAATCCGAATGATTGAGTGAAAAAATATATTTGACGATGGAGAAAAAAAGTAGGCATTTGCAGTTGTTCCAGTTTTGCGGATAATCTATATACCTGGCAACCCCAGAGCAGCATTACGCAAAGCTCGCTGCAATCCACATGGCACTAATTTACATCTGGTTTGAAAACGATGGGTCAGTTTGGCCACTGATTGCCCAAAGTTAATTAAAAAATGCAACTACTGTACAAAGACGTCCTTCCATTACTTTGCGCTTGTTGACGAGTCTCTATTCTAGATTTAAATGAGGTTTTAAATTAGACAGAATATGGCCTAATTACAGTTGAGGTCAATATTTATGTGCATATATAATTTTGATGTACATGGAGGACAACTAATGGATTCGTATACAGCTTTTGTGAAAAGAGTGTTGATTCGTAAGAAGGCAGCATAGCACATTAAGGGGGGAGGGTGTTCTCTTTTGAACAAGATAGAGAAAATTCCTATTTGGTCTCCTGGGAAACATGTAAATATTATAGCTGAGGGGAGGTGGTGGCTTAGTGGTTAAGGTATTGGGCTCTAGAACACCGCCAACTGCCACTAGTGGGCCCTTAACCCTCAACGCTCTGGATAAGGGCGTCTGCCAAAAGCCGTAAATGTAAATAGCTTCTAAATGGGAGTACTAGTTGGAAAATATAAATCACTGCTAAATGAAAAGAGGTGTAATAAAGTACATCTTTTGTTTTAAAGATTACATTCCCCTTAATGCATCTTGTTTTGAGAATCAAACTTGAGCCTTGTGTGTTTTTTTGAGTACAACTCTCAAAAATGATTGGATCTCAAAATTACATGGACACTGTTTTATACAGATGTTGTTTTGGATCATTTCTTTTATAAGAATAAATATACATAAAAAGCTAAGCAGAATTATGTATATTTACATCATGGGATCAATTTAAAATTGTATTATTTATTATGCTATTATTGTGTTACCAATAAAAGCAACTGCACGGTGAATTATTTATTTTAAGCATCCCTGTGATTAGCTTCTTTTTTTATTTGTAACAAATGTTTAGATTTATTTATTTATTTATTTATAAAGAGAAAAATAGATTCTGAATGGTATATGAAAGGTAAAATGGGGTAAGGTAAAAATAAATCAGGCCCCCTGTGTAAGTTTTATTTGAGACGTGGGTGTAGAATGGTAGTTGTAATTAGGGATGGGTATCATTATAATTTTATCGATTCCAAACGGTGAACCAACCGCAGGTGCTTAGTCATGTTGGTGACACGTGACACCTCACTAGCAACATAGTTTATTACAGGTAATTATTTATTATAGTTAATTACACTTCGCTTTGTTTTCAGTTTTAACAAAGCGTAGCCACACTTTGAAGTGCTTCCCGCGATCCATCTTGTAAACTGATGTTTAGATTACCACAGGTTGCCAAGTGAAAAAAAAGTGCACCCTGGAATCGATGAGAGGAATAATAAGCATCCCATTCATAATCTTAAGTATCCGATTCCAGAATCGGGATCGATTCCCAACTATTATTGATGAATTAATATTGATTAATGTTGCTCTCTGCACGTCAGGAGGTCACGGTCACGCTGGATGTGCCCCTCGGTGTCATCGGCAGGATAGAGAAAATGGGCGGAGCCTCCAGCCGAGGGGAGAACTCTTATGGGCTGGACATCACCTGCAAGGTAACACAACTCACTTTCAGGGCAATAATGTTTTCCCTGCTCTGGTCAGGATCTATTTCCTAATTAATTTACACAAGCCTACAATTAATTCTCCTGTTCTTCCTGTTGAGATCTCACACGTTTTCCTTCACATACTTATTCAAATGTAAAAGTTTCAGTTTGGTTACAATCCTTCTACCCTGTTTAATCCTGCTTAATAGACGCAGATGTGCAGCGGCTAACACCATGTTGTGCATGTGTGTGTTTGTTTATTTCTAGGACATGAGGAACCTGAGGTTTGCTCTGAAACAGGAGGGTCATAGTCGTAGAGACATTTTTGGGGAGCTTTTTAAATATGCATTCCCTCTCTCTCATGGACTGGTGAGTTCAAACACACTGTTCTCCACATATATTATTCTTATTGTTGTTGTTGTTGTTAATGATGATGATGATAATATACTCATCTTATTTAAAGGAGCTCCATCGTAAACCCTTTAAATAAGTCGAATGTAATTCTTTCTCTCTCTCTCTTTTTTTTTTTCCACCCGTAGTCCCTCTTTTCATATTTGAGTCAGGAGAAGTTTGAGGAGGACGGCTGGGGAGTTTTCAAACCCGTGGATGAATACAGACGTCAGGTCAGGAGTCCAGCACCTCCGCCCGTTTTCATAATGACCCGAAAACAACGGTCACACTCTTGAGTTTAGTTCGTGTCGGGTTTTCGAACACATTTTTGTGTTAAACCCGGATTGGACGGATTTTATTTCGACTTGTTAGTAGTACGAAGAGTTAGAAACAGTTATGGTCAGGGCTATGAGTATGTCTTGTGATTTATTCAGGAAAGCCCCTCTTATCCTCTTTTGCTGTTAATGTATTTATTTATATTTTGGAACTTGGGCTGATGAATTGGTTTGAATTGATTAGAGTTTTTGCAGTTCTCGGCAGATTTGACAATACATCACGAATGGCCTGTAATGCTCTTACTGCCTCCCAGACTTGTCAGAGTAAAGCTGCTGAACGAGGTGTAATCTTTTCTTTTTTTGGGGGGGGGGGGAGGGCAAATTTATCAGGTCTCTCACGACTGAATGCTGATATGGGATTAGTTATTTCTTTTAAGAATATGATGAGGTGGACAAGCATGGCTGCCCTTCAATCTGCAACTTTACCAACACATAGGAGAAATCCAGCCTCTGCTGTCCCGTACATTCCCGTTTTTGACCGCATTGATTTCTAGGAATGCTGCAAGTGCAAGGGAGCGAATTGCAATAATGTAGTACTGCGATTTAAAAAAAAAAAAAAATGTACTTAGTATTGCTAAAATGTGTGGGTCTCCATAAGTGGTACAATTCATTATTTTAACTGTCGATAAGCACAGAGCGAGACAATTTTACGCTCGTTTTCGTGCAATACAAAGACAGTCATTCGTTTGTCTGTCTTTTAAAGGACAGATTTTTGCACGATAATTCCTTTTTCTAACACGACGTACCGAACATCTAAAATCCACTCATGTTCTATCTGTAATTAATCTCTAAATAACTACTTTATACTGGTATAGCTTGTTCCCTTTTCTGTCCCTTTGATGGGTTCAATTCTATTTCAATCATGTTTAATAATAGACACAGTCACAAGATCCAGAAATCCTGATGTAGCTCTTGATGTATCACCAAGAGAACACGTGGAAGAACCCTTGAGAGGCGAAAGAGAAACCTATTCTTGTCCAGGTGACACCTGATTGTGGAATTCTGCATAATTATTCTTGCACAGCTGTCGACTACAGTACAAAGTCTTCTATGGATACGTGCGCTGAAAAGATGTAGAGTCTGAGCATATTGTAAACAAGGGTCTAGGGACAGAGTTTGATGATTACAGCTCTTCGAGTTACAGGGTTCCATTTGAGATTATATTTACAGGCTTTTAAAGTGATGGCGTATTGGTCTTATAATCTCCTTTGCACTTTGTGTGAGAGCATGGGGGGGGGCGCATCTCAGCATGTAGTTGCAATAGTTCACAAATTGCATATTTGGTTACCACGAGTACGGGTGAAAAAGATTTGATAAAGAAATGTGCACCGCACACTCGAGTGCGTTTAACTTGAAATATTCTCTTCTGCTTTTTTTTTTTCTTTTTTTTTTTTTTTAACATTTTTTTCTAGGGTTTGCCTAATGAGAGATGGAGAATTTCTTTCATCAATTCAAGCTACGATCTGTGTGACACTTATCCCACCATCCTGGTCGTCCCGTTCCAAACCACGGATGAGGACTTGCGGCGAGTGGCCACTTTCCGCTCGCGCTGTCGCATACCGGTAAACATGGACTTCCGGGACACTAATTGAATCAATAAGTCGTCAGGAAATGAGGAATCAGTACAGCTTAGTAAAACCTATTTTAGAGATGCGTTCAATACAAGTGACTTTTAGTTGTTTGTGCGTAGGTGCTGTCATGGATCCATAGAGAGAAGCAGGCAGTGATCATGCGCTGTAGTCAGCCCCTGGTAGGAATGAGTGGCAAGCGCAATAAGGACGACGAGCGCTACATCGACATCATCCGTGAAGCCAACAGTACGCCCAAACTAACCATCTACGATGCCAGGCCGAACGTTAATGCTGTGGCCAACAAGGTAAATGTCCATGGATGCTTCTTAGAAAATGTCCTGTGACAGCTCAGTTGAATATTTAGTTTTTATTTATTGACTTATTTATATTTAGCAACATTCCAAATGTGGGTACAACAGAAGGTGTTTAATAAATCCATAGTCTGAAAATGTAAATGAATATGAATAAATATTATGGAATGTAACAGTGTTTGAAACTGCAACTAATATATATATATATATATATATATATATATATATATATATATATATATATATATATATATCATAAGATATTATATATATATATATATATATAATATATATATATAATCAACAGTGACTTATAACAGCGCCGTAAATTAACGTGATCAAAGGAATTCCTTCTTCCCCCATTACAACGCTGTTACCGTTACTTATAGTAATGTGGCATTATAATAATTGCTCTCACTGAATTGATTTTATCCGAGTAGGCTTATAGTAATAACAATATTTACAGTAATATATTGAATTTACACGGTGTCTCTGACATTTCCCCAAAGCACCATTAAAATATTGTAGATTCATGTACAATGTTTAATGATGTTAATTTATTACATTTCGTCCTCATTTCATTTATTTGATATTATTCCCTTCTTGGTGTCTCTATCAGTAGCCAAATAAGCAGCAAGTGTGTAGACTGTGTTTATTAGAACGCTAGACCAAACCAAATATAAGATCATTAAATGTATTTCTGGAAATTATTATTTATTTCCAGCTTTCGTTGAAGATTACTTGAAACGAGCAAAATGTTCTTTCAACACTAAACGCAACACTTGACTAAACTAGACCTCTATCTATTCTATATGTCTGTCTGTCTATCTATTTCATATTTGCATGCTCAACTTTGGAATTAACTTCTTCCTTTTATATCATAGTGATTACACTAAAATCCATATTTGACACATGAGAGTGTGGATGATTTGTAGATTTACTACGTAGACATGGACTGTGTTCTGTTCTCATCCCATTTGTAGGCGTGTTGGTTTTGTCTGCTTGATTCGTTTCTCATCATGTCGACTGACGTAACAAACGAGGTAGAGATGAGCAAACGGGAGACATAACTGTGAGACTGTTTCTGTGTGTGTGTGTGTGTGTGTGTGTGTGTGTAGCAAAGGCAAAAAAAAAAACAGTTCAGTTACACTGAAGTGGAACACTAATATGGCACGGGTGTATTTAATGTGCTGCATTAGCATTTTGATCAACTGTGCACTGATTCACTCACCTGTGTGGAGTCTCTGACGAGCATGGTGTCTTCTGCTCTCAACTAGGCAACATCCACTCCATGCTTTCACCTTTTTTTCCCCCCTCACCCCCCCCTCCCACAGGCCACAGGAGGCGGTTATGAGGGTGACGACGCCTATCAGAATGCAGAACTGGTCTTCCTCGACATCCACAACATCCACGTGATGAGAGAGTCGTTAAAGAAGCTGAAGGATATTGTTTACCCCAATGTGGAGGAGTCTCACTGGCTGTCTAGCCTGGAGTCCACTCACTGGCTGGAGCACATAAAGGTATTCCTTCAAAAAAAAAAAAAACAACGCTGGGATAACGAGCCCGAGTAACCAAAGCAGTTCACCTTTCATTCATTCATCTTCCCTCGGGTCACGGGGAGCCTTAGGGGATCCGATCTTCCCTCGTGGTCACTAGGGGAGCCTGTGCCTAAGGTCTCAGGCAATGTCTACACTAGGGACATTTTTGGAAGGTACCAGGATCACCTACCCTGGATGGAACCCGGACCGGAACCCTGGAAACCCGGAAAAAAAACCCCTGAGGCATGGGGAGAACATGCAAACTCCACACACGTCATGGCACTAGGGACCGAGATTTTCGAACCAGGACCCAATGGAGGGGTCTTTAAATGCTTAAAACATGATTTTCGCACACCGGTTGTTTTGGAGTTTGGTCTATAATCGCCAAGTCTATATTAAAGAAAACAGCTGCCGAAACCATGTCATAACGGAATGCGTTTTTTTACTCCCTTCACATTTTCATGTAACCAGATATTTATATTATTATATTACAATGAATCATTTTAGTTTTGCCATCTGACCATTTTTACGTGTTCACCAGACAGCTATCTGTGTATAATATATTTAGAAATCATGCTTAATGTTTAATAAAAAACATTAATGTTTTTAATGTTAATGAGAAATTGGCTTTTTCGCTTTACTATTTTTTTCCCCCCCACAAAAGAAGGATCCTGGTGCATTAGACCTACGCATTTTGATGTCACACAAAAAAAAAAGTTAGCCAATACCCAAATTAGCTTAAAACCTGTAGCAGAAATGAAAAAAAATCACTGATCGTTATAGTGTTAATATCTGAATTATTGTCTGAATGTTCTCGTCCCGCTGCAGCTGGTGTTGTCAGGAGCAATTCAGGTAGCAGATAAAGTGTGTTCGGGCAGCTCCGTGGTGGTGCACTGCAGCGACGGCTGGGACCGCACGGCTCAGCTCACCTCTCTGGCCATGCTGATGCTGGACTCGCACTACCGTACACTCAGGGGATTCCAGGTGCTGATCGAGAAGGAGTGGATCAGCTTCGGACACAAGTTCGCCTCGGTGCGTACGCATTCTTACACACAGCGGCGCATGCCGTAGTGCGCATTTCCTTACTTTCTTTTTGAAAGTCACTCAGGAGCTGTGTGTGTGTGTGTGTGTGTGTGTGTGTGTGTGTGTGTGTGTGTGTGTGTGTGTGTGTGTGTGTGTGTGTGTGTGTGTGTGTGTGTGTGTGTGTGTGCAAATGCGTTTACAGAGAATCGGCCACGGAGACAAAAACCACGCGGATCAGGACAGGTCGCCTATATTCTTACAGTTCATAGACTGTGTGTGGCAGATGACCAAACAGGTAAGCAGTACTGCGAGACATCGCCGGGCAAACCAAACACCCATACATCACATTAAGGAAACACCAACATTATATTGTATTATTATAGAGTACATGTAATGTAGTCTTACCTTTCTCTCAGTCTAAAAGCCATTAAACAGTTAGGATTGCTTCAGTGTCCTAAAGTTCTCATTCAGCAGGTGATGGAACCCGTATTTGAATAGTTGAATTTGAAGTCGGAGTAGCTCAGTAGTTTAAGACGCTGGGCTACTGATGTCAAGGTCAGGGTTCAAGCCCCGGTATTACCAAGCTGCCACCCTTGGGTCCTTGAGCAAGGCAATGATGCACGGATGATGCAATACATTTTTCTGTCATGTTAGTAAAACACCAAGTAGTATTAAGTAGCTGAGTGGACAGTAAATTCTGATTCCAGCAATGTGTTTATTTCCCCATTTCTGAGGTAAATCATTTCATAAATCCGACTATTTTTGTATTTCCTGATACAGGAGTGTCTAAAGTATGTCACTGCGTATATTTTCAACCATTCAAAAAAAAAAAAAAAGTGCTTCAACACTTCTGTTCTTCGTGCAGTTCCCAACAGCCTTCGAGTTCAATGAGGATCTTCTCATAACGATCCTGGATCACTTGTACAGCTGTCGCTTTGGCACGTTCCTGTACAACTGCGAGAACGTCCGTGAAAACCTTGTAAGAAACACACACACACACACACACACACACACACACACACACACAGAAGCACCGCTCTCATCATGGCTCATGTCTGTAAAATGTTTGAAGTATTTTTGTTAAGTTCAACCTGACAAAGATTCGTTTATTAAGTACATCTGATTAAATCCACTAAACGTACACACATTTATTTATGGCGGATTTATTCAGTGAGATTTTTACGACGGTCATCCGCTCGAGATTTATTACACTAATAAAGAAATAATTGCAGCTTCTGTTCATCACAAGGATGGTTTAAAATGTGACAAATTTGGCATTTTTGTTCTCTCTCTCTCTCCCTCCCTCTCTCTGCTGCCTGCTGATTGTGTGAAGTAGAGCATGTGATACGCTTCAGTGCATCTAAATCGGAGCAGGGTGCACTTAAGGGAGATGAAACATTGATTGTGTGGCCCACAGAGCCAAGTGCAACAAAAACGGTGTTACAGAATGCAGCTTTCCTTCACACTCGCACGCCTCAGCTGCGCTTTCTATGTCAGAGAGAGAATGGGAAAAGCCCTCTCTCAGCACTCTCTCTATCTCTCTCTCTCTCTCTCTGGTTGCTCCTAATTACTAATTGACACTCGCTCTGATAGTGTAGTTCACGTCTTGTAGCGTACCGGCACACTTGTGATCCTTTTCCTCGTTTGAGTTGTGTCTTTTTAAGAAGTACTTTTTGTCTTTTTGTCATCTAGAAAGTCCGGTCAAAGACGGTGTCTCTTTGGTCTATGATAAACAGCGAGGCGTCATCCTACGTGAACCCGTTTTACACGCACGAGTCCAGCCGCGTGCTTTACCCCGTGGCCAGTATGCGCCACCTAGAGCTCTGGGTGAATTACTACATCCGCTGGAACCCTCGCATACGGCATCAGGTACGGAGATATTAAGATGATAATTTAGCTTTGGTAGCTGAAGGGCTGCTTCGCTGCATTTATATGTTAATGTGTTTTCCCAAGTATACAAGGTGCTTTTTAGTGTTCAAACTTTGTGTGTGCGCTCTTGTTCATGTCCTCTTCTCTGTGTCTTTGTTATTGCCTTTGGGAGTGTGTGTGTGTGTGTGTGTGTGTGTGTGTGTGTGTCCCACTCTCAGCTTCAGTGGTGCAGAAAATCCTCTTTCCCCAGTTTAATTACGTCCTGACTGGCACGACGGAGAGCTGCCGCTCACACTGCCTTATCTCCACGACAGACATGCGCGCGCTCACACACACACACACACACACACACACACACACATGCACACTCATAGTTCGAGCGCTTTCACCATACAATCACTAATATAAATATAAACCTCAGACCAGACATGATTTTTTTGATGATGTTCATTGATTTCTTTAGTATTTACTTACAGCCATACTTTATAGGATTAAAAACTCTTCTGTGGCTCTTCCATGATGATCTTCAGAGTCATCGAGTGCTTTGTTTATTTGTTGTTGTTTTTTTTTGCTGGAAATTCTGAGCCGTAATGAAGTTTTTGAAATTGCTGCCCTTTAGCAATATCTCATGCTGCAGCGCCAATCAATGTTGACCTTCTTTGGCAGCAGAAAGGAGGTGCGATGTGATGGATTGCGTTTCTCTGCAATTCTTGCCGTCTTTTGTTCCCTCTGGTGGTTGAAGGGAACAGTGCAGCTGTTATGTGAGAATCGTGTAGTAGAGGCGGACACTATAGCAGTAAAAATATGACTTGTGGATAGCTTTTACAGCCGCTGAACAAAACTATGTGCCTTACAACATTGTAAACGGTAGCATTTACACCCTTGAGGTTATACGGGCTGGACATTCACACTGATTTAGGTTCGGCTTTATGCTTTTAGCATCAAGTACAGTATAGCATGCTTTATGGGCTCTATGACCAAAATGTAGTTTCTCATTTATTGTCCAGGACACAGTGATTGACTGCAGTACTCCCTAGAGCCGCTGTATATCCAGCAGATTTGTAGTTATACAAGGCACAGGTATGAAGTTATGAAGAGTACCAGACAGCGTTATTAAGAGTCCGAGTGCCAGTACATCAGGTCCGACTTATCCTCATCCTGCATTTCAGGCTAGTGCAGGTAGTTATTGATTATTTTAGGAATGAGTATTCTAACGGGTATTCCATCAATTAAAGAAAAAAAAGTCCTTTTTTTTTTTATCCGATTAAAGAGTAATACTAAAAATACACTACAAAATAACGGGTCTGTTTAAAATGAATAAGTAATTAAAAAGAAATAGCCTTTTTATTGCTGAACTTTCAGACAGGAATATCTGTGAAAATGGAACCCATTTAGTGCCTTTAATTGTCATATATTACATCGAAATGCAAAATGCAAGAATATCTGTGAAAAAACCCATATCCTTTAATGTCATATTTCAAATGCAAAAACGAATATAAAAATATCAATGAATTTCAAAGTACATAATGGTCCATGAGGAAACGCGGTGCTCCATTTGTGGTCCAATATTTTAATTAATCTTTTTCATATGTATGTGTATCTGTATAATGTGCATATCTATGTATACTATATATATATATATATATATATATACTATATATATACTCTCTCTCTCTCATCTCTACTCTCTCTCTCTCTCTCTCTCTCTCTCTCTCTCTCTCTCTCTCTCTCCTCGCCTCTATCTATATAGATATACATATATATCTATATATATATATATATATATATATCTCATCTCTCTATCATCTCTCTCTCTCTCTCTCTCTCTCTCTATATCTCTCTCTCTATCTCTCTCTCTGATATATATCTATATATATATATATATCCTATATATACACTATATAGATATATATATATATATATATATATATATTTATCATATTTTTTTTTTTTTTTTTTTCATCATAGCACATACATACACATACACACACACACACACACACACACACACACACACACACACACACACACACACACACACACACACACACACACACACACACACATATATGCGGTGCGGTATAATGTGAATGTGCAGACATGGGGTGGAGTGGAAGATCTTGACCTGACTGTGTGGATGAATAAACACAATCATTTCACGATCTAGTGGAACAATTTTCCAGAAGAGTGAAGATTATTATAACAACAGATGTGGAATTTCATAAAGTTTATATAAATCTTACGGTCAGGTATCCACAGACGTTTATGAATATATATATATATATATATAGTTTACGTTAGAGCTGCAAATAACGATTATTTAGATAATTGATTAATTGGATGATTAATCTTTTTGTCTGATTATTGATATTTTTTTCTTTAAAGCTTACAAAATACCTGTCGTATGAAAAGGAAAAATGTAAAAAAAAAAACGTTAAGCATTCGCCGAAACCCACAACAGTGCCTTAAAAATGTAATAGTTTATTGATGTCGTTATTTTCTGTATTTAGATGTAGTGTTTTATTTCAATCCATCATTATGTTGCAAGCGAAGCCACGACAGAAATGTTAATGCAAATGTCCCGAAGTTAGTCCCAAATGTCCCGAACAGTTTACACAATAGCATTTCATTAAATTAAACCATTTTGACATGATGACATCCATGACACCAATGTGTTTTCTTGTGGCATTTGCATGTGACAAGTATTGTGTGACATTTCAGGTTACGGTCTTCTTTTAATACGATAGAACTCCCAACACACACACACACACACACACACACACACACACATAAAATGCTCCCATCATCTCAGGAGACTTGGGGTGCTTTCTGTCGCACTCAGCCATAACATGAGCAGCCCAAATAAGTGACAGCGATTTTACCGATTAGTTGTTGCAGCCTTAGTGTGTGTCTACTACGGTTCATGATTTTCATCTAAGATTTTGTGTTTGTGTGTTGACAGCAAAGCCCGGTTGAGCAGCGCTACAAGGAGCTCCTGGCACTCCGTGATCAGTACCTGAAGAAACTGGAGGAACTGCAACTCTCTGACTCCTCCCCTTCCTCAACCCACCTGACTAACAGCTCCACCCCGAACGCTGCCTCTCCCAATCAGCACCTCACTCACCTGCAGACTCCCTTCTGATGTTTCAGACACACCCACTTAACACGCAGGACGTTTTTTTTGTTGTTTTTGTTTTTTTTTTGTACATAGCAATAGTAATAATTATAACGCTGTTAGTAGTGATGTCAGCGATAACCAGTAACGGGGAAAAAAATATATGCGATTATGCAATAATGTCACAGCACGGCCTTCATAGCGCTAAAGTCAGTCAGGGGGGAACAAGAAGCCTTAAAGACGCAGCGGTATGGTGTTTATTTTGTGTGTGTGTTTGTGTGTGAGTGTGTGTTGCTGTTAATAGCTCTTTCCTGAACTGTGCATACAATGAAGACAATTCATGAAGGTTCAGAAATGTGAATTTTGGTAAGAAATGGTTAAGGCTGTAAGTGTGTGAAATGGATTGGGGGGGGGGCTCTGGTGATGATAACAGGGTATTTAGTACAAGTCATTTTTTTATGCAAGAGAGATTGTGTGTATTGTGCGATTATTTTCACGATGGCCCGCTGTTCAGGAAGAGCTATTCAGTTGCGCAGGCTTGATTTCCACCCAGTCCACTATCATCCCGTTGTCTGTGTCATAGAGTCGGTCTGATTTGTGACAAGATCTCAAAAGTGTTTGACCACATAGCATTTGTCTCGAGTTAAGCGAAGACATCGCGCGAGTGTTGTTTTTACATTTCAAGCATTCAGGGTATTGTTTGCTCAGAATTGACATGTGCAGACTGGGAGGGAAAAAACAAAACGTCCCAAAATACTTTGGGTGCGCATCGAAATGCCGAACCAAGGTTTTTGGGGCTATAAAAGACCAGTTCTGTGCCTTTTTCTATCTGAGGTGTTCTGCAACCTCGAGTAGACATTTTATAAGCAAAACGATTGTTTTTCTGCAGGCGGCATCGTTGGCAACGAAGGAGAAATTTCCTTCCGGCTTCCATTTCCCGATCTACAGGGTCACACGCTAGTCAACATGCACTAGTGACTTTGGGCTACCTTTTGAAACTACATAAAAGTACAATCGCCACGGAGTCTTCAGCTCATGTTTAGGTTACTTCTTGTGGACAGACGCCGCATAGCCCGTGTAGAGCTGAGACGAAAGCAAGTGATTTGGGAGAAGCTGCCCTCTTGAGCTACTTCAGTGTCAGTAGTGTCCTGACGTTGAGACTGAATGCATGTAGGAGCAGCTCAGCAGGGCACCTGTGTGCCATAACTAATGCTGCCTCAGAAGAGCTGACCTTCTGAAGTCTTTGGCCTCAATGAGGAGATGAAGTTTAAACCATATTGTGAAAAGAAGAAGAAAAGAAAAATAAGCAAACAGAGGGGGAGAGTCTATTTTTTACTTTGTACAAGCACCATAATGATGTAATTACCTCAACAAAAGCCTATTTTACTGTTGGAACTTCTATTGTAAAATATAATTATTTTATTCAGTGTAAAATTTGACAGTTTTATATATATAAAAAAGGAGAGTAATAAGAAAATCTGTTTTGATTGGTTGAGCTGTTGGTAATTAGTCAATGTCATTTTCTTTTCTGGGCATTTAGATTTGCTTTATACCATTTAGGTGAGAACAATGTCAGACTTTTGTTCAACTCAATCTATTTGCTGTGAGTGTAAAACTGAGTGAAGGCGTGTATGTTTGTTTGTTTTTTTTTGGCACGGGAGTATTATCTGACAACTTTTTGGCCTTTTTAGGGATTAATTTTCATTTTTATTTTTGGTTCTCCCTTATGTATACTCCACTGTTTGATGACCGCCTCTTGTTCTGTAAATAATTGCTGATTAAATTAATTTAAAGATTTTTACACACCTAAAAAAATGTCCATGCCTTTAAGTTCTTATGTTGAACTCGTTTCCTCTTCTGCCTTTCAAAGTGTGCCACTAGTAAAGCTCTGATGTGCAGTAGAAAAAAAAAACAGCTGTAAAAATAATATATTTTTATTAACCTGACATTTAACAATTTGTCAATTGTTTTTCTTCAATTTATTTGCATTCTTTCAATTACATCTGTTCAACAAACTCCATCTCAACATTAGTAGTTTGCCACATCTTACCTCAGGAAGATGGTGGTAGAACTCCCAGGATTCCACGAGACAACATATCCACTTGTTTATTTTTTTCACACTAATAATCACAAAAAATGGCATCGTAGTTTCAAATGTGAACCTGATGTCATTTCACTTCTGTATTGTATTTCACAGTTAAAAGGCCCCTGACAAAATACTACGGATGGCTTTGATGGCATGGGTATTGTGTATAGCAAACAATTAATCGCCACCTGTCGGCCTCCTGGGGGAATGCAGCACCCACTGGTCTACATCAATCTATCCACCCATCCATTTCAACCACTAACAAGTGACTAACACTGCTTATCTCTTCATCATTGCTACTATTAATCAGTGGGAGATATTATTAACAAGCAAGTGAACAGAATACTTTTTTCCTCAAAGTTGATACGGTAAAATGAGCAAGTGTATAGATTTGAGCTTTGCGTTTGATAAATTGTGATTGTTAGATGACCGGATCAGAGTATCGCCAAATCTGCAGCTCTCGTGGAGTCTTCCCGGCTGCAGCGGTCACTAACAAGAGCGGCCCAAAGAAGAAACAGTGATGTACTTGTGGCAGGGTCATGGATGGCAAAGGGTCACTAATGAAGGCTTTGTCGTATGGTCTGATCCAACAGATACCGAGATACAGCAGCTCAAATTGCTTAAGAAGTTAATGCTGGTCAGGTGACCAGGTCAGGTGCCCATGCTGACCCAAGTGCCAACAACTGGAACATGACAATCAGAACCGGACCACGGATCAATAAACAAGCTGACCTGGCCTGATGAATCACATTTTCTTTCACACAAAGAAAACATGTCACATATGCATTGCTTACCTGGTGAACATGTAGTACAAGGAGTAGTGTGACTTCTTTGGGCAACGTTGGGTCCGAGCATCTCCTGTATTCCCTGGTGGTTGTGACCTCTAGCAAAATGATGCACCCTGCAACAACACAAGAATGGAATTCACAAATGATTTGACGAGCACACCGAGCTTGATGTGTTGACTTGGCCTCCAAATTCCCCAGCTCTCAATCCAATCCAGCATCTGTGGGAGGTACTGGACATACAAGTACAGACTTAAAGAATGTGCTGCCAGATACCACAAACACATTCAGGCCCTGGTTTTAGTGGCTTGATGGGTCAGCAGCAAAAGAGGGATAGACACAATATGGGTGGCCATAATGGTATGGTGTCCGTCCGTTCTATCTATTAATCTATCTAGAGTGTTGTCTACGTTATGTTACAGGACAATTGCAAGGAACTAGTGTACGGGACAACTAGTACAAAAAAAACAGTATTAAAGCACATGCAAACAATATTTACGAACACTATGTCACAGGGACACAGTGTGGCGGCAAAATTGTGTTACAGGGGAAAGTGTTACACAATGTGTACAAAGAAATTGTGAATACCTGGGAGGAGAAAGTAAGAGCAGAAGATTATTTCAAAGGGTGGTCCTTACAAAGATATGAAGACGTGTGTGTGTGTGTGTATGTGAGCGAGAGAGAGAGAGAGAGAGAGAGAGAGAGAGAGAGAGAGAGAGAGAGAGAGAGAGAGAGAGAGAGAGAGAGAGAATTTCCTCGCCAAAAGTAAACAGAAGAGCTATTTGTCAGCAGCATAATAGCAAAAACAGCCTACAGGAAGCGATGACGGCGTTTCCTTCATAAGGGAGGGGAAGAAGATCTCTCTCTCTTTCTCTCTTTCTGTCTCTGTCTGTGATATCCGTCTCCCCTGCTGTCTGCACCCAGAGATAAAGCGTTAGCGACAAACATTCAGGAGACAGGAAGCGGAAAACATGGAGAAACAGGCGTGTTCTGGCTCCGAGAATCCCGCGATACCGCCGGTACCGAGGAAACCGCGGACACTGGGAGTGAACCTCGTCGTTCGGCAAGAAAGCAGCGACTCTGTGGACAGGTGAATATGGCTTCCTCGTTTTGCACCCACACAAACACACACACACACACACACTCCCATCACATTTCTAACACACGTACGTGGCTCGTTTCTCGCTCGTTAAGATGCGCAGGCGACACAGCCTTGTTATCCATCCACCGGAAAGGATACCGTCCATCTGTTCATCCCTGCTTTCTGTTCCCATCAGCCGCCCTGAAACCATAACGGTGTATCGGATTATAACACTTATTTAATCTAACGCGGTATATTTCGATACACGTAGGCCTATTTTTCATTTCCCTCCATATAGCCAAGACATCAGTTTCTCGCTGATGAGGAATGAGATATCATTCATCCCCAGAGCTTCATGTAAACCTACACACTACAGCAACCTGGTATTTATATTATATATATTAATATCGTTGCTAGTAATATGAGGTAGTAGTATTCATTTAGGTTGTTCTGGTGATTAGTTTGTTCTTCCGTTGTAGGTTCGACTAGGTTTGTTTGTTTGTTTGGCTTATAGCTTAAAACAAGGAACCATCCAAATTAAGCCTATGCTAGCTTCTTGTTGATGAAGTAATGGAGGTACTAGATTGTTTATGTTGATTCCTAATGGGTCCTAAAGTAACTGTGTGTATGTATGTGTGTTTATATATATATATATATATATATATATATATATATATATATATATATATATATATATATATATATATATATATATATATATATATATATATATATTGTGTGTGTGTGTGTTGTGTGTGTGTGTGTGTGTGTATATATATATATATATGTGTGTGTGTGTGTGTGTGTGTGCAGATGGTCCCCACCCTACAAACGAGTTACGTTCCAAGAGATCATTTGTAGTATGAATTTGTTTTGTAAGTTGTTCGTGGTGTTTTGCTTTTGACTCCTGACTATGTCCATAAGATTATAAGATATAAAATATGATGGTTTACTGCAATGTTGAATGCTGCACTTAAGAAAAGTTATAAAAACAGGAATACATTTAAAATCAATAAACAGCATAAAATAATACAGTAATGTATACCGTAAGATGATGTTCACCAGACTTGTTCTCTGTGCACTGCGTTTGTTAAGTGGAATGAATAGCTCTTGCAGCGTTTTTTTGTATTCATATATATATATATATATATACACAGACGTGGACAAAATTGTTGGTACCCTTTGGTCAATGAAAGAAAAAGTCACAATGGTCACAGAAATAACTTTAATCTGACAAAAGTAATAATAAATAAAAATTCTATAAATGTTAACCAATGAAAGTCAGACATTGTTTTTCAACCATGCTTCAACAGAATTATGTAAAAAAATAAACTCATGAAACAGGCATGGACAAAAATGATGGTACCCCTAACTTAATATTTTGTTGCGCAACCTTTTGAGGCAATCACTGCAATCAAACGCTTCCTGTAACTGTCAATGAGACATCTGCACCTCTCAGCAGGTATTTTGGCCCACTCCTCATGAGCAAACTGCTCCAGTTGTGTCCGGTTTGAAGGGTGCCTTTTCCAGACTGCATGTTTCAGCTCCTTCCAAAGATGCTCAATAGGATTGAGGTCAGGGCTCATAGACGGCCACTTTAGAATAGTCCAATTTTTTCCTCTTAGCCATTCTTGGGTGTTTTTAGCTGTGTGTTTTGGGTCATTGTCCTGTTGCAAGACCCATGACCTGCGACTGAGACCAAGCTTTCTGACACTGGCTAGTACATTTCTCTCTAGAATTCCTTGATAGTCTTGAGATTTCATTGTACCCTGCACAGATTCAAGACACCCTGTGCCAGACGCAGCAAAGCAGCCCCAGAACATAACAGAGCCTCCTCCATGTTTCACAGTAGGGACAGTGTTCTTTTCTTGATATGCTTCATTTTTTCGTCTGTGAACATACAGCTGATGTGCCTTGGCAAAAACTTCGATTTTTGTCTCATCTGTCCACAGGACATTCTCCCAGAAGCTTTGTGGCTTGTCAACATGTAGTTTGGCATATTCCAGTCTTGCTTTTTTATGATTCGTTTTCAACAATGGTGTCCTCCTTGGTCGTCTCCCATGTAGTCCACTTTGGCTCAAACAACGACGGATGGTGCGATCTGACACTGATGTTCCTTGAGCATGAAGTTCACCTTGAATCTCTTTAGAAGTCTTTCTAGGCTCTTTTGTTACCATTCGGATTATCCGTCTCTTAGATTTGTCATCAATTTTCCTCCTGCGGCCACGTCCAGGGAGGTTGGCTACAGTCCCATGGATCTTAAACTTCTGAATAATATGTGCAACTGTACTCACAGGAACATCTAGTTGCTTGGAGATGGTCTTATAGCCTTTACCTTTAACATGCTTGTCTATAATTTTCTTTCTGATCTCTTGAGACAGCTCTTTCCTTTGCTTCCTCTGGTCCATGTCGAGTGTGGTACACACCATATCACCAAACAACACACTGATTACCTGGAGCCATATATATAGGCCCAATGGCTGATTACAAGGTTGTAGACACCTGTGATGCTAATTAGTGGACACACCTTCAATTAACATGTCCCTTTGGTCACATTATTTTCTGTGTTTTCTAGGGGTACCATCATTTTTGTCCATGCCTGTTTCATGAGTTTATTTTTTTACATAATTCTGTTGAAGCATGGTTGAAAAACAATGTCTGACTTTCATTGGTTAACATTTATAGAATTTTTATTTATTATTACTTTTGTCAGATTAAAGTTATTTCTGTGACCATTGTGACTTTTTCTTTCATTGACCAAAGGGTACCAACAATTTTGTCCACGTCTGTATATATAGTTCTCCGCTTGGACAGTGACTTATCTTTTTGAGAAAGTGTGAACATCAAATTGTAGTCAGTACTATCTTGTTGTTGTTATAATAGATATGATTTTCTTTGTGGGAAAAAATAGCTTCACTCTGGCCTTTTCCATTTTAGATTCACTTAACTTTATCTAAGTTATAACCTTATTTTCTTTGTTTTATGGTTTGTTTTACGCAGACAATTAGACTATCCAAATTAAGTACATTCAAATTGTATTTGTCACATACGTATGTAGTATGCCATGCAGTGAAACGACCGTCCAACATGTAAACATAAAGGAAAAAAGAAATAGTGCAGACATTTATAATAAATAAATGGGAAAAAATAGTGTATGTAAAATAAATGGAATGAAGTAAGAATAAGGATAAGAATTACAAATATAAAAATTGAATATAAATACCAATACCAGTAAATGTATAATTTACTGGTTTCATAAAGAAAATGGAACCTCTGAATGAAGTCAGTACCAGCTTGCTGCTGTTGTGATGTAGATGATGTTCTTTCTTTCTGTCACTTTGTTTACCAATATCAGTTTGTTGCCAGTTTTGTCATTGACTTGTTTTCTTGAGAATCTGCAACCATCCAAAGTTAGTCAATACAAACTTGTAATCTATTTGCTCTATAAAGACATGTTTACATCAGCCATTTGTTTATTTCATTAATAACTTTACCCCCATGTTATGATTTGCTTCACAAGTACAATGTAATCATTCAAATGAAGTCAATCCCAGGTTTTTGTTGTAGTTCTTGTTGGTTATGATTCTTTTGTAATGGTGGTGAAAACTTGTTGGTTCAAGTACCGTTAGCCAGTATGAAATTTTAACCTGTTTGTTCTGTAAATAGAAGTTGGAAACTTGATCCAAATAAAGCGAATACAGACTTATCATTGTGGATGTTTTTGTTGTTGCACTGGAGGCAATATTTTGTCTAGCAATACTTTTTTATTTTGTGGTTTGTTTTACAAAGACAATGGAACCATCCAAATGAAGTGAATACCAACTATATTTTTGTTTGTTGCCGGTTGTTTGGCAGCAGCGCGTTGCATAACATACGGACCAACAGCTTCAGGTCACGAACAACTCATCCATCCGTATGAGGGGGAAAATGTGATCTCAGTCATTTTTGTCTGTGACATGATTGTTGGTGCCAGACAGGCTGATTTAAGCATTTCACTGTTTGGGATTTTTACACATCACTGCCTCTTGGGTTTACTGGGAGCGTGTAGCTCAGTGGGTAAGTTGGGCTACTGATTGGAAGGTCGGATGTTCAAGCTGCTATTCTTGGGCCCTTGAGCAAGGCCCTCAACCCTCCGTGCTCTAGGGGTGATGTATCATGGCCGACCCACAAAGAATTTCACTGTGCTGTAATGTATATGTGACGAATAAAGCATATACTAATGGTGCAAGAAAAACATCCAGTGAGCGGTAGTTTTTTTTTGGAGGGAAACACTTTGTTTAAATGGGAGATGAACAAAGACTAGCCAGACTGGTTCAAGCAGGCAGAACGGCTACAGTAGCTCAGATAATCACTCTGGTGAGCTGAAATGCATGTCAGAATGCATAATGCATCGATCGTTGAAGTAGATGGACTTTAACAGCAAAACACATTAGGTTTTCCTTTGTCGACCAAGAACAGAATGCTGAGGCTGCAGTGAGCCCAAGCCTGCTATAACCAACAGTGTTGGGAAGGTCACTTTGGAAATGTAATAGATTCTCGATTACAAATTACCCTATTGAAAATGTAATAAGTAGTGTAACTTTTTAATGCGTTTATAAAATTAAAGTAACTGGTTACGTTTTGATTACTTTCATTCGTCCACTAGGTGGCACTCCTGAGTGAGGCGAGGTTCTTTGGGATTTGTAATCTTTAACATTTTCTCAGTGACTGTAATTTAATTACACGTTTTTTTCTCAGGAACTGTAACGAATTACAGTTACTTTTATTTTGTAATTCGGTTGCATAACGCTGTTACATGTAACTAGTTACTCCCCAACACTGATAACCAAACTGTTGAAGACTGAGAAAATAAGGTGGGTCTGATGAAGCTAGATTTCAGCTAAGCAACACAGACGGTAGGGCCAGAAATTGGCGCCAGCAAATTTTGTGATGAACCAGTGCACCGTGGGTCAGATCAGTATTATGGTTGCCCTCAAAGGGTCAGTTGTAACTGTGAGACTGACACCGCATAATACAAAAGACATACTGTTTTTTCTCCTTCAAGCACAAACATGTATTCGCTTTCCCATCTTTCTTCAAAGTGCCTTCATCTGCACCAATTTTTCTCTTGCTGGACATTTTGGGATAATTTGTAGAAATTTTTTAAATTGTTGGAATCGCTTTTGGTAAACACTAATATGGGATAAACGCCAATCTAGTGGCGGGATGCCTTTAATTCGTAGGTAACATACTCGCATGCATTCTGGGAGATATAGTTTATTGTCAGTGCATGCTTTGAAGCAGCATAGCATTATTTCAAGGCAATTGCACACCTTTTAAGCCCTTGCGGGGCCACTTAAAATGACGGGGCAAGCCACATTCACATTCATTTAGACCACAGTTTGACACGTGTGGTCTAAGTGATCAAGTGCAATCACTCTCGTTGTGTGTGTTTCTCAGTCCTACAGGCTCTCATGTTGAATGGTGTAAACAGTTGATCGCTGCCACAATCTCCAGCCAGATCTCCGGCTCCGCTATTCCTGAGGTTACGAGCCGTGACTGCAAGGTAAGCAGATTCAGATATTTTTTTTTTTTTTTGTTCATTGTAAATTTTCCGATGTTTTTGTACATTCCTTGTATTCCCACATAGTTTTAACCAACACCCATTGAACATATCAATTACTAGTTCATATTCTAACAATGCTAACTGGAATAAAAAAAAAAAACCCTGGAACTAAATCGGTCAGGTTTTTATTAAAGTGCGTGTACTCCAGAGATTTCATTCATCTTTCTGTATTATTATGTCATTGTGGTGCATGAATTATTTCTGTCCAACAGACTGGGTGGAAGCTAGATCATAGGGTAAGACATGAGTGCTGATATGTATGCTGCTGCTTCTGTAAACTACTAATAGAGCGAATAATACAATAGAGTATGCTTTTCTGTAATTCTTTACTACGATATTGGGAATCTCTTTGAATTTGAATACTTGCTTTGCTTGTTTGTGTTCAACAATGCTTTAATATTCTCTTTATCATTGCTCAATTTGTTCTGTGATCTGTTAGGATTCTTGTAATTGCTTATTACAGAGATATAGTTTGACACAAAGCTTTTACTCTAGAAAGTGCTATAACAGTCTTTGAGGCTGTGAGAAATATTTGCTCTGCTTTCTGAACTGTAAATTCTAAACCTGCTATTGCGTTTAGCTGCTCCTCAGGGTTTATTTAATGGAGCACATTTAAGGGGTTAAGGGTTTATTTTAGCAGAACCTTAAAATGCTTAACCTTGGTCACATTATTCTAGCATGTTTTTTTTTTCTTTTTAGAATTACTGAGAAATAAGTTCAACATTTCTGTTATACAATGTATAAAGTAATACAAGATGTAAATCCATTTGCTTGTGTCATTTATTTTAACCAATATAAAATCATCACAGAACAGACATGGAAATGACCTAAATATTCTCAAATAGATTTAATCCTTAGGGGAGTGACCCTCATTGTGACTGATCCACATTTTGAACAAGAAATAATAATGATCATTGCTTACAAATCCACCTTTAAACTTCATTTGAAACCTTAGCAAGCATGTTCTGAGGGAAAATCTTTTTTCCACCACTATTGACCTCATGTTCATCTCATTTTGTGTGTACATGTGTGTGCGCCCATTTTGTGTGTGATCAACAGACATCCAGGAGACCTAATCTGAGGGTAAGAGTCTTCAGAAGCAATCTGTCTAATCACTCCTATCCAAGCTTCTTTTCAAGCTTATTTATTACACTTTTCATGCACTATTTGCCCAAACGTTTGTAGTAATATGACATTTATATTCTTATTTGAGTCTTTCTCAAAGTTATGTAAAGAATGAATGTAGAATGTAGCCAGGAATGAACGGTTTGAGCCAATACCTGATCCAGTCCTGTGCACAAAGCCATTAAGGCATCGAATTTGAGTTTCCTGTATAGAACGCCAGAAATTCCTGTACAAAACTCCAGAATTTCTACTGAACACCCTTTGGATGCCTCCTTAACTGATTACAGGAATTCTTTTAAATGCTCATAGGCGCTTCAAAATCAGTTGAGATTTTATTATAGAGTTTATTATAACAGAAAAATGGCAAAAAATTTCAACAAGCACATATGAATGTGATTACCATGTGTCCACAAACTTTTGGGTAAAAGTTAACACTCTTATTCCCCTACAAGACCCTGAAATTTATGCTTACTCGCCAAATAGTACACAATCACCAGCAGTTCTCTGTTGTGTCCTGTGTCTGTGATGTATTGTGATTTTAGTGAATTAGTGTACACTATTGAAAGTGCTGCATTTATTTGTGGTTGATGTGTAAAATTAAGGAAAACTCTACACCTTCATTACATATAAAGTAAGCTATCTCTCTCTATATTTTTTTATTTAGTGAAGTCAGAAATCCTGTTTTAGAGGAGAATTACAAATGAAATTGACAAACTATGATTACTATTATTGCTGGAAAAGTTGTGTTGAAGGGATGTGCAAGATTGTGGGAAATATGTGACCATTGACTTTTCTGCCCTTTGTTAGTGCATTAGTACGGGTGAAAGGAAGATAAATACTGCATACCAACATCTATCACTATGACATGAATTCCAAGGAAATTTGCAGTAGCTATAAATGAACTCATTAACAGCAACTTGTTATAGGATCTCACTTAGTCATGTGACCCGAGTTTTCATTTCAGTTTTTCAAGGGACCTAAATAAATAAATATTTACCTTTTTATTGTATATGTCATTATTAACGGAAGGGCCCTTTTTAATACATTTTAATACCCTATAGAACATTATATATATATATATATATCATGCAGACACTGTAAATTATATAAAGTAATATTACTGTTCATTCAGAATGTGGTTGTTTTTTTCCTAGTCAGGCCTTTTTTTTTAATTATTGATGCATTAGCCTTTAGCTTTGTGTGTAAGGCATTAATGTCATTAAATGCCAGTCTGCTGTGCAAATAAATAAGCATGAAGCATGAAAATTGCGATATATGATTATGATTATAAATGGCATGATCAGTCCACTTGGTTGGTAATCAAGAACGTTGCAAATAAAATTGCATTAGATAGATAGATAGATAGATGGATAGATAGATAGATAGATTTTTTTTTCACGAAAATAAGATATTTTAAACATTTTGTCCAAACAATTTGAACATCTTGTTCATGGAAGGTTGCGAATTAATTGTATGATGTGGGAGGGCAGAGACGGCGGTGTGTGTGTCCCGGCGTGAGTACGGGAAAGGAAGGAAAGCGCCGCGGCACAAGTGAATGGAAACAGAAGAAAGCTCTTGTCTGTTGAACCATTGTCCGCTGTCTCTTTTCCTTCCGGAAGTGAGATCTGTCATTTGTCATATTGCCAGATAATGTAGCAACTTTTATTTAACTAAAATGCGTTTCGTTATTCAGTGTCCGCAATCCTAAAACTAAAATATTGTCATATAACAGAGTTGGCGTTTGTTTCTTTTTGTCTCCCAGTACGATATCAGTCTGCTCGGAATCTATTTTCACCTTCTCTCGTCTCCTTGATGCACGCCGGATAGTCACATGACCACACACGCCACACGTGCACTGCCTAAACCGAGCGCGAGGTCTTTTGTTTTTGTTTGCGGCGTGGAAAATCGGCAGAAAATATGTGTTGAATGCACACATGCACATATATATATATATATATATATATATATATATATATATATATATATATATATATATATATTATATATATATATAGAATATATATCCCTATATATATATATATATATATATATATTATATCTATATATATATATATATATATATATATAGATATATATATATATATATATCTATATATATATATATATATTATATATATATATATATATATATATATATATATATATCTATATATATATATATAGTTAAGTGTCTGTTTTCTAACAGTGATAAAGGATTGTAGTTTCAGCGTGCCTTCTCCATTTATATCTACAAGGTTATGTACTTTAACATTGGTGTTCAGTGAGAATCGATCCAACTCTTGTTCCATGAACAGAGTGTGGTATGCGTGCCGTCCTCTAACTCGTCTCTCACTTCCTGTCTGTGTGGAGGCTTGACCTTTAGGCCTTAATGTGTGTGTTAGTGCATTCTTCCTCTCTGTTGTTCCCTTCACGCCAGACTTTTCCTCACAATGTTTCAATTCTCTGTTCTTTTTCACCGTTCATGTCTCTCTCTCTCTCTCTCTCTCTCTCTCTCTCGCTCTCTTTCTTTCTCTTCTCTGCTTGGCTGTCTGTTCCATCTCAGGGCTCTTTAGAGGAACACAGCTATGAGGGTGACAGTGACACTGAACTGCCTCCTCATTCTCTGGCAAGTCTGTCTTTAACCCCTAATCACTCAACCCTTTCTCTGCTTTCTCTCTTTCTCTCCACACAGCACATCTCCCATCACTTCCTGGCTATGTACTCTTCTGTTTCTGCTGAGTAAACACTGAGTAAACATGTTTCAGACGGAATTTGTTTGTATATTTGTTGTATATTTAAAAATCTAACCTAAAATATTTATAACTAAACATGAAGCAAAATGTGATACATTGTAAACAATGCAGTTTTTTTTTTTTTTTTAGAAATAATTCATAATAATGATGAGAAATAACAAAATATATCAAGGAGGTGGTAGTTCAGTAGTTAAGGTGTTGGTCTCTGGACCGGAAGATCACGGGTTCACCACCACCAAGCTTAACCTTAACCCTTAACCTAACCAAGGACCTTAACCCTCAATTGCTCAGTTGTAACTCACTCTGGATATAAGGGCATCAGCCAAGTGCTGTAAATGTAAATATCAGGAAATAAACAAATGGAATATGGCCTCCACACACAGCATATTCTATGTGTAATAAGATGTTCTAATTGTTATTCATTTGTTGTGCATACCTTAAGGCTTAAATTATCATATCTAAATTATTTTTGTATATTCTGGTTGCCTTTTGGTGTTTTTTTTTTGTGGTTACGGGAATCTCTAATTTATACTTCTTTCTAATGGGTTTGACATTTTTATGCAGCAAGCATTTAAAGAAATGCAGAGGCCAGTTCCTATGGATGCGCTTCCACTAGTCCCTGGGGAGAGCATTAAAATAACTGGTGAGCATTACTTTAATTAATTCATTAATTCTTCACACTACACTGTTTGACATTCTCACAAGCTGCTTTTTCTCTAATATTTTATTTCATTTTTTTCAATAGCTAAGGATGTGATGTATATCTGTCCCTTCACTGGAGCTGTGACAGGCACGCTCACAATTACAGACTATAAGCTTTACTTCATTAGCCTTGAAAGGGTGAGCAATGGTCTTAATGATATTAATAATTAATCTGGGGGGGGGGGTCATTTAGGCTTCAGGTTTATTCATCTTATAATCACCTACTTGGTTTTAGGATCATCCCTTTGTGCTGAATGTGAATTTGGGGGTGATTAGCCGGTTAGAGACAATCAGTGTTCAGAGTCATGGAGAGAACACACAGGGGCTGGAGATTGTTTGCAAGGTAAAGGATTACTCTATAAAGCTGTATGAACTAGTGTAGATGATGCAAATGTGATTTCAGTCCATAATGAAGAACTGGACCCTTTGAAAATGTAGAGTTTTTAGACGGCTTTATTTGCAGTACCCTATGAATCAGAGTGTCTCTCGGTTATACCTTTCTCTTTTTCCTCTGTCAGGACATGAGGAATCCTAGGTTTGCCTATAAGAAAGAGGAGCAGAGTAATCTGGAAATTGTGGAGACACTTACCAAGTGCACCTTCCCACTGTCCAATGATTTGGTGAGTCAGTGTGTTCAGTTTTAAAGCGTTACAAGTCCTCATTACAAGAGAAGTCGTGCAGTCATAACTAATTGCTCTCCTTTTGCCAGCCCCTGTTTGCTTTCCAGTATAAGGAAACATATCCAGTAGAAGGATGGAAGGTTTACGATCCACTATCAGAGTACAAGAGGATGGTAAGACCGGTTGTCTGTCTATATCCCTGTATATTGTATGTAGAATTTATATTTTTCCAGTGTTTAAAACATTTAAATGATAGTGTATGTACATTATTTTTAATTGTCTCTCTTTGTCTATGCAGGCTCTGCCTAATGAAAGTTGGACTATAAGTAAGATAAACAGTAACTATGAAGTGTGTGACACATATCCTGCTCTGCTGGTCATCCCAACTAGTATCAAAGAGGATGAACTTAAAAGAGTGGCATCTTTCAGGGCCAAGCATCGCATACCAGTCAGTGTGTGTTCGTTAATGCTTCAGTTACTAATAAATGCATGCTTTTTGTTAGAGGTTATAACTCTAGTACACACATTACTGGCCTAGCTTAACGAGACTGATCATCCTGGTCTTTTTTTTTTTTTTTTTTTTTTTTTTTTTTTTTTTTTTTTTTTTTTAAGATATCGTCTGTAGGTATGTAACGGAATGAAAATTCATAGTGACAAATTATAGTGACCAAAGTTCTCACGGTTTTGTTCAAATCAGATGTGTTCAAATGTTAAAAACAACTGATACACACTGAAATCATTTTAATGTTTTATACTTGAACATCACCCAACAACAAATGCAATTGCACTTTTCTAAGCATGAATTAACATCAATATGAGGACATTTTATCATGGTTTATCAATCATCTGTCTATAGTGCATGTTTGCCTTAGACGGAGAGAGATTTTTTGTTTAGTTTTTTTCCCCCTAATGAACTAGACTTAAATGTGTTACTATTAGTTTCCAGCATTGCAGTGTGTACCATTGTTCCTTCATAGCACCCTGCTGTACATAGCTTATTTCTTATATACAGCATTATAATGCCTAGTCTCTTTCAGGTCCTCTCTTGGATCCATCCTGAGAGCCAAGCCACAATTGTGCGCTGCAGTCAGCCTCTGGTGGGTCCATCAGACCGCCGCTGCAAAGAGGACGAGCGCTATCTGCAGACCATCATGGACGCTAACGCACAGTCACACAAGCTGAGCATATTTGACGCACGGCAGGGCAGCGTCGCCGACACGAATAAGGTAAATAGAGGCAAAGAGGGAGTGACACGTCTTTAGTGTGTGTGTGTGTGTGTGTGTGTGTGTGTGTGTCTGTTTAGTTTCTAATTGCATATAGATAGTTATTACATGTGAATATTTGTAAACGTATACATCAACCAGGCATAACATAAGACTGGTTACTTCTTCATCGTGTTAGAGGGTGGCAGCAAGTGAACATTCCGATGTACTAGAAGTAGGTAAAATGGGCTAGCATAAGGGCAAAGGATAAATTAATGTGATGGCTTGACAAATGGGGCAGGTGATCTCCAAACTGCAGCTCTTGTGGGCTGTTCCAGGTCTGCATTGGTCAGTATCTATCGAACAGTGGTGAACCAACAATAAGGTCATGGCCGGCCAAGGGACATTGATCAGGCAGGGAGCAAAGACTGGCCTGTGTGGTCCAATCCAACAGACTGAGGAAGTTAATTCTGTTAATACTCATCAGGACTGTTTTGGGAGCAAAAGGGAGACAATTGCATTATTAGGCAGGTGGTCATAATAATATGGTGCAGTTCTTAATTCCGTTTATGTTTAATACATGATGTGTCAGCATCGTATTTGCATTGGAAATCTTCTCTTCCCTTCAGGCTAAAGATGGCGGCTACGAGAGCGAAAGTTTCTATCCCAATGCAGAACTGAATTTCCTGGAGATCCCCAACATCCATGTGATGCGGGAGTCACTGCGCAAGCTGAAGGAAGTGGTCTACCCCACTATAGATGAACTGCACTGGCACTCATCCATTGATGCTACTCACTGGTTGGAGTACATCCGGGTAATCACAGACTCGCACACATTTAGAGATGTACCAGTTCCCTTTGGATCCCCACTTCATGGAGAGTTTTGACATTGGTGTCAAAACTTTAGCTTTCACAATGTCAAACGACTATATAAGACTGCAGAAAGGACAATACAAGAATCATTCACACCAGTGTTCTTTGTATTTCTCACTCTGGTGTTTTGTGTAATTTGTAATCGCACTCTTCATCGTATCTAAAAATGACGCTGGATTCCCTTTTGAGTTTGGTTCGTCTCAGGGTTTCCTCATTCCATCTAAAGGAGTTTATTTTCTTTGCCACAATCGCCCCAGGCTCGCTCATAAGAGATCTTGTTCTTCCTCTTTCGGCTGCTCCCGCCACAGCGGATAATCCGCATGTTAGTTTTGACACGCGTTTTACGCCGGATGCCCTTCCTAACACGACCCTTCTCGTTTATCCGGGCTTGCGACCGGCGCTAGGATTGCACTGGCTTGTGCAACCCTAATAAATCATTTATATAAGTTTTTGTTCTATAATTCTTACAGTCTGCAAAGCTGCTTTGCCACATTGTCCATTGAGAAAGGTCTAGAGTAATAATTGTGAACTTAATGAGAGATATTTTTCAAAAACTTCTCTCGAGTCTTTGGCTAAATGTTATTCTATGAATATACCTTTTCTATTAATACTTATATTTGAATTAATAATTCCTCAATTCATTATTCTATATATTATATTGTCGCTAGCGTTTGTGATTTCTAAATATGTGTGTAGATCACGACTAAGGTCCAACCTTTATTTGTGTATAGCTGTTATTAGCAGGTGCAGTGCGTATAGCTGATAAGGTGGAGTGCAGTAAGAGCTCCGTGGTGGTGCACTGCAGTGACGGCTGGGACCGCACGGCTCAGCTTACCTCTCTGGCCATGCTGATGCTGGATTCGCACTACCGTACACTCAGGGGATTCCAGGTGCTGATCGAGAAGGAGTGGATCAGCTTTGGACACAAGTTCGCCTCGGTATGTACGAGCAAGCGTGTGTGTGGATGTTTGTGTGGATGTGAATGTTGGTATATTTAACCCTCTCTTTCTCTCATAGCGTGTCGGCCACGGAGACGAGAATCATGCCAACTCGGAGCGATCCCCTCTCTTTGTTCAGTTCTTCGACTGTGTGTGGCAGATGATGAGACAGGTCAGCTATATATACTTTACCCCACAATGCTGTTAAAGTCTCCTGTCTGATTGGTCAGAAGGCATTCATTATTTTTGTAGGCAGTGGTATATTTATTTATTTTTTGTCTTGTTTACTAATAACAGAAATGTGCCAGATTCCTATAGACCTTTAGAGCCATTGGTTTGAACATGCCCACCAAGTTTCGTTCTGATCTGCCTCTGTTAACCTTCCCAAACTTTGTCTGAGACTTTCAGGATATACTTCAGCCTCCGTACTGTCGTGTGAAAACACGAGTGAGAAACAGTTTGGTGTAGAGAAATCAATCTATATATAAAATATTGGTCACTTTTTAAATAATAAACGTATAGCGCATCTAATAATTATATGTGTAAATGATGGACATGATGTGTATTATACAATTGATGTATATTTGATGCACGCCTGTTTTAAACTGATGAATCGCGTCGTTAACTTTTATGCCGATGATATTTCTTACAGATGTTGCATAAGGTAAACTTAATAGGGAAATGTAGTGATGAAAAGGATTTCTACAAATACATTTAATTTTATTATTGTTTTTCAGTTTCCTTCTGCCTTTGAGTTCAACGAACTTTTTCTTATCACCATTCTGGATCACCTCTACAGCTGCCTGTTTGGGACATTCCTCTACAACAGTGAGCAGGAGAGAATGGAAAAGGTACACTCCGTGTATTCACTAACGCGGAGGCTTCCGAGCCGTTCGATTGTTTTAATTGTAATTGCATTGTTATGTTTACCGTGTGTTTGTGTTGTGTCTTTGTTCTTGTTTTTAGGAAGTACAGAGTAAAACGATATCACTGTGGTCGTACGTTAACAGTCAGTCCGAGGACTTTACTAACCCCTTCTATGTGGACTACAAGAACCAGGTGTTGTATCCACTGGCAGGTCTGAGGCATCTGGAGCTGTGGGTGGGTTACTACGTACGCTGGAACCCACGCATGAGACCACAGGTGATTACACTCCAAACACACTCAAGTAAAGAGTACTAAAACGTTTAATTGTGCCTTTAAATGTTGCATTTGATGTATCTCAGAATACATAGAAACACTGAAATATAGATATTAATTCCATTCAATTAAAATACTAGATTTTAAAAATGTGACGATATTAAGTTAAGTTTTAGGTTAACCAATGTAAATCATATCTCGGAAAGATCTCATCTGATGATTGGTATCGTAAATGCTGGAACAGGTTTCGTGTAGGAAAATTCGAAGATGTCCTAGAAAGTGGAAGAACAATCCAAATTCACCCTATACAATTGTGCACACGGGTATTCCTGTCTCCAAAAATTTTCCACAGACTTGATCTGTGTTTTTATCGCCATTTCCACTATCTATTCTACATGCCACTCTACACAAGTTTTTTTATATATATATATATATAAATTATACCAGTGTAACGGCTCACGGTTGATCCCTGATCAGTACGAATCACGACTCACGGTTCGCTACATACCTTGAGCTGCGGATTACTTTTTAAAAAAATGAACAATGGGAGAATGAAAGACACTTTTCCCTGTCAATATTGCATTTTTAAGTAAATTCATAACTACACAGTCGTGCGTTCAAGTGACTGGGACATGCTAATCAGTCAACGACAGCGGCTAGCATCATTCCTATCTCCTGAATTTTCCTTGATGTAACATTTCTTGTTATGAATGGAAAGCAAAAATGGATTTGTCTCCTCCCCGTTTTATTCGCCGATCCGTAGAATGATCCAATCCGTGCGTCAGAAACTGCAATGCGATACGAACCATGAGTGTTACGATCCGTTGCACCACTAAAAATAAAAATCAATTACACCGTATTGTGTTTTCTTTACGTTTTACATTGAAAAGATCCCAAACGTTTGGAAACGTTCTGTCGTTTTCTTCAGCCTGAATTCTCCTCGAAACAAAAAACGATGTTTGTGTGTTTTTATTGGTTCTCTAGATGCCTGTCCATCAGAACTTGAAGGAGTTGTTGTTTTTGCGCGCCGAGCTGCAGAAGAAAGTGGATGAGCTCCAGAAAGAGGCAGCGTCATCCCGCTCCATCTCTTCATCCTCGGAACACGCTTCATCCTCCTCACATGGTGGTACACCTCTACACACTGCCGTGTAAACACACACACGCGCCACACACACAAACAGCACACACTGCTACTCTCGGGCACAAGTAAGGAGTGAATGAGAATGAAGTGGCAACACACACAAACACACATTCCTGTTTCCATTTTTTTAAACCATAGAAAATTAACTGTCACATTTTTATAAATCCACTTTTTTTATAAGCTGTGAAAAATCTTGTAATGGTATAGTCAGCATGTGTGCAGCATGAATCCATCACATTTACTGTTGACTCTGATGCTTGACTTGTAAATATAAGGAAAAAGATGTATTAATATATTCATGTTGATCATTCATCATTCCCTGTGGCCTGATTTTGCTGTTTTTGTTTTAGCAACTTGAATGTTTTTGAGTGAATAATTCGTCTATTTTTGTATTTGACTAGTTTTACTTTTTTAACGTCCACTTTGCGTCATCACACTGAAGTATTACTTTCCTCATAAAGCCGTCGCTAACAATGAGCACTGACTTGTACATTTTGTGTTAGAATGTTGTCTACAGCAGTGTCTGGTCACATGGATATGTTTTTCACTGCTGTTATGTGAATCGTTCTAAATGAACAGTGGTACCAATCAGGAGGCGAAACGGAGACTTGAATGCAGTCGAACTTGGTAATGAAATGTATAAGACGACGACGACTAGTTCATACAAAACCACAAGTGTCTGTTTGGATTCCAGTGCGCTGATTGGCCAGCGTCAAAACGAAATGTAAATTCTCAGGGGTGCACCGGAACAGGCGCAGAGGTGGTGGAGTCTGGAATGAAAAGCAAAAAGAGAAAAGATTGTGCAGATCTAAACATTAGATCGCCAAGTGCTTTCTGTCCCCATTTGCTGTTCCAATAACCTACATTAGATGGTGTAGTGTTGTACATTAGTGTTGTACAATAACTTCCAGTAGATATATATATATATATATATATATATATATATATATATATATATATATATATATATATATTTTTTTTTTTTTTTTTTTTTTTTTTTGCTCGTTCAGCTATAAGGATGTTGTTAAGTCGTTTAGTGATGTAAGCTGTGGACGCTGACAGTAACGCTGTTCAGTAGAATCGAGGTCGGCGGTCTATAGCAGGCCGAGGTGTTGCTCAGTGGTGGCCTGTGGGTTAGATCATCACCAGTTCAAATCCCACCACCAAGCTGCCACTAGTGGGCCCTTGAGCTCGATTGGTCGCTCAGTATAAGGACGTCTTACATTGGTTAGAGTGGAAGATCTTACATTTACACCATTTGGCAATCATATCTCGGAAAGATCTCAACTGATCGGTATGGCAATTTCTGGAACAGGTTTCGTGTAGGAAAATTCAAAGACGTCCTAGAATTATGTGGAAGAACCACGTGTCTGGAAAAGCCGAGTGTCCCAATACTTTTGTCCATATAATGTATTTGGTTCCAACATTTTGATTTCTTTTCTATCATGTGTGTGTAAACTGAAATACATTCCTTAGAATGATATTATATAAAAAAAATTTGTAGGCACGTTTCCATTACAAATTTGCACAATGCTTTTGCGATATTGTCGACATGTCTGCGAAATGAGTGTTTACGTTAACCATATCATAAGGTCCATATCATGCGACTAAAACTCGTTTTATTTTTAATCGGATACGTAGGCGCGTTATACATGCGTCACTGGCGAGAGCGGCCACATATGCGCTTGTTCTGGGAGGCAATAGTGCACGATTGCTGTGTAGAAGTGTGTTTATAGAACACACAATTGGTCTCTGGCCAAGTATTTTGTCCATTTAGTCAGAATTTTTGAAAGAAGTGAAAAATTTCACTTTTGTAGTTTTTTCTTCTCTGAAAGATACTTTTGTTTAAGAGCTTTTCATGTGGACTGTAAGATTGCCACGGCAAAAACTAATATTCCCATATTTTTATATTTTTTGTCTTTAATAGTTTAATAGGGCGCCATTTTTAAAGAATGATCTGGAAATGCGAAAAAAAAATGTCCATTAGTTTTCCGAATCACTCCTTTTTCGCATCGTCTTAAAAAAAAAAACACCTCATGCGAGCGTGAAAACTTTTTTTGCGGCGCTTTTCCATTAGGGGTATTTTCAGTTCGCTATATAAATGTGTGCATTTTGAAGGGTAAACGCGCTTTGTGACTCCAGTGTTGTTTAAATGTAATGATTGATTCATTTGAAAGATGGTCTCCGTTTCGTCACTGGTGTTTCTTGGATTCAACATTCAGTGTAATGAAGGCTGTTTACACTTAATAAGAGACAATAAGAGTTACATCCTGTACTTACAGCACGTCCGAGTACTTCTGTTACCGTCTCCTGTAGATACGAACGATGACTGTAATCCTGATGGAAGCTTCGAGACTAAGCGGGTAGTGAGGATGCAAATTTCACCCGTCACAATCTTTGTACGCGGTCTTTTTTTTTTTTTAGGAACGTGTTAGACATTTACCAGTCACCTAACTCAGAACTGCCACTTTTATTTATTTATTATTTTTATATTTTCTGTGTACCTCTAGTGTGTGAAAACTCTTGATCAGCAGTTTGTGAAATACACAAACCAGCCAAGTGGATTACATGTTCTCCACATTCTGATCTTCTCTTCCTTTGAATAGTAAATGTTGATGTGGTGCTGCGGCACGACTGCCTGTTCACATGTCCAAACCCACACGGAGCTCTTTATCAGGACGCTACTTTACACTGTGCCTGATTCTCAGATTTGTTCAAGGTTGTAGAAGCTTCTGACATTCCGGTGTTAATAAAAACAAGAAACAATCCAATTCATTTCCAGTCATTTTTATTTTTTTTTTCCTTCATGTTAATCTCCTTCTATCAGGTATTGCCAGTGAGACTTTACAACAGATCTTTTATTGCCAAAAACAAAGTAGAAAATTGGCTGTTGGAGCAGTGATGATTGTCATTCGATCTTAAACATGCTCTTGCCTTCACACGATCAGAAGTGAACAGGCACTGGTAAAGACGACGCAAACGACGTCCGACTGTAACGATTTGATCTGTTGGTGAGTTGGCGGTCGTATGATTCACTTCACTGGCAGTGCAAATCCGAAACCACTCGGCAAATTCTCATCTTGTAAAACCCGTCCGAACTTCGTACGTCAAATGCGGTAAGCGAGGAAAAAAAAAAAAAACTTGTCTACAGACTAAGAATTGAAGCTGAAGCATGCATCTTTTCACCCTTATAGAAAAAGTTTTGCGGTTCCTATCCGAAAAAAAAAAACCACACACCAAGAGCCCCGAATTCCTTCGAAACCAAATGCAACCTCCAACATGTGGCCTTCTCGATGACTAGCAACACGCTGATCACAGTGCATCCTTCAAATCCACCGTGCAGGTGAACTGGAACAGTCGAGTACGTGCGACGCGCCGCTCTACAAGTCATTTGTGAATTTGAAATTTCGCTACAAACCGAATCTGAACAGGCGCCAGAATCTGAGGCTAAAACCTACACAAAGGTACCTTGTCTTTGGTGATCTACTTTTTTTTTTTTACACCAGAGATGCTACAATACAGTGATCAAAAACGTCGCAGCAGAATACAAAAAATTACATTCGGCTGGTTTATAAACATAGACTGGAACTCTCATAAGGACGTGACGTTGTTGATGTGTTGTTGGCGAGCGGACATTCGGCCGTGTGTAGTAGAAAGCGTTCTGGATCTTCTGTAATATGGTGGAATGTCCTTACGAGAGTTTGATTACGTACACATTCATCTCAAGCTGGTAATCAGCCCGTGCAACTCTCCCTTGCGATAGTGCGGCCGCATAACAGGGTAAGGCCTAAGAAGTGAAGCACCAGCAGCTTGTGGCTAAAGAGTCGTAAGGTGCAGCAAGGAGGCGACAGGGAGTCGGGGAACGGGAGGGGGTTAAAAAACCGGGGGGAATCTCAGGGAAAGGAAAACCGGGCTGTGTTCCAACTGTCTTATTGCCTTCTATTTACACTCCAAAAACCTTCTGGGCCTTAATCCGAACCAAACAAGTGAAGGAAGGAAGTTACTAAACATACCAACTGGAACACAGCCAACAGGGCAAAACTGTAAAAGAGGCAAGAGAGTGCAAGTGGTTCCCAAAAAGCAAAACTCTAAGTCTGAACACTTACAATGACTGCTAACAAAAATCTATTGTAGTGTAGCTACACTGCTACAAATGCGTATAAAGATACACCGATATAACCAGTTGAGTACAAACATGAACACGCTAAAGCACGCTGTACGAGCACAATATTGTTTTTTTTTTTTTTTTTTTTTTCCTTTTTCCACACTTTTCCCAAACGGCAAATTCCCTTATAAGGGACTGGAGGAAGAAAAAAAAAAGGAACACGTTTGTTTTAATGTAAGACTTCGTCTTCTACATATTCGGAATAAGTATACTTGGGCGGCTTCATTACAGGAAGTCCGCCTCTGAAAAATCTACCACTGCTGTACCAGGAAACACGTGCGTGCACACACAAAAAACACACACTGCGAGTTAGCAAAACTCGATCAACAAGGTTTCTTCAAGACAACTAGCTTCTGACACACCTAAACTCACTTCCAGTCACCGGGTGCGTTTTTAAATGCAAATTAAACCTGTGCGCTTCTCAAAAGTCATGAACACCACCCCCCCCCCCCCCCCCCCCCCCCCCCAAAAAAAAAAAATAAACCCCCCCCCCCCCCCCCCCCCCCCCCCCCCCCCAAACAAACCCGTCTCTATATACACACACACACACACAATTACTTCACAGGGCACAAATGTACAAATCATTGTAAAATGTTTTTGTTTTTTGTTCATGTGAAAAGGTGCTTGTAAAAAGATGATAAAATCTTTAGCAAATGGAAATTGCAACCATTAACAATTAATTTTATAAACCAGGAGGAAAATCGGGCTCTGGTCCTGAATTCATGAGGAGTCACACACAGTGTGTAGATTCCTCTCATGTCTCTCCTACTGAATGACACGAGGAGTATTGGACTGTAATAACAGGAGCACAGGTCGAATCCCCCCCCCCCCCCCTCCCCCACCCTGCTCCAACGCTTCCCCTATAGAAGAACTTCCTTTTTTTTCTCTCCATATTAAATAATCCAATCACACACCGTGGATTCAATGACGCACGCTAGTTACACAGTGATGCCTTCACGCAAAAAGTGTGACGGAAAAACGAAACGCTGGAGCAGCACTAATGCATGAAGGGTTTTTGTCTCGCAACACATTAAACTTCTACACGATTTTCATTGGACTTCATAGGAATAATATTGTAAACCGTCGTATTGGTGAGAATGAAGGCAAACTGTTAAAGAAATATTCACAGAAAGTTTGACTTCGTGACAAAGCAACATGTCCCCCCTCCCCAACCCTTACACACACACACACCATCCCAGGCTGAGAGCATTTATGCACTAAGCACTGCTCCCTCTTCAGGCTGGGAGATGCATCGCGGGTTACACCGTGTTGTCTTCTGTGGGCGGCTCAGCGTTCGGCGGGCTGGAGGAGAGTTTGTTGAACTGTGCAATGAAAATGGTTTTATTAGACGACAGTTAACACGTTTATCGGCACATGAGAAAGCATAAA
Source organism: Kryptopterus vitreolus (assembly GCA_030449085.1). NCBI lineage: Eukaryota > Metazoa > Chordata > Actinopteri > Siluriformes > Siluridae > Kryptopterus > Kryptopterus vitreolus. The sequence goes on along the minus strand of JACRUU010000017.1, from coordinate 11,400,478 downwards.
AGTCCTGGATACATAAAGGTCCTCGGTTTCACAAATTATAACCTGTACATTTCACTGCATTAAAGCCATTACATTTATTTAATCCTGTGTCTTGTGTACGGCTGGGAATCGAACATAGATTCCGATTCTGGAATCAGGTACTTGTTATAAAATTCAAACAGCGATTTCTCTCATCAATTCCTGGGTGTATTTGTTTTCCACCTGGCAATCGGCCAGGACCTTCCGCGCGTCCAATCTGCCAGGACCTTATGAGGTAATCTAAATATCAGTTTACAAAATGGACTGCGGGATCGTTCAAAAGTGTAGCTACATTTTGGAAGGAAAAAAAAAAACGGCAACAAAGGTAAGTGTAATAAAATAATATGTTGCTCCTATCTGTGGTTGCTTCACTGTGTGGAATCGAAACTCGATCAAATTTAAATGATACCCAACCCTACTCTCTTATATGACTTGATATGATTATTACATGACATCTCATTACATACCATCGAACATAATATGGGCCGAAACATCAAACCACTCTTGGGAGTGTTTGGAAATGTACTATTAATAAAAACCCTTTTAGTATGGGAAAACAGAGATGAAGTATATAATAATTGATCAGTTTGAGACAGCAAAAGTGCCACTGGTTACAGCAATTGTATACAGATCAAATCTATTTATTTTCAGCTGCATATATATTAATTTCGTATTATTAATTAAGGAAACAATGTGAAACAGTTACTATTCACTCAGATTATGATCTGGTGTGTCCTAACCTACAACGAGCTATAAAATCCCTAGTGTGTGTGTGTGTGTGTGTGTGTGTGTGTGAATCTTTCTGACAAGTCACAACAAAACTTTAAAGACTTTAAAATGGCAGTTTTGTGTGCAATGTATGCTGTGTCAGCAACAATGCTTGGTACCATGTAACAAGAACAGGTTTAAAAAAAAAAAAAAAAAAAAAGAACCCCAAGCCTTACCTTGAGGCTCCTGAGCCACGACGGCTTCGGGATTCTCTGCTTTAACGATATCAGCATTGAGACTCTCTGTGGAGAAAGGTGGTGAAAGTGAAGGACAACTGCGGGACAAACAGTCCATGCGATATTAGAGTGCAAGGCGTTAGTTCTTACGCTGTATGCTGAAGCAGAACTTCTTCTTCTGGTAAGAGATATAGCTGCTGACTGCACCAACCAGCGCCATGGCAACAGCGCTTACAATTCCAGCGATGGTGCCAGTCTCTGCCATGGTGTCTAAAAAAAGATGAACAATCTGGTTTTACTCCAAAATGTATCTTGGAAATAGAGCTTGGCTTGTTATATTTTCCGAGAAAGAATTTTTTTTATGCTTGTTTCTAAACCAACACTTTTCTGGGATAAGATTAGGATTTATTTTTTACCGTAATCGCCATCGTCAGCATTGTCCACAACACCACCTGAACCTCCTGATCCACCTCGTCCTCCTAGTAACGCACCATGTAAAAACATACATTTCTGAATAAAATGTCTTTCCCTTATAAACTTTACACATCATATTACAGGTAAACGATACACGAAATATACTCCAAAACTATTCACTACAAAAAACAGTAAGAACTATATCAAACAGTACTTAAACTGAATAATTCAAGCACTTCAATGCACGACCTAGCAATATTAATTATGTATATTTCAAATATGCATTAATGAATGCTCAAAAAATGATTCATTCGGCAATAAACATTTTAGTGTGGCTTTTTAGTCATGGACAACGAATCATTAAGGTGATTTACATTTCATTAAAACAAATTTAAAGTCAAAGTGGGGGGAAGGGGCTTTATGAGGACGAAGGAAAAGGACACCTTGGGAGACGGAGGGAGGGAGACATGTTTGTGCTAAAAGTGCCAAATAGAATTAAAGGTTGTTCTGTCACCAACCCACTGTCTTTCCTTCCCCAACCTCAATGCCATCCTTTGTTTTCCGTATAAGAAATTAAAAAGAGGAAAAAAAGAAATCCAATATCCTACCCTTTCCTTTGTCCGGCGTGTAGGTGTCGTCTTTACCAATCTCAGCTAGATCGTCATCTGTAAACTGGCCTCCTGTGAAGGCAAAAACATTTAATCTGCAAGCACCTTGTAAAAGCGCCCCCAAACACACACTCTACAGAAAGTCCTCCACAGGAAGCAAAGAGGGGTTATCCTTTAGAAGCAGGAGACAATGCCATCCATCACCAGGAGCAAGAACCATGCAAGGGATGATTATGTTTTATACAGTATCAGAACAGCCTCAGAGTGGGCGGTTTATTAGTAGGATGCGTTTAAATGTTGCACAGGGCCATAATCAGAGCCAGACTGCTGATTACACCATATTAAATGTCAAAAAGGTGAATTTTAAATCCGATGAGAAAGAAGTTCAGTGTGAGAAGACGACTTAATTCCCGTGACACAGAACAGCACCCGGAAGCAGTGTGTGTTCCTTACCGTCAATTCCACCACCGTAACTGGGCCTGCTGTCACCTCCTCCAAAGCCATTATCTGATAGGAACACGAGATTTCTGTCTGACTTCACCTTCACATTTCTTCCTCACACTGGTGTGGCATGTTATCAAACTATTGTCTCCTTCATTAATAACAAAATGCTAAATAACCGCAAACAATCAAACGTTCCTTCAAATATACCATACTTTCCAATGTAATCATTTAGCCGGTGAGCCCAAATATACCACAGGTATATGTATTCACAAGATGTGAATCCAACCAGTGCACGGAGGCTCATGTCGAATCACACATAAGGCTGTGTAACACATGCAGGCAAAGCTTTCTGCCCTGTTCATCATAATACCACAATCACCTAGAGTCACTTTTATGGATGAGAGAGAGAGACAGAGAGAAACAGACAGAGAGAGAGAGAGAGATCCACCCAACCAGACATTATTGCCACTCATTTTCTCTTTCAAGTTCCAATATAGACGTCTGCATCATTGTCCTGAGGTCATCAGCTTGATGTCTTCTGAACTTAATATTGAAAGCTTTCAATGGACTGTAGTTGATTCTTTCCAGGCACAGTTTCAGTCCCATCACTGAATTTGTACAAAATTATGCACAGAAATACTGAGGAAAAACTGCCTACCATTTTTTCGCTAAAGTTTAATGTGGAATAAGAAAGCAAAATAAAGATTTGCTAAACTATTTATTCTGCTCTGCCTCATTTGTTGCCTCTTAAAAAAAGCTACTTTTTTTAGTGTTTCTATTATAATAAATATAAATGGAAATAAAAATAAAGGAAAATAAAAGATAATAATAATAATAAAAAATAATTTGTGAAACTGGGCCTTGTAGGCATGTAATTATCATTATTATTATTATTATTATTATTATGATAATGACTAATCTCCAGTCAGTAATATAAACCGGAATGGTGGCCTGGCTAAAATATGTGCCGGAGGCCATGCTTTACTGCTTATCGAATGCATTTATAAAAAGCTGTGAACCCAGGGCTTGGTAACCATATGGAGCTGTATCTTATCTTCCGCGTTACTGCTGGAGTAATTTCAATGTGTGGTTTTTAAGTACATTCATATGCTTTCAAACATGTTGGATAGTGATCTCTGCCTGGTGCTG
>JACRUU010000017.1:11301901-11391901 GCA_030449085.1 Kryptopterus vitreolus | reverse complement strand
TGGTTTCGAGTCCGGTAAGGTGTTTTCTCCTTTTCACAACCGACTTAAGAGCTAAAAGCGAGCTAAAGACTGAAAGACAGCTGAGAGTGTGAAGGGGCCGCACCGAACCGCACCGCCGCAGTGTGAGTGAGCGAGAGGCTGCGAGATTCCCGTTAGAGCCGCTCACTGGGCGGATCCCCCTTTTTCACCCACTCTGCCCAGAGCATCGAGACCGTCAGCCCACGGCACACATTTCATCATTCACACGCGGTAACATGGAGGAATGAGACACGTGGGTCGACTCGTAAATACAAAAAAATGCCCCATTAAGCACAAACGACATTTAATTATGTCAACACGACAACCCAAACAGTCTTCTGTAACCAGAATCACAACAGTACCATTTTTTTGAAGAATGCTCTTTATTCTTTGTTGTCAAGAAATGAGTTCTGCCTTCAGTTTGCATAGCTGAATAAACTGAAGAAAATACTTGCAACCTTGTGTGCTCTGTGTTCATTCCAGACACAATTTGGCATCATCTTACCTTATCAAGACTTTGTTTTAGTTGGCGCATAACGATAACACTTTAACCTTCGGCTTCTTTGTTACTCGATTAAACCGATGGTTGAAATAATATCCTTGGCCTAATCTTCATTCATTCATTTTCAGTAAAGCTTTATCAAGTTGTAGGAATATTCAAAACCAGAAACAGTGGGTAAGTGGAAAAGATGGACTTCGTAATTGCACAGTAGGAGCAAACTATATATATTCCACACATCCCACACATAAAGTGTAAAAATGCCAACCAGACAGTGACATGGGAGTTTGAGGAAGTAGCACTTCCTTATTATTGTGTTCCTATAAGCAATGTCTATGATTTATATTAGTGTTTTTAATTAATAAACTTTCTATCACCAGTTTTACCAGCTTAGTTTGCGTTTTAGTCTGACCAGATTAAGATGGATCAGCAGGGTTGAATAACAGGTCACATTGTGAACACGTGTTTAAACTACACAGCAAGGATTTCATCAAGAGGGTCCAAGTGGAAACCTCTTCTCTGAGAACAACCTCTTCTACATATAAGATCCATTTTTCTTATTTTCCCTATAAAATATGGCTTTTTATCATACCTTACTAATTGCTTATGGAGCTACAATCACTAATATCTATTAAAATACTTTATTCATAAATGTATGCACATACCACTTTCAGAATTCATGTGTAATATATTATGATTCATTGTATGTCTGTCTTCAAATAAATGGTGCACCGTGTGAATTGTGAATAAATATACAGTTCTTCTGAGTATGATATGCATCCAATTACATTTTATTTATATATCGCTTTTAATAATGGGCATTTGTGTTACTAATAAATGAAAAATGTATTTTAGAAATGTGGATGGTGTGGTATAATTCATATAGCACACATATATGAATATTTTATCACTCATCGTTTGTATACCCATATTCAAATTTACAGTACATAGTTATGGGATCTGTAAATGGAACTGAGGCCCTCATTTGACTTCATCATCATTGAGGGAGTTCATTAGTTAGGCAGTGCTCCCGACTATCAAGAATGAAGCATTTAGCATTTTAGCAAATCTAAAAAGATTACGGAAAGTGACAAATACATCCTAGAATACAGACAGAGCATTAGTGAATGACTAGATATGTGAAATTTGTTGGCAATCTGTTGTTTTCAGCACCTTAATGCCTTGTATTAACCCCTTAAACATTAACTGTTTTGCTCATTTTGTAATCATAAAGCATATTATGCACCAATTTTATTCATTTATATAGCATCACAGATATTGTCAAACACATACATTTTTTTATTTATGGTCTTTTAAGATCAGACCTATTTCATAAAAGACATTTTAAGCATGAAAATGCAATGCAACCTCGAATACTTTTAATCCAGGGAACTACAATGAATTTAATATCCATTATTTAATTTTTGGTTTGCATATATCTATATATATATATATATATATATATATATATTATATAGTATATATATATATATATATATATATATATATATATCCATACACACGTATACACGTATATGTGTACACACACAAACGCACACATGATACCAGGTTTGAACAATATTTGAACTTAAATTTGTTACTTTACCTAGTTATTATACTGGGCAATTAATACGTCACAAGAGTTTTATTGAAACCCAAATAATGCTTTTCTTAGTAACCTTTTACTGGTTATGTTCCAGATCCCTTCATCTATCATCTATCAAAATTAGATGAAGAAGCATCATGAACTTCATCCAATTTGAAAAAGCAAGATGAGTTACAGTAGAATTTCTCACAGCTAACATTAATTGTCATTCATTCATTCATTCATTCATCTTCTACCACTTTATCCGATCTCCCCTCGGGTCACAGGGGAGCTCGTGCCCATCTCAGGCATCTATGGGCATCAAGGCAGGATACACCCTGGATGGAATGTTAACCCATCGCAGGACACACACACACACACACACATGCATACACTAGGGACAATTTTCCAAGGAGCCAATCAACCTACCGTGCATGTTTTTGGACAGGGGGAGGAAACCAGAGAACCCGGAGAAAAAAAACCCTGAGGCACGGGGAGAAAATGCAAACTCCACACACACATGGCCGAGACGGGAATCAAACCCGGACCCTGGCGGTGTGAGGCGAACGTGCTAACCACTAAGCCACCATGCCCCCTCATTAATTGCCAATATTTATTAAATTAGTCTTTTCTTTGTTAATGCCTGTTGAACTAGTCATGAAAATGTTGTCTTTACTGGAGTACAAAAATGCACGAAGCTTCATGTTTTTCTTTTTGTTGGCAATGTTGTGTATAAATCTGGACCAGTTGGATGAGAAAGAGCCTAAACAGACACAAATCTACCAGATTAAAAACATGCTTATCTGCATAAACAACCAAAGTCTGTGACGTCATGTCATAGGTCACTCATTTAATCTAATGTCAATTTAGTTTTACTAATTAAAACTATACTATGATTTAATGAAATGGATGCTATACAACCTTCCAGTTTGACTTGCAGTATATAGCTTACTATGGCATAATTTCATTTGCAAGAAAAAGAATATCCAGCCCTCCATCACTTGCACCAGCAGGAGTCCGGTAAACCCTATAATCACACTCAGTAGGAGGGAACTAAGCCATTGTCGGCATATTTAACTAATGGTGTGGCTGATGTCAGGGGTTCATGGCCTGGCTGATGTGAAAGCATCTAATCTAATTAGGCCACTGAAGACTGTTATAAAGACTGATTAGATTCATTTATGCTCATCTACTCTTTTATCTTATTTTGCCTTTCTGCTGTTTAATTCTAATGTTTTTACTCACTTAAGGAGCTTTTTAAAATCACAAATACAAACAGTACCAGTGTGATTTTTATTTTATATAAGAATATTTTATATTATTTGCATTATATGTATAAAACAAGAACACGTTTATTTGCTCATTTGAGAACATGCAAACTCTACACACACATGGCCGAGACGGGAATCGAACCTGGACCCTGACGGTGTGAGGCGAACGTGCTAACCACTAAGCCACTGTGCCCCTAACATGTTCATAAGCAACTGTAATTTAATTACACTTTATTCTCTCAAGTAACTGTAACAAATTGCTGTTACATTTATTTTGTAATTAAATTATATAACACCGCTACATGTAACTAGTTACTCCCCAACACTGTATATTGTTGCCTAAACTCAACTGTAAACAAAACTGTATATCCTTTAACTTATTCTCGTCAAACTTAGCCTCGTCAATGAGCCAAGTTAAAAATGTTTTCTTGCTTTTCTGCTGTTTGGAGAAAAGTGGAGACAAAAAGCAACTACTTGTAACACTAATTAACATTAGTTAATTAAATACAGACCAGTGTGCAATCCACAAACGATCATTCATCATAAGGTCTCCCTGTTTCCACATTAAACTAATTAGATAGAATCCTCACCAAATAATCCAGGACATCCTACTGGAGTCTGTTCTTGTCCCACAAAACAGTATCCTAGATTCTCCATGACATTTTAACCTATTTTCTGGTCTTTGCCAGTAGAAAACTCTCACATTTTACACAAGGCCTGTGTCAGTGGTATCCATACCATACTGTGTGCTAGGCTTGTTGGACTCCGGGGAAACTCACAAAGCAAAGTTAGATGTTTGAAGTAACCTATGCATTTTTATTGTTTCATTTGGGGGGAAAAACTCAATTTAAAAACATTTCTACGTATACACCCAAATATATACTCACTCATGCTTATTTAATATGCATTATCAGTTGTATACATGGACGAAGAAATAAAGCTTTTTAGCAGAAATCCCTTTTTGGTTGAGAGACACTGAGGAGAATGGATTACAAGGTTCAAGTCGACAGGAAGTCAGCATGCTAATTCAACCACTATAAACCATGTTGAAAGGAAAAGCATTTCAAGCACAAGATGTCAGCAAATCTGCAGCTGCAAAGGGCAGGAGACTTGAAAAATACTGAGTTGCCATTATTGATTAATTTAATTTTTTTTTTGTTTGAACACTGATGTACAGACGTGGACAAAATTGTTGGTACCCTTTGGTCAATGTCAAAGTCAATGAAAGAAAAAGTCACAATGGTCACAGAAATAACTTTAATCTGACAAAAGTAATAATAAATAAAAATTCTATAAATGTTAACCAATTAAAGAAAGTCAGACATTGTTTTTCAACCATGCTTCAACAGAATTATGTAAAAAAAATAAACTCATGATGAAAACAGGCATGGACAAAAATGATGGTAACCCTAGAAAACACAGAAAATAATGTGACCAAAGGGACATGTTAATTGAAGGTGTGTCCACTAATTAGCATCACAGGTGTCTACAACCTTGTAATCAGCCATTGGGCCTATATATATGGCTCCAGGTAATCACTGTGTTGTTTGGTGATATGGTGTGTACCACACTCGACATGGACCACCAGAGGAAGCAAAGGAAAGCAAAGCTGAAAGAGCTCAAGAGATCAGAAAGAAAATTATAGACAAGCATGTTAAAGGTAAAGGCTATAAGACCATCTCCAAGCAACTAGATGTTCCTGTGAGTACAGTTGCACATATTATTCAGAAGTTTAAGATCCATGGGACTGTAGCCAACCTCCCTGGACGTGGCCGCAGGAGGAAAATTGATGACAAATCTAAGAGACGGATAATCCGAATGGTAACAAAAGAGCCTAGAAAGACTTCTAAAGAGATTCAAGGTGAACTTCATGCTCAAGGAACATCAGTGTCAGATCGCACCATCCGTCGTTGTTTGAGCCAAAGTGGACTACATGGGAGACGACCAAGGAGGACACCATTGTTGAAAACGAATCATAAAAAAGCAAGACTGGAATATGCCAAACTACATGTTGACAAGCCACAAAGCTTCTGGGAGAATGTCCTGTGGACAGATGAGACAAAAATCGAAGTTTTTGCCAAGGCACATCAGCTGTATGTTCACAGACGAAAAAATGAAGCATATCAAGAAAAGAACACTGTCCCTACTGTGAAACATGGAGGAGGCTCTGTTATGTTCTGGGGCTGCTTTGCTGCGTCTGGCACAGGGTGTCTTGAATATGGTCAGGGTACAATGCAGGGTCTCAAGACTAAATCAAGGAATTCTAGAGAGAAATGTACTAGCCAGTGTCAGAAAGCTTGGTCTCAGTCGCAGGTCGCAGGTGGGTCTTGCAACAGGACAATGACCAAAACACACAGCTAAAAACCCAAAACACACAGCTGCTAAGAGGAAAACCCAAATTGGACTTAAGCTAAAAACCCAAAGATGGCTAAGAGGAAAAAATATTGGACTATTCTAAAGTGGCCGTCTATGAGCCCTGACCTCAATCCTATTGAGCATCTTTGGAAAGGAGCTGAAACATGCAGTCTGGAAAAGGCACCCTTCTTAAGGCAACCATTTTCAAACGGACACAACTGGAGCAGTTTGCTCATGAGGAGTGGGCCAAAATACCTGCTGAGAGGTGCCCAGGTGCAGATGTCTCATTGACAGACAGTTACAGGAAGCGTTTGATTGCAGTGATTGCCTCAAAAGGTTGCGCAACAAAATTATTAAGTTAGGGGTACCATCATTTTTGTCCATGCCTGTTTCATGAGTTTATTTTTTTACATAATTCTGTTGAAGCATGGTTGAAAAACAATGTCTGACTTTCATTGGTTAACATTTATAGAATTTTTATTTATTATTACTTTTGTCAGATTAAAGTTATTTCCATGTGACCATTGTGACTTTTTCTTTCATTGACCAAAGGGTACCAACAATTTTGTCCACGTCTGTATGTGATTATCCAGGAAGATCACCAATTTCTAAAATATTCAACAATATAACATTCGCAATATTATCACCATTTCCCTTGCTAAGGTCAAAGTCATTGCGATCACATATTTTCCCTACTGTTTGATGTGATCATTAACGGAAACCCTTGATCGCTATCTGCCTGGTTTTGTGCACTTTATTTATTTGTTTCATTTCGAGAGTTTGCATGCAACAACACCTTATACCTAGTCCTAGATGATATGTTTAGATTCTGCCTTATAAAAAAAATAGTATCTGTTTAATTGTGAATTTTGGCACTGATTATGCTGCCTTAAAAAAAAAATCTCGCGGCAAAAAAAATAGTATTACGATACCGGTTGGGAAATATTACCATGTGAATTGTATTATACCAATACTGAATTTTGGCACCAGGACCCACCCTCAAAAGTCTCACGGCACCCCTTGTTGCCGCGGCACACTGGTTGGGAACCACTCCCCTAGACCTTTCTAGTTCCTATGAAAAAAGTTTCTAGTTATTATTGTATTATACCAATACTGATGGAGTATCACCAGCCCTGACCCATAACAGTGGGAGAGTAACGTTACGTAACAATTTAATTACAAAATAAAAGTAACAGTAATCCGTTACAGTTACTGCAAGATCCCCCCCCCCCCCCCCCCCCCCCCCCCCCCCCCCCTGGACAAATGCAAGTAATCAAAAGTAATCAGTTACTTTACTTTTATAAGTAATAGGGTAATTTGTAATCTGTAACCTGTTACATTTCCAAAGTAGCATTCCCAACATTACCCATGAATTACCATTTTCTATCAATAGAAATGTTTTTGTTGTTGTTGTTGTTGTTGTTGTTGTTGTTTGTTTGCTTGTTTTTGTTTAGAAAAATATTGTATGAAGCGAATTGGCATTCCAAGTGGCCTGGAAATAAGGAAATACAGTATAATCGAAATGCATGGTCCACATCCACTCACTAGATGGCAGAAGATAGCATTTTCTGACAGTAAGGCAAACGTATTGGTCTATTACATAATCCTGGATGAAATTTGCGTAAAAATACACGCAAGGGAATTGGTTACAGCATGCAATTAGGATTTTAAAAAAACATGCATAATATTTTATTTCCACATTCTCCCTTTTGAATACAAAGATCGTTTTTCGTGGAATGCAACCAAAAAAACACAAAGAAACAAATCTGGGATATGGATATTTCTAAAAAAAAAAAAAGATCCTGTCTGGTGATGTTTGAGCAAATCTAACTTCTTCCCCATAGTACAGCAATTACTATTGCCTTATCTGTACCCAGTGTGAGCGTGTACACGGCCACGCCCACTTCTTTAAAGGTGCTTTCTAATTGGTAATCCCACAGGGCGAGGGGACAGAGTGACCACACGGTGACGCAAATCACCGAGACGATATTATTGGACGATAGCGCTGTCAGTCAGGGGGAAGGAGGCCGGCCTGGGAGGCTGCTGTCAGAAGAGGCAGTCAAACAGAGGTTTCCGTGTCGGGACTGCGGGAAACTACCCTGCGAGGAAAAAAAAGAGCAGCAGCAAGTCGCAGTGTTCGGGGGAGACAGTCCGGGCTGAAGAGTGGCACGGAAAGCTTTTCTGTCGAAGTGGCAATCCGTTTTTTCTCTTTTATTTTAAAGATACATTTTTTTAGGTTGAAGAAACAGGCCTTCGGAGATGGGCGACAAGGCGGGGACCAGGTAAGAGTGGCTTTTTTGTTTTTTGTTTATTAGTATCAGATTGAGTGGCAGAGATCAGGGTTAGGTTAGAACAAGTTCCGTGTCTTTCTCTCTCCCTTTTTCTTGTTGTTGAAAAAGTCACGACTCTCGAAGAGGGAGTGAAAGCAGCTGATAGGTGACAGAGGGGTGAAAGATTGAAATGAAGGTTCATGCAGCAGCAGCAGCGGAAGAAGGACGCGGCGTGTGGTCGTGATCTCTGCACACCATTTAGCACATCATCCTCCCAGTCCCGGTCAACTGACTTGTTCAGCTCGATCACTACATTGCCTTGGGTGGGGTTACAGACCACCGCGTTCACACAGTCAAAAAAACACCTTATTAAAGTGTGGGCTGATTTCATGCATCCCCAAAGCAATGATCATCTCAACAAGCATCACGTCTTTATACACGCTTCATCTAAGAATGCATTGATCGAGTTGTGGTTTGTTTAAATTGACTCTATTGATCAAATAACACACACACACACACACACTCCCACTACAATGCAATGTATGCATCTTGCAAACAGGATCTCGGTGTTAGTGTCAAGGTTGTGTTTTTATTTATGCATTTATTTACACGCAAACTGTTGTCTAGTGTCGCTTAAATGCACCTAATTGGATGCTGCGTGCAGCGTGAGAGTCATGTTGATCACTTCCGACCTTTGAGAAGAGGGGGGAAAAGGGGGGGGCTCGTTGTTTCCTGTATTTTAGAAAGAGAATTACACAGCGCGGTCTGGTTGAGTGCCATTTGTTTTTCCGAAATGAAATCTTTTCTTATTATTTTTGGTGTACTATTAAAGCCCGTGATGTGCTGCAGCAGCAGACTGACTCTAGAGGCAGTTGAGTCGTGGGCGAAGGTGTACGTGTACAGTTTGATGAGTAACTGAGCCATGTCTTTAGTTTGGACTCCTCCATCTGAGCTTCTCTATTGTACAAGGCTCAGTCCAAAGCCTGCTTACTATCACGGCTTACTGAACAGCTGCACTCCATTACACCGCGCATTATTCCACACTTGTGTGGGATGTCCTCCGCTGTGTTTGGCTTTTCCTCCTCTGCCTTGCACTAGGTATTCCTCTTTTTCGTGTCGTGACGTCACTCGGACGTGTGACGCACTCAGGCACGCCCCTCGCTCTGCACCCCGTGATGTGAACATATTAAGATGAACCCCTATGCCTGTCTCCCCCCTCTCTTCTTTTCCCTTCCTCCTCCTCCTCCCTTCTTATTTTATTTATTGCAGCTTTATTTGTTATTGACCAAGGAACTCTTCAATGGTCGATTTTGGTGTTGAGGATGTTTAACATGTCCCGGGAGGCGATGGGGCTTCAGTGTTGGCAGACTGAGCATTTTCCTGCCCAGCTGTTATTTTTAATCATGAAGGGCTGGGAAAACTGTCACTGGGGAATAAGGGGTGTGCAGAATAAAACACGCCGGGGCTCGCTGTTCAGGGAAAATAATCCGGAGCAGGGTGGTGTGATGGGCTGATGCAGTGTCAAAATCGTTTTATTTTACAATAGCAAAATGTTTGTGATTTTTTTTTCCCTTCTATTTTTTTCACAATTCAAATGAAAAATCTTAAATAAACAGTGTTTCTCCTGTCTTGTTATCTCTTACACCATTGTAACTAGTTATTCCAGTCATTCAAACACCAGCTTCTGCGTCGTCGCCCCCCCCCCCTCCCCTCTCTGGGGGGGGTGCAGGACAAAACTTGAAGCGCAGGACAAAAATGCAGCTTGTTGTATCTTGTTAGAAATTGTAAATCTTAATTTGCTTCGTCCCGAAAACGTTCCCACGGAGTTAATTTTTCCCACTGTTAGAAATCACTGACACAGCAAACTCCTTCCATAAACATCTCCCTACAGAAAGCTTCCTGATTTCGACGATCGCTATGTTGCCTGCAGTTGTGCAACAACACATTGTTGTGCAATCTGTTTCTTTGTTATTGACTTTCTTTGATTTTTGACTGCCATCCACCAGGTCTATGTGAATGTGCTTTTACGGTAGAAATGATATTCTGCATACTAATAAATATGAATTATTTGTGAATTATGTGAATTATGGCCAGCCTTCAGTTAAGAGCCACCTGGCTTGTGAAATAAAACTAAACAAATGAATTAGAACCATCTAATCAAAACTAGGGATGCACTGATATAACACTGCTCTGAAATGATTTGCTTGTTAAACAAAAACACACAGACACAGACAGACAGAACACGTCTTAATGTTCGCTAGCGTCACACCAACAAAGTTTTTCCAAAACATGGGGACAAAAGTGTTCAGCGGGTCGGGTTAATCACACTGAAGATATCCGTATCAGGTGCTGGGTGTTATTTAAAGCTCTGATATCTGCATCGTATTGAAAATAGAAAATGGAACACTCCTTTCTACAAAAGGTCTACATTTTATAATTTCTAATGATAAAAATGCAAAGTTGGGACAAAAATAGATGCTTATTGTTCTTATTGGCTCCAACTTTTTAAAAGTATTTAATTATTTATTTTTAAAACATTGAGTTACACTGGTCTTTTAAAGCATGCAATTTTTGTTTTCAATATTTAAAGTGTACAGTGATTGTCCATCACAATTCTAAAATCATATATTGGGACCCCCTCCTATAATTGGCGAGTAGGTGAATTTCTTATCTTTGTTTCTGTGACATTCATGTAATAAAGTTAAATATGGATATAGTAATAGTTCTGCCATATTTATTGTTTGTATAATTTCTGTCTCACAAAATGATTAGTTTGGGTTTTTATTTTGGTTACAGAGGGAAAGTAATGCATATTTACACTAAACTTTTGCCTTCTGCCAACATTAGGTAGATTTAATGTTCACATGTTTTTGAGTTAGGAATTCACATTCCTTGGTCTTGTGAGCCAGTAGAGACGAAGAAAGCGAGACTGTGGTATGCTTGGTTGTTAAAAAATAAATAAATAAAAAAATGGAAGCTGGACATAATATTGTCCTGCCTTTTATTATGTAACAGGCGCATACTGTATGTAGCCTGGCTGTTTTCTTAAATAGAAACATATGGCAACCAACATATGCTAGTAGTAGTGTTGTGTTTTTTTTTTGCAATATTATATTGGCACGTTTGCACTTAAACTAACGTGCCGAGCCTTCCTGAGTGATTGTACTGTACAATCATTTGGCCTTTGTGTGCAGGGGATCTGTTGCTCATCACCAGCCCCGACCAAAGCAATCAATGCAATACCAACTTTGTTTAAGCTTCTATCGATTGACACACATTCGCAGCGCACGGCATCAGAGGTGGAAGTGTCATCACCTCATCTGTGCGTTCAGATTACGTTTGCCGACAACAGCAAACCTGTGCCTATGCCTAAGCCTGTTCCCGAGCCTTTACCTCCCCTTAAAAGATATCTTAAGCCAATTGCAGGGCTATAGTGCTATTTCTTTGCAGTCCTGGTAATGTTTACAGTATATACACACACACTCACATACTCGTTCTCCATCTCTCATCTCTCTAATGTGGGTGTAGTGTGCATCTGGCTCGCTCACCAGTGAAGGATGGCTAGAGGCTACAGGAGATTCGGTCGGCTTGCTTCTCCAAACACACTAATCTGTCCACTTAACTCTGTTTTCCCCACAGTGAAATCCTTCGTTCAGCTCCCCAGATCTGCCATCTTTGCCCCATCTGATTTGCCATGCCTCAGTGATTCTCGCGTTTCTTATTTCTTATACATATCTTCTTTTTTTTTTTTATATACACAACAGGCCCAACAAGCGACAATCTAAGGACCGATTCATTAGTGTAGAGCTTTCTGTGCTTCTGGGATACATTAAAGCAATAATACTGGTATGCCATTAAAGCAAATGTTTAACTTAATAGATATGTCTACATGGCACACCTAGGTGCTCACTGACCTTTAAAAGTTGAACTATTTATTTCATGCTCAGGCAGTGGAGGGGCAAACCTCTGCACGTGTTCTAACATGAATATTAGCCCGGGATGGTCATAGGAGCTGTGGTTTATTAGATATTAGATTCAAAATGCTAGACTCAGTAGTGCTGTGAGTTCTTATTTTTTATGTCAAAATACTTTTCTGATATTGATATATATATAGATATATATATATATATATATATATATATATATATATATATATATATATATATATATATCTATATATATATATATATATATATATATATATATATATATATACACACAAGAAAGGATAATCCAATAAATGAACCCATATTCAAATGAATAACACAAAGATTAGATAATTTGACAATTAGTCCAATTTCCAACAGATTCCCTCTCTAGTTTCTTGATTGACCTGACCTAACACATTTACCGCAATGTTCGAGGACCTTGCACATCTGATCATCTGTAAAGAGTAACTTACCAAAACCTTCCTGTCGGGTCACACCAATCTAGACATTCTAGTCTGTATGCTCTGAGGTATTTAAGGTTTGCCTGCAGAACTGCTGCACCCAGAATGATTTTTCTTTTTTTTCCGAAACCGTTAAACCAGTCCATTTACTGTAGCTGCAACAACCCATGCCATGAGAAAAGCCCTTAAGATCACACTTCTTCCATTCTACATTTCCCTGATCTGTATGTGAATGTTTATATGCATTGTACACGTGCCAGATTATTGGCTGAAAATATCGTATGTTGTAAGAGCTGTTATTTTTCCTCATAAATTGGATATTAACTTTTTATAATAGTTGCATGTAGTTAATATTGTATAACGTGTAAAGTAAAGTGATTCTAATAGCAGTGTAAAAAAAAAAATCCACTGCCACTAGGAAAATGTTATGTCTGTTAAAATGTGTTTTTAGTTATGATATAAAGCAGAATTGTCTGATGGGTTAGTGTTCTAGAAGTTTCCACCCTGTAAACTTTTGACGATACCATGAAAACCACAAGCTGAAAATGATTAGATTCGTGCTTTTGTTTAAACATGAAATGGACTTTTATGAAACCTTGCAACTATTTATTTATTCATTTATTTATATGTCATTTTTTATTTTTATTTTTGAGCATATTTGAGTTTATTGCTCTTAAGGAGGGATTAAATGTAATATGCATTCAGGAAATCATTAAAGCAGTTAGTTTGTGTGTGTGTGTGTGTGTGTGTGTGTGTGTGTGTGTGTGTGTGTGTGTGTGTGTGTGTGTGTGTGTGTGTGTGTGTGTGTGTGTGTGTGTGTGGTGGTGGTGGGGGGGGGGGATTATTTATTTATTTATTTATTTATTTTATTTATTTTTTTGTTTCTTATATCTATATAGTGCTGGTCTGATTGTAGTTTTTTTTTTCCACTCTGACTCATCACCGTGAACCAGTTGATCTTGGTGTGGCTTCTATTTGGGTGAAATGAAAATCTGTAGCCACAGCAGGCTTTTGTGGATACAATTGCTGACCTCTGCTCTGAAGGATGCAAAAAAACAGATCTGAATACGAAATAGGAACGTACATGCTTTCTCGAAAGCATTTCAAAGTTGCAGGGTACTGCATATACAGTTCTGTGCTGAGGCAGAGAAATGGAAATGCATTGAAGTAAATATGCCTTCGAGATCAGTGAAACAGTAATAAATAAATAATGTTCAGTCAATATTTGTCTATTATATATATATATATATCTATATATATATATATATATATATATATATTATATATATATATATATATATAAAATCACACACACACACACACATATTACTGATTTAATAAGGCATGAATATCTCTAATCTGTATGTGTGCACACTGCTGTGCATAACCAGGAATCTGATGTAGCAATTATTTGGGGTTAACCTTTTTACCCTAATGTCAATCTTTTAACCTAAAAGCACATTCTCTCTGGTCTCGTGTCCCTGACTATTTGTAATAATTTAAGGCTGAAGGATGAATGGTGTGCTTGGAATGAAAAAGATGAAATGATTTTTTTTTTCTCTTTCACCACTGTAAATCATTAGGATAATCTTGAGGGACGGGATTAATGAATTGCGTTTTGAGTTACATGGATATAAATGTCATGTGTGCTTACTACTGCTCCAGTTGCGTTGTGACCGCTTGAACACTGCACGACTGAAAAAATTCTCTTCTTTGTACAAATATTTTTCATTTGCTCCTCTTTGTTTCACTTTTTGTTTCTCGCTATGCTCTCTTCTGTCTCCAGCATAAACAGCCCTTTCTCTGTCTCTCTGTAAGTAGATGACCCTCCTGACCTCTGTGGCTTCATCACTCATCACCATAGTAACTGCCTTGTCCACTACCAGTAAAAGGCCGCATACTCATACTGTGCTGTGAAAAAAGTGTTTGCTCCCATCTGCTTTATAGCCAGTAGTAAGCAGTGAAAAGCTGAAGTTAAAGGCTTTCTGGTCATTTTAGCGTCACACGAGTCATGCACGAGCTTCAGAGCATAAAAGTCGCCCATGCTTCCTTCGCAACAATAACATGGTGTCATGAATGTATCGATGGTCACGTGTCTGTTCTTGTGCACACAGCATTTCCTGGGATGCTTACGCCTTGTGCAATCTTCCATTGCTTTCATTTCATGTGCCGTGGTTATGAGAGCTTGTGTATGATAATGGCACCAGGAAATGCAAATTTCTTTCTTTGAATGAGTTTATCACTGAGTTTTTTTTATGCAGTAGAGATATTCTATTTTGTTCAAATGTTGCAAATATCTTCTCATTCATAGATTTCAATTCCAATTGTTCTCCTCTTAATAAGGAACTTGTTATTGGTAGCTTGATGAGATGTTCGGGGGTGTTCGCACTATGACCATATGCATGTGGTTTCCAAACCAGAAGAGCGTCTTAAGCCTCCCTTTCGCAAACATGGCCTGAGCTAGTATTAAAGACAGCGCCTGCTTTTCTTGGAATTTGTCTGTGGGGATTTCTTGATTCCACCGCATTTAGTGAGGTCATGCACTGATGTTGGACAAGAAGGCCTGGTGCTGGTCCAATTCATCCCACAGGTTTTGAGAATGGATTTAGGCCATGCAGGCCACTTGAATGCGCCCAAACCAACCATCGCATACTCTCTATAGTCCCCACTATTCGCACGTGCATTCCCATGAGTTGAGTTAAGCCCTTAGTTTTTGCAAAAGGAGACACTGTAGTCATGTTTGAGAATCACTTTGTGGCAAAAGTTTGGAAAAGGCCCATATATGGCGGTCATAGTCAAGAGACTGATGATGATAAATGATAATGATTGATAAAGACTTTGTCACATTTGTACACCACTGTGAATAATGGAAAATGTAAATCTATGTCGATTGTATTTAGGATCCAGAATTGGCCAGTTTGTCAGTTCTAAGTCTTTCTATTGATTTTTCTTAGTAATTCTCATCCATATTACAAAAACAAGTGTATTGGGCATGTAGGTTTTTAGATCAGTTTCAACTTGAATAATAAACCACAAGCTTCACATTATACTCACATTTTGTCACAAGAGCCCTGACCTTCACAATATTGTAGAAATATTTCAGTGAGTTTTTTTTTTTTCCTTTTTGCTCCAGTATTGATTTGGGTCAAGACTGTATTTTTGCACAATACAAATAACTCTTAAGGGCTATTGAGCTATTATAAATAAATAACTAAATATTGGCTTGATGTCAGAATGACACCTTGGACAATAAAAGCCAGACTGTAAGAAGACTGGACAGAGTAATTTTCCACACCCCACTCCAGAGGATAATTGTTTGAGAACAGACTAAATCCAGGACGCATGTCATGAGACTCGACCTCTAGCGTGGTCCAGATATAACATTGTTACCTTCGAATTGTCAAGCATGCACAGTGTGTGGCCTGGAATAAGTATTTGTAGCACTGGTGTTGATGGAGGTCTGTGAATTTCGGTAACCTTAAAAAAATCGCGTGAACACGAAAGCATCTCTCTCTTCTTTCTTTTTTTTTTAATGATTTAGGCGTTATAGCTGTGAAAACCGTTTACAGCAGTTGAAAGAAATCTATGCACCATCACCCTGTAGTGATGTGTGAAGATTTAAATCGTGCATTTTGCTTAGACTACAAAAAAAAAACCCAACGTAAATCATTAAAAAGGATTATTGACGCCATTAAAAGTACTTCAGGAA
Organism: Kryptopterus vitreolus; assembly: GCA_030449085.1. Classification (NCBI taxonomy): domain Eukaryota; kingdom Metazoa; phylum Chordata; class Actinopteri; order Siluriformes; family Siluridae; genus Kryptopterus; species Kryptopterus vitreolus. The sequence continues at coordinate 11,375,804 of JACRUU010000017.1, read as the reverse complement.
ATGCATAGTACAAAGCATTTTATAAGCAACATGGTTTAAATGTTCCATGCCACTAGCACTTGTTTCTATCTGTTCTACGTGTGCCTTCTTTTGTTGCAGGAGTGCGTGAATGAGCTCCTGGCTGAAGTATTTACAAGGAAATTTGACTAAAAAGATTTTTCTCCAGATAATTAGGACTGGAGGTTATTGAGTCATCTTTCTTTATTGTTTTTCCAGCCACATCTTGATTCTCCATTGATAGGCAAAACTTTCAGTGACTCACTTGGTTTCGTAAAGGTCACATCATCTTGTACAGTGTATGAGATCTTAGGCTAATACTTGTAGCCATTAGTAAACAAGTCTGTCTTGTGTATTTGAGTAGGTTTTCCTGGTGGCAGTCACTTGGCACTTTTCAGTGCAAGTAGGCGATTCTTTGGCTTAATTGTCATTGAAAAAGTTAAATTGAAAGCAAGAAGACTCACTTACAAGGCTTGTTAAGTCGTTCACTTTATTCACAGATTTCTAATAGAAACCCGCAGAATTTTCAAGTGTTTAAGGGTTCATTTAGCAGCCTTGCCCCCCCCCCCCCCCCCCCCCCCCCCTCCGAACAAACAGTCTGTCACATTGTGCATGACCACGTGTGAAATTTGTGTGAAATCTTAAGGCGAATATGTGTAACGACGAGATCGTTCTGCTTTAAAGAAGTGAAGCTGTACAAAGCCTTCAAACTCATTGATCAACAACTTGAGGAATTGTTCATGTGCCGGACTTGTAACGATTGCTACAGAGCCACATGTAGTGCGCCATAACTTCCTTTCAATAAAACTGCCGAAATGAATAATAAACCAGTTTTGCTCGGTCAGATCCCCAGTGCTCCCCCACCCTTTCTTCTTCTTCCCAACAGGTATGTAGACGAAAATGCATTTCTGCAGCTTTGTGTTCTACATCAGCAGCAAAGCCATTGACCTTCTTATACGCTTGCGAGCTAAATTATATAACTCATCATTTGTGATGGGGCCTCGCCAGTTTAAGTCTTGCTGCATAGGTGAGTGTGTGTGTGTGTGTGTGTGTGTGTGTGACACTATATAAATATCTATTTCATGCTTCTGTAATGATACAACAGAGGTCACTGTATCTTCAGCATTTATTTGTATGAATCGGTGGACATTTTGCCTCATGTGGCTCTTTTCAAGCATCTCAAATGACTTCTTTTTTTTTTTTTTTTTTTTTGCTAGGGGCAAATGCTGAAAATAGCATTGAGTAGTGTCTCCGTCCTGAAGGTTAATTCTCGCATCGTGGAAAGAAGCAGCCCAGAAGAACAACTCGGTTAGAAATATTTGCCCACAATGGGAAGCAGCAATGGAAAAAGCCATTTATCAGCGCAGCACATCACTGACGTAAAAGATTTGTTGCTAAGGAGAAAAGGTTTTTAAGTTGCAGCAAGTCAGATTATAGCGCAGACGAAAGGGCAGACGTTTTTACAGGTAGTTTGCGGTTTGTACCTCTCGTGCCTCAACACTGCTTCATTCAAATGTGAGAAAATGAAGTGATTTTTGCACAGAGCAGGTCATGCTGCAGGTCATGAGGTGAAAGTGGACTCCTGGTAGATGTATCATACACTGGTGATGTATGTACAGTACATGTTCTTGGAGGAAGAACAGGTCGGTTGCTAGGGGCAACACAGGGTTTTGTATGTGAGTGTGTGTGTGTATGTAGAAACAGTGATAAGTGATAATAACCAGAGATGTGTAATGTGACAGAAACCAGAGATAGATATGTGATTTGTGTGTTTGGGCTATAAATAGCTAAATGGCAACATGGGGTATTTTATGGTACAGTTTTTGTCTGTCTGTCTATCTTTCTGTTGATCAATCTCATCTTTTCTATCGATCATCAGTGGTTTGCTCTGTTAGTTTGCCTTAAAAACGGTCTATAAATCACTGCAGCGCCTCATTAGGTTCACGCTAGCGAGTGACTGTGTAACCGCTCATTTTTGGGATTTCAGCAAGTGCGACAGTTGACGAGAGTCACGATTTCCTTAACTTTAAGCGATTGAGGTTCAAACAACTGAATGATTTTGACCATGGTATATGAAACGCATGTCACAACATATTTTTCAGTTTTCTCTGGGTCAGCTTTAACTCCTTCCTGTTTTAACTTCCTGTGTACAGCTCAACCAAAAAAAATTAACCTTTAATGGGGTGTCATCTGATCCTATCAAATGTACAGTGACCTCTCATTAAACAGAAATGTTATGAAGAAAAATAGAGCTACGGCTGTTGGTTTATCTGGAGAGTGTTTGGTACTGTTAGCTTTGTTTAGCTAACATCTAAATACCAAAAAGCAACTTGGATTCAAAAATAAATGATCAAAAATCAACTTAAGGGCAAATAAAGTGTTTTATGTGGTAAATCACATGCTGTAGGTTACAATTTGGCCTTTACTGTATTTCATCAGGGCTGCAAGGGGACAGTACACAGACCTGCGCAACAAGCATGCTAGTTTGTATGTCAGAGTAAACAGACCGGCTACAAAATGTTTCTTTTTTTTTTAAACATTTTTTTTGTTTGTTAAAAGACCCTTTTCTGAATTACATCTACAAAACTACTAGCAATTTATTCTTTTGTAAAACATCAAATTGAGAGAATGTAAACGGGTCTGATCAAATTGAAACCATTTATGAACTTGGCTGATGCAGTAAGTTTAAGCAAATGTAGATTTTTGTATCTGGTTTAGGTTTTTTTTCCATTTCTAGGTAAAATCCAAACTGATCCAGAGATAATTGGCTGAACAGATACAGGTCATGATAATGGCATTTTGTTAGATTGAAAATGGAAAAAGAGCAAATGTAGACTTTTTGCTTTTTTTTTTTTTGCTTTTTTTTTTTCCAAAGCTCAGTGATTTTTTTTTTTCTGAGCATATTGGATGCAGACAGATTTTCTCCTTCCTGACCTAGGTTTATGCTAATTTTGTTGTTGTTCTTGCAAATTTCTGACGTCAAGCAGCGTCACACACACACACACACACACACACACACACACACACACACACACACACACACACACACACACACACACACACACACACCACAATGACAAACACATGGCCTCTGGTTTCAAAGCCAAACAAGGTGTTGATTGTAGATTGGGGGAGACAATGCTATGTTTTTCCTGCTCTATTTGTAGAAAGTCCTTCCTTTTCAAATTAGCTATGTCTCAGAAATTAGATTTGAGCTGAGCCCAAGTGTGTTTGTGTTTTTTTTTTTTTTTTTTTTGTCGTTGTTCAGGATAACGTCATGAATTTGATTTTTCACATCGTTCTTCCTTATAGGAACTAGGTGGAATTTTTTTTTTTTTTTGCCTTGTGGCTTGCAGGAATTTGCATGCAGTGTGACTTTACATCTCTATTAGATGCGTTTATAGTCTCATTTGGCTGAATGTAGTTCTGCAGGCTCCAGTGGTTATGGAGAGATAAAAAAAAATGTGTCCATTGCTTTCTCTTGTAGTTACGCTTGTCCTACATGCTGATACAGACATAAACATAATATCCTGTTAAATAAGAAGGCATCGAATATCCGTGTCTGTTATATAACTGCTCAGAGTGATAAAGCCTTATACTCTGTCAATTTCTTTTGTTTTAATAGTCACTGTAAATAAACCTTCTGTAATAAGTATTATCAGTTAGATCAGGGGACGGTTTGTGGACTCTTGACCATATGACTGTTGTACATATTTGTTTTTTTGACACCATTCTACATCCCTATTGGAATCCCTATTTGCTATTGTAATATCTCCACTCTTCATGGAAGTCCTTCCATTAGATTTCATAGTGTGGGCAGTTACTGATTTTGTGTCTGGGGTGCAATTCATCTGTGTTAAGTAGGATTGAGGTCAAAACTCTATATAGAAGCTCTTAAGATCAACCCATGTAAAGCATATCTTCATTGAGTCCATTTCATGCTGGAACAGATTTGAGTCTCCTATATTAAGTGAAGGAAGAATTCTATTGAATGTTAGAGGATCTAAAGATGTCCATTACGATTGTATGCCTCAAACTTTGGGGAAGAATCACGTATTGCGTTGTATCAGGAAGTCCGAATTGTCAGGTGTTCCAATACTTTGTAATACTTTTGTCCATGTAAAGTATGTTTTCCTCATTCTCATAGCGATGTCTTTTTAGGTTCTTTGCCTTTCTGTTTCCTCCTTAAAAGCACAGCTGTGGACTGATAGTTGAGGTAATGTGAGTGTACATGGTGTTCTATTCCAGCTGTATTCCATTCTTCTGCCTAGTTTACTTGGTAGGGAAAAAAACTTGAGTCAAGCAGTCATTTGTTTTTGTTTGCGTCAAAGGACGCAGGAAGTTTTGTTTAAAGAGAGGTGCTCAGGGTGTCGAAGATTGTTGTGTTTTGTGATTTGTCAGTCAAACTCATGATTAACCAAAATGTTTCTTCATTGACACGCCGTAGGAAAGCATGCTATTCATAAATAAGTAATTAGCATTACTTGCGTTTCTGGTCTTCTCCTGTACAGAAAATAGAAAGTAGTGAATGTCCCATCCATTTTTAAAACCTTGGAGTTTTTTTTTTTAACCTCTATTTTCCTGAGCAGGATTTTAACTAGATTTTGAAAAGCTGAAATAAAACAAGATTTTGGAGCAACTAAACATGTTCGATTTTGGAAGAGCCAATTTGGCCTGGTTTGAAGTTCCAGCATTTCCAGTTAATCTATCCAAGGCGTTGTATGGAGTTGAATGTCAAAACTTTCAATTTGAATTCCTCCACAATAAACTTGGTGATCCTTATTTTCATGAGCCTTACCTTTTGTACAGGGGCATTGCCCTAGACAACCATGTACTTTTCTAGATTTGTGGAAACTTTAATAATAAACTTTGTTACATCACCATAAGAGTAAGGATTGCTATTCATTACATTTTCTTTCCATTGAAAGATGAATTAAGGGCAATGTTCTTGTGATGTGAAATTATCAGATGAGTTGAATTTGAGAAAGTGCTATGCATTTTATGCTTTTCTATGCTGGATAGTGCATAGTGTTTTAAATGGATGAGCATATGGGTGTGGACAACTGATGGTGTTCTGCATAGTGATTCATATGTAACCCATGTTTCTGGAACAACTGGATTATACAGACAGGTGACAATGTAAATATAAAAAAAGGTCTTTCATGCAAGGTGTTGCCATACAACGAACTGCCAGGATAGCTTTATACGATATATATATATATATATATATATATATATATAATATATATATATATATATATATATATATACCGGTAATGTCTTCCTTCAACACCTTCTCCTTAGCCTTTCCCTTTTCCTCCTGCCTGGAACCTCCATCCTCAGTATTCTGAACCCATGAACCCCATGTCCCTCCTCTACACATATCCAAACCATCTCGAATCTAGCCTCCTACACCTTGTCTCCAAAAAAATCCTACATGCGCTATCCCTCTAGTAAACTAATTTCTTTCTCTGGTTTCCCCCACGGTCAAAAAACATGCACGGTAGGTTGATTGGCACCTTGAAAAATTGTCCCTAGTGTGTGAATTGTGTGTGTGTGTGAGTGTGTCCTGTGCTATATGGGTTGGCATTCCATCCAGGGTGTGTCCTGCCTTAATGCCCATAGACGCCCGAGGGAAGATCGGATATATAGCGGTAGAAGATGAATGATGATGAATGATATATGATATATATATATATATATATATATATATATATATATATATATATATATATATATATATATATATATATATATAGAATTCGGAGATATGAACTCTGCCACACAATAAAAATCAACAAACAGAGAAAATCTAAGTGAATCTAAGAAAATGTTCAAATTCTGTGCAGTAGATTTAGCAACACCGTAACCAGTGGGGGAAGCAATGATGCCTGCCAGCTATGGATTGTGGGTATCCGACAGGGTTGCGACGGGGTTTCCGGTCTTTATCTATTTCGTAAGTGGGGGGGCCACCTGTACTGCCTTATTCTTACTGACTTTCATTCCCCTTCTCTCCAGTGTGTATCTTCACCTCTCCAGTCTTTTCTCATCCTGCTCCTTTCTGTCACCACAAATCACAATATCATCCAAAAACATCATAGTCCATGGAGACTCCTGTCTGACCTCATACGTCAATCTGTCTATCACCACTGCAAAAAGAAAATGAGTCAGATCCTTGATGCAATTCCACATCCACCTTGAACCAGTCTGGTCTTCCTACTGCACACTGTCACACTGCCGTCACACTGTCTGTCCTCATACATGTCCTGCACTACCCTGACATCCTTCTCTGCTACGACTTCCTCATTCAATACCACAACTCCTCTCTATGAACCCTGTCATTTTATATTCATATATATTTATATTCATATTCATTCCTGTCATATTATAACCGTACATTTACAGCATTTAGCAGACACCCTTATCCAGGGCGATGTACAAAATCGCTTTAAGTCTCCATCTAAGAATAAATTAACTCTGATATGATCGATTTCTTAAGATACAAACAACTTTAAACTCAGTTGAGAGGTTTTTTTTTATGCCAAGACAGTGGAAAAGGAAGAAGTGTTGGGTAAAGTGTTGCTGGAAGAGATGTCACTTGAAGATGGCCAGTGACTCTGTTGTTCGGACGTCCAGGGGACGTTCATTCCACATCCTCAGTGCCAGTACAGTGAAGAGCCTTGAACTAAAAGAAGAGCCTTGAACTAACAGTGTACATTTTCTGTCTCCTCAAAAGAACTCAACACACAGCCATTCATTTCTAATCTACTGTCCACAAAAGTGAGTATACCCCTAAGTGAAAATGTCCAATGAGCCATTTTCTCTCCCCAGTATCATGTGACTTGTTACAAGGTCTCGGGTGTGAAGGAAAAAAAGAATTGTTGATCGACGTAAAGATGATGTAGGCTATAAGCTACAAAAGATGATGCAGGCTATAAGCAGCTTGCCAAGAACCTGAAACTGAGCTGCAGCATGGTGGGTCTAACGGGACATGTTCCCTTCAGGACAGGCCTGGTCATGGCCGACCAGTGAAGTGAAGTGAAGACCAGTGCATGTGCTCATCGTCATATCCAGGTTGTGTTTGTGGAAATAGATGTATTAGTGCTGCCAGCAGCGCTGCAGAGGTTGAAGTGGTGGGGAGTGAGCCTATCAGTGCTCAGACCATACTACACACGGCATCAAATCGGGTCTGCACGGCTGTTGTCCCAGAAGGAAGCCTCTTGCACATGAAAGCAGACAAACAGTTTACTGAAGACAAAAAGACTAAAGTCGTGGTTATTGTGTTCTTATGAGAACAAGATGCATTTATTTAATTCAGGTGGTGTTGAGCTTGTGTGGCAGCAAGCAGGTGAGGAACACAGACAAGTGTGTCTTGCATACAGTCAAGAATGGTGGTGGCTGTGTCATGGTCTGGGGCTGCATGAGTGCTGCTGGAACTGGGGAGCTACAGTTCATTGATGGAACTATTAATGCCAATATGTACTGACACATAATGAAGCAGAGCATGCTCCCTGCTCTTTAATACTGGGCAGACGCCCTTATCCAGAGCGACGTACAAGTAGTGCCTTAGGTCTCCATCTAAGAATAAATGAATTCAAGTGTGATTCATTACAAACTTAAGATAGAGATTAAGCATAGACACAGTTGAGGGATTTTTTTTATAGTTTCCTGGACAGTGAGAAGGAAGAAGTGTTATTTTGTGAGTTGTTGGAAGAGACGGGTCTTCAGTCGTCGTTTGAAGATAGCCATTGACTCCAGGACATCCAGGGGAAGTTCATTCCACCACCTCGGTGCCAGAACAGAGAAGAGCCTTGAGCTGATCTTACCTCTTCCCCTGAGAGAAGGTGGAACCAGGCGAGCAGTACTAGACGCTCTCAGACAGCGAGGTGTGGTACGGGAGGTGATGAGCTTTCTGAGGTAAGAAGGGTGCCGATCCATTTTTACCAGCATAGAGTTGCATTAGTCCAGTCTTGAGATGACGAGAGACTGAACGAGCACCTGAACAGCCTGTATGGATAAAAATGGTCGAATTCTTCTATTCCATCATGATAATGACCCCAAAACAACATATGACCACAACATATTGACACTTTGGGTCCAATTTGGACATTTTCACTTAGGGGTACTAACTCTGTACTTCAGTGATGAAAAGCTATGGTCAAATATTTACAGTATTTATCTTTGAGATACTGTTTATTATACAGTACAGTGCATTGCTTGAATATGTAGCATGTAACATACAGTGGATATCAGAATTCAACACCCCCATGCACCCCCATGTCTTGTTTATTTTCATCTGGAGGCTTTTCCAATTTTAATGTGATTTTATAGCAAGCAATTCAATTCAAGTGAGAAGAAAATAAACCTTTTAGGAAATAATCTTGTGTAACTTCATTAACTTAAAATTCATTAAAGAACATTTTGCTTGCATTACAGCACTCTGTCTGTCTGGGGAAGAGTCTGCCAACTTGGCACGTCTCGATTCGGCACATCTTGAATTTTGTTCTGCTCTACCTTGCAGAACTGCTTTAGATATACCAGATAGCAGGAAGATGTTCTGTACACAGGCCATGTGTATTTATGTGACCACATTTTGCCTATATTTATTTTCGTCTTGTTGATTTGAAGTATGACATTTTAAAGTGGAAAAAACTGACCTGTTTATTAATTTATTTTTTGTGGTTTCTGGTTGTTTTTTTTTTCTTCTCCCCACATCATAAAAATGTTCCATATTAACAGAGGTTATCCATCCTGTACATTATTTGTACATATAAATTCAATCATTCACTCAGCTCTCGTGCTTTGTGGGTGGAGCTGAATCATCCTGGATGAGACTACGCCCATTAAGGATATAGCTCTGAAGCTCCTCAAAAAAAATGCAAGAGAATTTGCCCCCAATTTCAAATAATTATTCGCTAGAATTATTTTTACATTTATACTTAAATTCGCCTATTTGTGTTTCTTGTAGCAAGCAGCAAATGTGTGTCATGTATGTACTTTTCCAGTCTCACAATATGTAACATACAGTGGGCCTTTCTGTGCATCATCTCACACACGCACATGCACATCCACACATATACAAACACACACACACACACACACACACACACACACACACACACACACACACACACACACACACACACACACACACAGCACAGCAGGAACACACACATGGCTTTGGTGACGCAGGCTGTAAATTTGGAAAGGAAGGCAACGGATGGCTGACCTGAACACCCCCCCCCCCATCATGTTCACAGTATCAGTGTGCTTTTATTGCTATCCATATGCGTGTGCATGTGTGTGTCTGCCCATACACTTGCCTCTATATTTGACCCCTAACCCAATCTATTCCCAATCTATATCTTGCCATTTGTTTCTGAGACATTTCTGAGAACTGTCTCGGTTTTTATGGCGTTTCAATGATCTCTGCTGCACCTCGATGTCTTTCTGCCTGTCAGTTATATATATACACTATAAGCCTGTGAGTTATAACTGAACATTTGAAGGTGTTGTGGGATTAGTGATGGTGTGGTTTGATGGTAATGTGATTGGGGGGTGGATTAACAGTGCTCCCCTAAACACATCTTATTTAATATTTGGGGTTAATCCCCTGTGTCATTAAAGAAGATGCATAAATTCTGAAGGTGACCAATCGTGTGTGCATGTATGTGAGCCTAACCATGTGCATATATCCACAGTTGTGGCGAATATATTTAATAAGCATAACCTTTTAAAGCAAAATTGTCTTAAATGAGAATGTAAATTTGCTTTTCTCACACCTGAAATATGCTGTACTTTTATATAAAAATGTCAATGTAATGCCACTTTTCCAGAGTCAGCTGACCCAGCTGTCTACGTTCTCTCTCTGTTATCCCAAAAAAGATTCATAGCCTGATCTTATCCTGTTGATCCACAATAAGGGGTCCAAAATTATATTAATACTGGGTAGGGAATTTCTTTTCCATGGATTCTACTAAGGTGTTTGAAACATTCCTTTGAGATTCTGGTCCAAGATTGCTCTTTCATAAAGTCCTCCCATTGTAACTGTTTTATGAAGCCTGGTCGACGTTTTCTTTTTACACTTGGTAAATTATTGTGCTGGAGGCAATCGGTAGAAGATGTCCGCCATGACTGGATTAACACACATTTAGCAACAACACACAAACATTGCTTAGGGCTAAATGCCGTAAATGTAATGTAAATAAGCTGCAGCATTCGTGCAGTTATTGATTAGTATTAGCAAGATAAAAGTGTCAAACAAAACATCCTCACACCATTACGCCTCCTCCACCAGCCTGGACTTTTGATACAAGGAAGATTGATTTATTCTTTATGATTTATCTTCTGCTGTGGCCCATCTACCTCAGTGTTTAATGTGCATTTCGAGATCTGTTCTCTTCTGTTCACCACATTATTTGAGTTACTGCAGCCTTTCTGTCCAATCTGGCCGTTCTTAGTTCATCTCCCTCAACAAACGTGTTTGATTTGTACAGAGCTGCTTCTAACAGCATGTTTTTGCTGGAGGTGGTTCTTTATAGCACAATTCTGAGTAATCTCAAGCAGTTATAGAGCTTCTGGTCTGTAATGAACCATTTTATTTGTCGCATTTCATAATGCCTAGGCTTTGTGTAACCTCACTGGTTCTGATGATGGACATTACACAATTACACAATTGCACGTTACATATACAGGTCAGGTGCTATACATTAATAGTCCTGAAGAAGTACTATTTTATAAGATTTTAGCCGGTCAACTACAGAAGAGGCTTTTAGTGTGTCAGGTGTTTCATCCTTTTTTCTCTCTTTTCCCCTTTGTAGAAATAGTGAACAACATTGCTGTAGCCTGAATTAAAACAAAGTGAAAGCCTGTTGTTTAAAACAAACGGAACACCAATTTGTTTATTGTGCTTCATTTATTCTTAAGAACCAGATTTAAAGCAGGATGTGTTTGTGTGTATGAACTTTTCCTATTTATACATACACATCATAAGACTGGAGAGGGAAGAAGTAAAGAAAGATGGTAGTGGTGGTGGTGGTGGTGACCTTTTTGTAGTCTTTGTCTCATACATGCATCACTTAGTGTGTGTGTGTGTGTGTGTGTGTGTGTGTGTGTGTGTGTGTGTGTGTGTGTGTCAGTTCAAGGTTTAACAGAAGAATTGCTCTACTATTTATTTATTTCAAAGAAAAAGAAAGCTTAAGAAAGGGTTCTGCTTGTAAATCAGTATATTAAATCCTATATAGAGTGTTATTGAATTGGGGTGTGTGTGTGTGTGTGTGTGTGTGTGTGTGTGTGTGTGCAGTACACGTGAACACCTATATTTGAAGTTTTTACACCTATACAATAAGAACAGGAAATGAGTGGGCTAAAAAGAGGAAGTGTGACCAGCGCGTGATTAAGCAAGAGCACTGACTCTCTTCAACTCTTCCTTCCTCTCTCTCATTCTGCTGCTTTGTTCAGTTTTCTTTTTTGCTGTGCTACTTTTCCCCCCCAACCTTTGTGTTTTTTTTTTGCATTGTCTTTTCCCTATATCTGTTTTCTTTTCCTTGTTGCATCCATTTGCAGTCGTTGTGTTCACGCATCACAACTTCGTCAGCGCATCATCCATTTTGTTAATGTTTTCAGAGAAGAGAACGAGTACATCTTGTGATTCCCAGAAGTAGAAGGGAATGTGCTTTTAATTTCAACTTGATCCCTAGTCAGACATATTAAACCCAATAATTCATTAAGTACAGGAACTAATAAAAGACCAGACGTGACTGGGGAAATAGTTTAGGGTTAAAGTTTTGAGGAGTCCGTGTCAGCTGGGCTTTTATTTCCCGCTTGAAATCACTTTTCGGACCTCATCTGAGCTAAAGTCAGCATTTTCCTTCCTGGTGTTCTATCACATTACTCTAAGCGACACATAGGACATAAAAATCATGGTGCGGTGTGTAAGTAAGCGAAATGTGGAGGCAGGGCTGGGTTTCCTTGGGTGAACAAGAGAGGAAGTGGGGGATGCGACTGTTTTTGATTATTCTGCAAAAGCACAGGAAATCTCCCCTCCGAGAGAGAAGGAGAAAAAAATGGCAGTGGGCGTTGCTCATTCTCCCACTTTGTGCTATTGTAGACTTTGCATTTTCCTTATATCAGATCTGTACCTATGAGAAATCCTATTCCATGTTCATGATCCTGTCAAACAACAATGTGGAGTTCTCTGCATGAGGAAATGATATTAGCATGTCAGCATGTTTTAGGGCGGAACTGTGAGGAAGTGTTTTCACATTCATCTATGATGCACATTTATTATTTGTATGTGTATGTGTTTGTGTGTCTCTGTCTGTCTGTCTATATGTCTCTATCTATCTATCTATCTATATATCTATCACTATCTATCTGTGTGTGTCTGTATAGATAGATGGATTGTGTGTGTGTGTGTGTGTGTGTGTGTGTGTGTGTGTATATAGGGGCACGGTGGCTTAGTGGTTAGCACGTTTGACTCACACGTCCAGGATTGGGGTTCGATTCCCGTCTTGACCATGTGTGTGTGGAGTTTGCATGTTTTTCCCGTGCCTAAGGGTTTTTTCTCCGGTTTCCTCCCCGGTCCAAAAACATGCACGGTAGGTTGATTGGCACCTTGGAAAATTGTCCCTAGTGTATGAATGTGTGTATGAATGAATGCGTGTGTGAGTGTGTGAGTGCCCTGCGATGGGTTGGCATTCCATCCAGGGTGTATCCTGCCTTAATGTCAATAGACGTCTGAGACAGGCACAGGCTCCCCGTGACCCGAGGGAAGATCGGATATTGCGGTAGAAAATGAATGAATGAATGTATGTATATGTGTATATATATACACATACACACACACACACACACACACACATTCACTTTAACGGTACTAGTTTTATTAAAGCGGCGTGCATTACTATGTGAGTGATTTGCTCCTTCACTCTGTGTTGTGTTGGCGAATGAACAAGACGCTGGACAACAAAGATTAATCACAATGTAATATTTGGATCTGTTGACAGCCCTTTTATTTGTATATTTATATATAACTTTCATTCCACTTGAGTTTGCATTTTTCCAGTGTATTCATGCATTCCTCTGTGGATTTAATTTTTTCTCTTCCCCCATTTTTTCAATCTCTACTGCCTATTGTTCATTCTCATTGCTTAAATGCCAGCACATTTGAACCATATCAGGAGCTTGGCGAAGTAATTTAGTGAAGCAGAATGACTATTTGAAACAGGGCCAGCATGGATCATGTGTGCTGGTGCTGTTGACCTGCTGTTGTGCGAAAATGTGGCCTGCGCTGTTTTTAAAGAATGTGTCTCTGTTATCAGTCACAAGTGTCAGTGTAGGTCATTCATATGAAAGAGACGTATATGAGAGAGGAAGAAAGAAAGAGGCGCATGGCGAAGAAGGAAAACACGGGGTGAGAAAGATAGACAAAGAAAGAGAGAGGCTGAAATTGACAGAGATGGATACATGAAAAGAGAAATCTAGAGACAGAACCCCGAAAAGAGAAAGTAATACAAACAACGAGACAAAAAGGAATGATGATCAGTGCTATTCCCAGCCTGACACATTAAAGGGCATGGAACCATTTTGTCAAGATCATAGCATCGCGGTCTCTCGTTAAAGATGCAAAGCAAAAAGAGGTTTGAGGTTTGAGGCTTGAGGTTTTCTCTTTCAGACAGGAAGCACTTGAGAGACACAGATCATTGTTAATAAAAATAATTGTATTGACTGAGTCTTTGTCATTTTTTTTTTGTTGTCTGCTAGCAGATTTAGTACTCTGGCTTGAGTGCTGGCACATCACATTCGGTCACCAACTTCAACCTACATAATGAGCTGATCTTGGATTGACATGCTCAATACGCTCCACACACACTTTCTCTTTTTCCTTGAACTAATGTTTACTAATGTATTTATTTTCTCCACGGAGGTTGTTCAAACATTTATCTAATAAACCCTGAACAGCAAACAGTCTTCCTTTTGGAAGGCTATATTGTCAGCTGAATTCTATACATATAGAAGTTCCCCGGCCATATCAATTGTCTTGGGTATAGGTATAGGTAATAATGTTACATATTTTCCTTATAATTTTACTGTTTTTAATTTTTCTTTTTCTCTTCCAGAGACTGTGCTCCGTATTCAAAGTCAGCAAATTAAGTCAAACAATTACGTCAGTATTTGCATAGCGAAAGAGCTCAGTATTTAGACCAGGTTTACGCAGGAACCCCACTCAAATTTCTAGTTGGCTCATTTAGATTAGTAAAATGACCTGTGGGCTTCCGAGTATTAAAATGTCTTTTAATACATACGTAGGTGCAAACGTAGATTGGACACCAAGAAAGTGGTTTTCTTTTGTTACTGTACTTTTTTTTTTTTTTTTCTTGTATCATGTTTTTAGTATTATATATATATATATATCCCTATATATATATATATATATATATATATATATATATATATATATATATATATATATATATATATATATATATATATATATATACACGCTTGACAAGATTATCTCCACAGTTCACAGTGTGCTCCTGTAAGAATAGAACACTCTTTCTTTATAAAGGTATTGTATGGCTGGAGACTGGGACTGGGATAATTAATTCAGCTACACATACTTTCGATACTTAAATACATTCAAAAGCAATTACTGTACTTTTTACTTTTAGTAGTAATCTGACATTTTTCTAAAGGAAGGTTTACGCAGTGAAAGTTTCTCAAGCAGAAAGGATTTGAATTCCTTTATTGTGCCTCCATCACTAATTAATCACATATTTTTGGATTCCGTCCCTAATTTGGTAAACCGCTATTTTAAAGCTGAAGATGTTCAAGGTTATGAAAATATCCCCCCACCCGTGTCATTTCCTGGGTGACTCGAGATTATAGCCCTTCCCTCCAAACGAATGGTTTTATTAATAGTAAAGGCTTTGTAATTAGGATGAGCTTTTTTCCCGCCTCTCCATCTTCTTTATTATACGGGGAATGGGTATAAGTGGGTATAACCCTGGCGAAGGCATTATGAGCCATTATGAGAGGTATTTCTAGGAAATTGGATCTAAATAATTGACAGGGTCCTTGTGTTCATCGATTATAACCTCCAGGTTTAAATCCATATCTGGCATCAGGATCAAGGTTGAGACAATTTCTCATGCACTCGCTTCCCATTTTTACTTTTTCCATTTAAAAATCTAATATATTGTGGATCTCATATCCTCTTAGTTACAGTTGTCCTGGAATGAATTGCATGGAATTATACCCTATATGGACAAATGTTTGTGAACATGCGACCAAAAGGTTCTGTGAGCATTTCATCCCCCGTTTTCTGTTATAATAACCTCCAATTTTCTGAGAATTTAATTTATATTCCTTCGTCAGTTACTGATGTCGTGTGAAGAGGCCTGAGGCCGTTTCACATATATATTTAGTAGGTTTGTGGTCAGAGCTGTTCTAAGTCTATTCACGATGTTCCCCTCCAACCTTTCTTCATGGAGCTGGTTTTGTGCACAACATTGTCATGTCAAAATTTAATGCTGATTCATCCAAAGCCATACGTCTGTAACTCTCTGGGAACAGTGCGAGGAAGGTTTAGATACACTAGTCGGGTGTCCTGATACTTTTGTCCTTATGGTTAAGTGTGCTTGTGTTAACTAGAACCTGGGGATGTTGGATAAACTCCTGGTCCTGATTAAACTCAATTCACTGTGCATCTGTACTTGTGACTTTTATTGTATAGAAGTTACATATTGACAAACAAGGCGTGTAGCGGTTTATAATCTAATAGAATAATATCATAAGGCGGATACGATTGCATACGTGCTATAGATTTTAGGAACAGTGCAGTTAATCTGTTGAACTGTAGATTTATTTTTACGGTATTCTTTTTCCATTGTGAACTTCATTCATCAGGAAACTACTGTAAACCAATATGACATGTACGTAGCAACAAGTGTGAGGAATGTGCGCTTGTGCCCCGTAGGTTTAACAAATTAAACGGATAACAAATAATGTTGTAAATACAAAATGAAACTGGATAAACTGTGTGTGAAAAGAGACAGAAAGAGCGAGGGAGAGAATCATGAAGGAGTCATAAATTACATTATGTTGCTTAACAGTTATAAATGCCTTTTAGGTCTCATTGGATGACTTGTATGGGAATTGTTGAACATGCGAAGTGGGCGTGTGACACAACACACACACACACACACACACACTTATACACATGTACAGTATCTGTAACATTGCAACACTGCATGCAATAACACAGATGGTGTCTCACTGACATACACACACAATGTGCTCATCGCTTGTTTGACATATTCTCTCTGTCACACTCTCTCTCTCTCTCTCTCTCTCTCTCTCTCTCTCTCACACACACACTCGCACACACTCACTCACTCACACACACTTACACAGACACACATACATAGAGGTTCTGATGCATGCTCCTGGTTTTGAAAGTTGAAGATGTTTCCTCAGTCTGCAGTTTCCAACAAGTCTGTCAGTTTCCCTCTCACTTGCACTTCACGCTTTTGTGCGAGTGTGTGTGTGTGTGTGTGTGCAAGCGCACAAGTGTATTTTTGTGTGCGCGCCTATCAGATGTGGTCAGAGGAGTTTCAGAAGAACGCTAGCAGCCAGAATGTGCAGTTAATGCAGATCTAAAAACACCGAGGCAGAATTATCCGGTTGTTCTCCTAATCAATATTCAAAATACCAGTCAGCTGCAGCACAAATCCCCATAGCACTTAATGACAACCTCTCATGTGTGGCTTGTAGGGGGCTGTATGTTTGTGCTAGTATTTGAATATGTATTTTTGTGTATTTATGTTTGACTTTTGTGTCTTAATGTGCATTACTTGTATGTTTTTGTGAGTATGTGTGTGTGTGTGTGTGTGTGTGTTTGTCTTTGGATCTTGATGCTGGTGTAGATGCTGTGTGAATGTTTGTGTTTGAATGCCTTTTGATTTCATTGTGTGTGTGTGTGTGTGTGTGTGTGTGTGTGCGTGCAAGTTGCACATTGGCAGCCTTTTCATTTTTAAAGACCAGATCTCCTGACGCAGATTTTAATCTCCAGTAATAATGCTGAGAATTCAGCGTGTGATTGTTATTATGGAAGTGTTGGCCATGCGCTCGGCGTAAGAACGGAACGGGTGCGGACGCGCACGCGCGCGCACACATGTCATTGTGGCAGTCGATCGTCTCTGTGTTTTTTATTCAAAGTCAACTTTGTAGAAATGTGATGCTGAGTATGCGTGCAGAAGTAAGGTCGATTGTGTGTATACACTAAAGTTTTCTTATCAAGCTAATAATGTGACATTCCTTATATCTTCTTTTTCCGAATCTTTCAAAGCTATTAGGAACATTGTCTCAAACATACTAACAACCGCGACAGTGTGAAGTGCACACGCAGATTTACAGCTTGTAGGTATCTGGACATTAATCTTAATGTGGTTCTGTGATTCAGTGGAAGAGTTTAAATGATGAGTGGTAGTACTTATTGCGTATCATATTCAGGTTTTAATAGGTGTATTAATGCTTTTTTTTCCCTCCCTGCTTCTGACGAAGGTGTAAAGTTTCCACTTGAGTAGATGGAGACTTTGGTTTCTTTATAAAGCTTCTCTTGTCAGGGTTGAGCTTGTGCTGTTTCGTTATTACTACTCTTGGTCAGAAACCAAACTAAAACTTTCTCCGGAATTCTGTGTTGCTAATCGGTGTCGGCCAAACACACTGCTAGCTGCGTGTGTGTGTGTGTGTTGGGTGTGCGTGTAAGAGAGAGAAACCCAGTTCTGTCTGACTTTTTCACCTCTATAATAACTAGGTTGTGGTGGTTATATGATGTGTATATACCTCCCTTTCCTTCTAGTCTCTCTTCTTTCTCATTATTTGTCTGTGCATCACTTGCTCTAGCTTTTCTCAGCGTCCTGTCTATCTACATTTGTCATGCTCGTTCATCCTACATCTCTCTCTCTTTGTGTCAATCTGTCTTTCTTCACATTGATCTCTCGCTATCTGTTTCTCACTATTATCTCTATCTTTCTGTATGGCTCACCCTCAGTTTTCTACCTCTCTCTGCCTATCAGATTCTCTCTCTCTTTTTCTGTCTCTCTTCTGTTTTTTTTTTCCATCCCATCATTTTTATTAATGCCACTCTTCACTAACTATCTTCATGTTCTCTTTCTCTTTCTCTCTCTCTCTCTCACAGCCTTAATAAATGGATCTTCATTTGGCCCCTCATCACCCTACTCAGATTAAATTGGGAAAATGAGACCCTGATTGATTTTCTTTCCCGCAGATGGGTTTTGCTGTTACTTTACCCAGACATGTAGGCACTGTGTGTGTGTGTGTGTGTGTGTGTGTGTGTGTGTGTGTGTGTGTGTGTGTGTGTGTGTGTGTGTGGGAGTGTGTGTGTGTGTGTGTGGAAAAAATAAAAGTCCAGACAGAAGCAAGAGTAAGTATATAATAGTGTGGAATAGCTTGCAAACGTATTGGAGGAAGTCAGAGACATAATGAGGTGAAAATAGCAATGTGAACAATTTACTTTCTAACATTCTTTAGCAGTTAGAGCTATGAGGCTGATGTGTCTAATAAGAAAGGATCTATTGGTGTGTATATATAACATACTTTTACACATAAGCTATGCTCACTACACTACCACTACACATACTAAACAATCACACACATTTGTGAGCTCACGTATGTAGAAGATGGCTCAGAGCTCGTACGCTCCCCTGTAGCTGTTATGTAGTAGATCACTACGTGAAAAGACTATGAAATGAAAACAATTCAGATCTTGTGAAAATATTCCATATAGGAGGATGTTTTTGGAACACACCATTCCAAATTTACTCCCCATTTGTGAATATAATAATTGCCATGATTTTTTAAAAGCATGATTTTACAGATTTATGCTCATCCAAATGCAATGGGTATAGTTGGAGATGGGTATCATTTTTAATTTTATCGATTCCGATTATTAGCGATTTGCAGTTTCGATTCCAAACCGCAAATGCTTAGCCATTTTGGTTGTTACACCTTGCTTGCAACATATTAGTTTATTACAATAATCACACCTAACTTTGTCTTCGGTTTTTACCAAGTGTAGCCACACTTTTGAGTACTTCCCTCGGTCTGTCTTCTAAACTGATGTTTAGATTATCACATAAGGTCCTGGCAGATTGTACAGTTGGAAGGTCCTGACAGATTGCCAAGTGAAAGAAAAAGGCATCAATGAGGAATCGAAATTTAAATTTTAAGGTAAGGTGATAAGAGCTGAGATCTTCCTCTCTAATCCATGTACTGTGCCAGAATCTTCATGGAGCTTACTTTGTGCATTGGAGTATGGTCAGTCTGGAACAGGTTTGGGTCTTTTAGTTTAAGTAAAGGAAAAATCTATCACTACTGCATCCATAGACATCCTATACAATTTTGTGGTAACAGTTTGGGGAAGAACCGCCCCTGGCTGGAAGTTTTTTTTTGTGTCCTATGATTGAGATGGCAGTATAGGTTCTTTTTCTGTGTCATTTGTTTCGTGTAAATGACATTGAAAATTACGTATGCTTTCTTAATTAACCAATGTAACCAATGTCCAAAGCCTCAATGTATTATAAGACAATCCTAATAAGTCCACTAGGTTAATACTTATGCACTGCAACTTCACCTCCTCATCATTTGTGTGTGTGTGTGTGTGTGTGTGTGTGTGTGTGTGTGTGTGTGTGTGTGTGTGTGTGTGTGTGTGTGTGTTGTGTGTGTGTGAGCCTCTGTTGAATGAAGTCCCTCTGGGTGCTGTGTACTATCCACGATGTTCTGTTTGACAGGGCATTTATCACAGCAGAAGAACGCTACATTCATTTGAGGCTGAGTGTCTGTGTGCATTCAAACTCACTAATATTTGTATTCCTTTTTGGCACCGAGACACAGATCTGTATGCGCTTGTGTATGTTATCATTCTGCATTTATAAAAGACAGAGCCAGGCGTCTGGCCAACCCCGCAGCGAAATGCGATCATCACGACGATTCCTTGTTGAGCTCAAAGCAGCGCCCCACAGAATATTTAGAGGTTAACCTGCAGCTACTTGTTCTGTAATGCTCAGGTATCCTAGCGCGCTCACACACACACACACACACACACACACACACACACACACACACACACCACACCACACACACCACCACACAACAACACTCTCAAAGCCAGGACTTTATGCCAGGTTTTGTTTGTTCAACTGAGATGTGTGTGTTCAGCTGATTCAGGATACAGGACAAGCTGATTAAACACAGCCACATGCCTTTAAAGTGAGCTACACAGTGATGCTGTTGACAGCGGTGTATAGTAACATGTGGGTAATAAAGGTGTCTGGATAAATAAGAGAAGCTGCTGTTCTTTTTTTTGTATACTATGTGAGCTATTAGCCTTCATTACGGTATCTTCAACCGCACTGTTTTTCTATTCTATTATTATTCGGTTTAAATCTTTGTCTCTCCATCTCACTGAAACACACACACACACACCATATGGAGAATATCACAGATTTGGTTTGTAGGGTCGATGTGTTTTGGAGACGCTTAGGGTCAACGACATGTTTTGCTCCATGCTTACAAACTCACTCTCGCTGTGTGCTAGCTCTTGTGGGTTTTTTGGTTCTCGTTGTTGTCATAGGAACGCAGGGGGAAAAATGTGTAGCTGCCATGACGACCTAATAAAAAGTATGTTTAGGTGAGTTTTAGACGAAAAGTGGATAGCGCAAGAAAAGTTCTTGTTCACACTGTCTCTGTTTGATCTCGTACACAAACACACACACACACACACACAAATCGGCATATATTCTTCCATTATTATTGATGCAATTTATTTTACACAGTCTAAAAAGAAAGAAAAATCTTTAAAAAAAATAATAATAAATATTGAAAAAAAAAAGTTCCTTATGGTAATCGGATTCATTTACCAAAATGGTCAGATATTCCTCTCCATATGCTAATGTAATGTTCCTACTTAGGTGCTATAGTTAAGATTTGTTTTGTTAGATTTCTTTTATTTTCAAAGAAGAAAGACAACACAGATTTGTGTTCAGTATAAGAATTGGGTGTAATCAACATGTGTGAGGATAATATTTTTCTTTTATTCTCTCTATTCTCTCTCTCTCTCTCTCTCTCTCTCTCTCTCTCTCTCTCTCTTCGGCATGACATTTGCACACCTGCATTGCCAAACCATCAAGCGTACGGAAACATAACAGAAATAATTCATTCAGAAATCATAAGCTATATTGTAATATAACTATAATAACAATATAAAAAACTAGAGATAAATCTCTCTAGTACATACATAGCTCCTGTCAATAAGTCCATCATGACTAGCACTTTCATCTTTCTTTCTCAGTCTCTCCCACTCACCTCATTTATCTCCTTATCTTACCATTGTCTCTTCAGATCTTTTTATAAAATCCTGTTCATTTATGTTGTTCATTTAATCAGATCCCTCTCTTATAGCAACCCCCCACACACAATTAATTCAGGCTCTTTGTCAGATCTCCATGTCTGCACCACTCTCCCTTGTTCTCTCTCTTTTTTTTCACTCTGCTGATGAAAGTTTAAAGCACTATTAAAGTCTGTCAGACTACTGGCATTCACTAATGAATACATTCTCATTAATATTGAATTTTCAACAACAGCCATGGAGCAAGAGCCAGGGAAAACCATGTGTAGACAGACAGACACACACACACACGCACACACGCGCGCGCGCGCGCGCACACACACACACACACACACGCACAGGGTAGGGAATTACTCAGCTTGTCAGTTGGTCCGATATAAAGTTTCAGTAAATCACACCCGTCTGTAGTCATTTCAAAACTTAGGATGGATTCTTAGATTATCCACTCCCATAACTGACTTATTTTATGCACATCTCTGAAGTGCTGACACTGCAGTGAAATCTTTGCTGCTAATGCTAAGCTATGTTTATGATTATGTTAATATCTTTTGTTCAAGTGCTTTTAAGGTGTGTAATTGTTTTATTTATTTATTTATTTTTGAAAAGCTTTGAACTCATAAGCGTTTTACTCTCATACTTCAACGCAGACTTTCTTGCTAATGTCATGGTAATGTTTATTAGCTTGCCATGGTAAGCTTGCCTTGGTCAGACCAACCAAAAAATGTTATAGCTGATATGTAACATGTTTTATCATCAACAGATCTATGTTTTATAAATGTTTTCATTCCAAAATATAAATCGGAAAGAACTAAGAACACTACAGCTTGTCATTAGCTTATTATTAGCTTGTTATTTCTTGTAGATACAAGCAGGGATCTTAAGCCGTATGTTTTCGTTAATGTATATACACAATTGTAAGCCCCTGATTTTTCCAGCCATTTGTGGTTCCTCCACATAGCCGGCACACACAGTTGTATAGGATGTCTTTGGACATGGCATTAAATTTCCCCTTCGCTTCCCTTCCCAACCAGGAGACCCAAATCTGTGTGACAAAATGACAAAACGCTTGTGCACAAAGTGAGCTATATGAAGATGTGGTTTAGATGGTTTGAAGTGAAAGATCTCGAGTGGCCTACTATAGAGATCTGACCTCAATCCTTTCGAGCACCTTTTTAAGCACTTTTACTAATACTGAATAAGCACAAATCTCCATAACCAAAGTCTAGCTAACTATACCACAATGGTCAGGGTTTAATTTTCGTTAGCACTGGCAATGATTTGCTTGTATGTTGATTATGATTGACGCGACCTCATACTTTTCACGACCTCATAGTTTTAGAATAACGTTTTGAGTAGCAATATACATTGAGAGCTGTGGTAAGAAATTTGATTCAAGTACTAAACTACGTAATATTTGTCGGGACTGTGGAGGAGTTAACCTTCAAACTCCCAAGGATACTTTACTGTGTCATCCTCAAGCTTCCTCTTTTCTGTGGACAATTAGCAATGTGTGACTAAAGCTGTATGTTTTAGGTTATAGCCTAGTCATGCTACATTTAAGGGCACCTTGTGGACAGAGATAAGAACTGCAATATCATTTGAAGCTCTTAACCTAGCTCACGTGTGGAAAAAAATTGACATGAAATCTGGCCAAAATATTTATTTTGGCTCAATAAGTTTACACACACCAACCTGAATCAATAAACTATACTATACTACCCTACCATGTAAACCACAGTAGGCTTGTTGTTTAAGCTGAAATTTGAGCATATTTCTAATTTCATAAGGTAGTGACAAATGACACAAATAATATATATATAAATAGTAAAAGTTTATATATATTATTATATATATATAATATTATATATATATATTTTATATATATCTGTAAACTTAGTTATAATACCTATCCCAATCTATAATACTAGATTTTTGAACCCCCCTCCCCTATAAACATAAATATAAGAATACATTTAGCTTCTAGATTATCTTATCCACCCTTATATTATTTATTAGTATCATTATTCTCACTATTTATTATATTATTTTCTATGACCCTTCCCATCCCACTAGGATATATAGATAGGATATATATGGGTCATAATCAATCCGTTATATAATTAATGTGTCATATACACAGTGTAGTGTAGATAAGTCAGTCAGTGAAGGCTGGAAGTGTGAGGTTAATTGAGATGATGAATGAGTGAATCCTCACCTCCTAAGCCATCTTTAAAGGTTTAAAAAACCACACA
This sequence comes from Kryptopterus vitreolus, assembly GCA_030449085.1. Lineage (NCBI taxonomy): Eukaryota > Metazoa > Chordata > Actinopteri > Siluriformes > Siluridae > Kryptopterus > Kryptopterus vitreolus. Next base: position 11,352,122 of record JACRUU010000017.1, on the reverse strand, counting down.
TGCAAACACACACACACGCACCATTTATTTTCTTCTTTATTCTGTGTTGCAGTGCATGTACAGGTAGCTTTTCTGTCATGGCACTATGCTAGAATGACATCGACAAAGAGGTCCCTATGACAGCTAATTATCTAAGAAAGGGGAGGAATAAAGATAAGAGATTTGTGTGAATTATGGTTAGAAGAATGCAAAGTGGAAGGTAAAATGTTATGGAGCATGGTGGGTGAGGGGTGCGGGGGGGGGGGGTGCGGGTTTGGGGTCGGGGGATGGTGTTACTTTCTCACTTGTTTAATGTGGAAAGCTTGGCAGGGAATGTGAAGTTTTCTCACCACAGCTATTTCTACCCCTCACACTGCATTACAATCAGACACGTTACAACACATACACGCCTCTCTCTCTCTCTCTCTCTCTCTCTCTCTCGTCACATAATCAAGATCTATGCTCCTCTTTCCAAATTTCACTGTCATGCTTTATTTAGAAAATCAGTGCGAACTCCAGCAGTCTCGAGCTCGAGCATCTGTAAAATTTACTCAAACCTGAAATTGTATATTTTAGTTTCCAATAAGTTTATCTAAACTTTTCTTGTTCTACTTTGCAGAGTCTTTAAGAAGTCCAGTCCCAACTGCAAGGTATTTTTATTTATTTATTTTACAAAATGTGTGTGTGTGTGTGTGTGTGTGTGTGTGTGTGTGTGTGTGTGTGGTGTGTCTTTGTACATATGGCTCTTCAGATTTTCTCTGTGGACCAGTTTTACTGTGTATCTCTGTCTCTCTCGCTTTACGTTATTTAGACCTTTTGTGTATTTTAACTGTCCTGCATCAGTGTCTCCTGTGTGTATGTGTGCACATGTGTCTACAGGAAGGGTGTGGAGTGGCTCTTGGTCAGTTTTGAATGATTCACACTTTTTGTTGTATAACTCTGTTGTTTGTTGTTGCTTGTGTCGGTGTGGTGAATTAATCCTCACAGTGAACTTTAACCCAGACTGATTTGTTTCTAATTTAAATGCTTAAGTGGTATCCAGTGACTTGTTTTTCTTCCCCTTAGCTTACAGTCTACTTGGGCAAAAGGGACTTTGTGGATCATCTAGATCACGTGGATCCTGTTGGTGAGTCTAAATGGGGGGGGGGATATGGTATCTCATGTTATTGGGTTTGGAACGAATGGTCTTTTTGTAAAACACCCTTGACACCTTGTCAATTAGTTCCCCGGATATGGCAAAGGTTACTTTCCAAGACCTGTCGCGATATGACAAAAAACCTGATGTATTCACGTAAAAATCTGTTTACGTATTTACATTTTTTGTCCTAAAATTATTTATAAAACATCTGGCAAACACTTGATTAAGCTGCCGTTTGGAGAGACTGTCCTGGGAATCCTGGACATATGACTTTATACACTACATAAACTTTATGGACAGAAGTTTGTGGACTGCTTACCATAAACTTACTCTGTGCTTTATGAACATCCTATTCCACATTGCAGCCCAATTTGCCGTTATTATAATAACTCTTGTGGGAAGATGTTTCAATAGATTTGGAGTACGATTGTGGAAATTTATGCTCATTCAGGTGGTTGGTAAATTCAGTTGCTGATGTAGGTTGATAAGTTCTGTGGGGTTTTTGTTTTACCTTAAAGGTGCTTAATAGGATTGAGATCCGATTGTTTTAATGGCACTTACTTTGTGCATGTGGTTTTATCATGCTGGAACAGGTCTCTTAGTCCAAGTGAAGGGAAAATGCAATGCATCCAAAGATGACCTACCAATTGTGCGCCTCTAACATTGTGGGAATTGGTTTAGAGAAAAATCTCAAATGATGCATTTGTCCATATAGTGTATATGGCTTGTGGTGCATGAGCGATATTTATACTTGAATATTAGTTTATCTGGCCTCCCAACAGAATAGTATTTGCCCTGTCATCCTAAAATCAAGATTTTCCAATATTTGCATTTCCAGAGACATCTGTGGAATCTAAAAAGGAATAACAGTGAGACAAGTCAGTCACTGCTATCTGTGAACTTATGCATGCCTAAAAGGATATTGTTTTCCTCAGTGTGTGTTATGATGCCATGAGACAAAAAATCAGCAGGAGAAGTCTTGGATAGAACATTTCCAAATTGAATTGTACTAGCAAATATAAATGTCCAAAAATGGTTTATTATTTTAATCTGCATTCAGAGCCAGTGTGAGTCTGCAGACTTTGTTAGTCGTTTGGTATCCTTTACAGTCATCACCAGCGCTTTAGCAGGACATGTTCACATTGTTCCTCACGTATGATATTGTCTGGCATTGGTATAAATGAAAGGCTTTATTTTCCTCAACACCTCTTCTCGTCACCTGCGTGTCTCTTGTTGTTGTCATGGTAGCGAATCTAAGAAGACACCAATTTACTTGCATTACAGAGATATGGACGTTTCATTAATGACGTTGATTATAATGTATCTGACGGTGCAAGCGCGAGTTGGAGTTCTGAATCTCCTCATCTTTTTACGAGGTGATTGTTGTAATAGTTGGCTCCTTCAGTCAAACACTGTGCCAGTGTGTGTGCACTTATTCAGGGCTTGGAAACAGCAGGTATTTGTGTGAGCACAGTTTTATGTAGCCGAGTGCAATTTGGGTATGAGTAAAGAAGCATTGCATAGACGTGAACAAATGTGTTTAATTAAAGTTTTTTCTATCTAGTGTTGTATAATTTAATTTCATTTTAATACACCTTTTAACAGCTTGATGTTTGGCTTGTAATGTGCCTCTTATAATGTGATAAGGATAAATGGGTTTGCACACTAGCTGTACAGTCAAACATTTGTCATGGGTCATGGGTATCTCAGAGTGGTGGCCTCATTTACTATTCTTTTTTTTTTTTTTAAATAATTGAAATTCTGATGGAATCAGTCTGACCTAGACCTTCAGTGATGAAAAATGGTGTAAAGAAAAAAACAAAGCTGCCCATGCAAAGCTAAACACCTTTGCTCACATTATAGTTGCCCAGAATGAAACTCCTCAGGCCAGAACAAACACATGATTTTGTTAAATATATGATAAGTAAAGTCTATGGTTGAAGGTTAAGGTCAAATGATTGCGGATTTTACCGATATGGTATCTAAGATGGATTGAACTTCCCAATAACTAATTAATCAAAAGGCTTTTTTTGATTGTTTTTTTTAAATGCATCCTGCTAAGAAATGAACAATCCTACATTTAAAACAAAACTAAACTTTATTGCAAAAGAAAAACCGTGTTGAATCATGAAAATGTACTAGATGAGTTGATGTAATTCATATATATTGAGGGAAAAAAAGACATTCAAACAGAATCAAAAAGTAACACTTCAAATGAAACCAGTTACAGCCAAAATGAATTTAAAAAAGACTTCAAATAAAAAGTGTATGGCATCAGTGATTCGCCTCTAGAGGCGCTCTTGTATTGTATGTAACGCAACATGGGAAAAAAAAACACTGCTATGGACTATGCATCGTTATTACAGTCAGTGATCAGTGGAGATGAATCGTCAAAACTGACGTTTTTACTTCCTATTGCAACATGTAATAATTCTATTTACGTGTGCATTTACAGCATTTCACAGACGCCCTTAACCAAAGCGATGTACAAAAGCGCTTTAAGAAAAAAAAATTAACTCTTATGATCGATTACACACTTACAAGCAACCTTAAATTCAGTTGAGGGTTTTTCTTTCTTGTTGTGATGCCAAGACAGTGAAAAAAGGAAAAAGTGCTAGCTTAAGTAGTTCTGGAAGAGACAGGCCTTCAGTCGTCACTTGAAGATAGACAGTGAATCTGCTGTTCAGACGTCCATGGGGACTTCATTCCACCACCTCGATAACAGAACAGAGAAGAGCCTTAAACTAAACTTACCTCTTACCCTGAGAGAAAGTGGAACCAGTCGAGAATGTCTCAGGTGGTACAGGGGGTGATGAGGTCTCTGAGGTAAGAAGGAGCCAATCCATTTTTGGCTTTGTAGGCGAGCATCAGTCTTTTGAATCTGACGTGTGCAGCTACCGGAAGCCCAGTGGAGCGAGCACAGCAGTGGGGTGGTGTGGGAGAAGTTGGGCAGGTTGTACACAAGTCGTCAGGTGCATTTTTGATTCATTTGCAGTGGACGAATAGTGTTCTGAGGTAGAACCTGCCAGCAGAGAGTTGCACTAATCCAGCCTTCGAAATGATGAGAGACTGAACAATCAACCTATATGGATAGAAAGGGTCGGATACTTCTGATGTTGTAGAGAAGGTATCGACAAGACCGAGTCACTATAGCAACATGAGAAGAGAAGGACAATCGATTGTCCATGGTTACGCAAAGGTTATGAGGAAATACAGAGCAGAGAGTTGTGAAGGGTTATGCTGAGATCCTGACCTGGAGATGAATCACCTGGGATCACAAGCAGTTCGGTTCTCTTTGGGTTGAGTTTCAGTTGATGAGCGCTCATCCATGAGGCTATGTCTGACAGGCAAGCTGAGATTCTAGCAGAGCCTGTGGTATCTGATGGAGGGAAGGAGACGATTAGTTGAGTGTCATCAGCATAACAGTGGTAATCAAATCCATGTGCAGAGATGACTTCACCTATAGAGTAAGAAAAGAAGAGGACCAAGTACTGAGCCTTGTGGGACATAGAACGGTATAGGAGGATTAAGGACAGATGACAGTTAGGCTGATCTAGCAAAACTGACTAATATCTTGTATTACTAGTTTAATGTATGAGATTTTCTTGGAGATATATGAATTGGGGTCTGACATAAAATGACTTCTAGAATACTTTAAACCTAAAATTGTATGATATTGAAAACCCAAAGAAAAATTTATATTTATAATGTAATTTTATAGCCTGCCTAGTCACAAATGTTATGTACTCCTATGAGTTGTATTGGACATATTCTTTCCTACTCACACACATATGCACACACTAAAGGTAAAGCTCTGATGATGTTGAAACCAACTCTGAATAATGTCAATGTTCCTGCATATAGTCAAATGACATGCAGACTTTTTTCATTTAAAAAAATCTTTTATTCTGGTTTTGATGCACGGAAAAGAACACACAGCAAAAAAAAAAAAACTGTAGTCTTTCCATCTGTGCAGTATATAGATTTTTCCTCAGGTGAAGCTTTTCCCAAGCAGCCACAGATCTAAATGCAAAAAAAAAAACGTCATGCTGTTACCATAGTGCTTGAAATTATGAAATCTGTAAGTTCATTAGTCACGGCTTATCTTGTTGTTCCAGGTGTCCATGGTGTTTCTATAAGAAGCTATGACTATAAATCAAACATCAAAAAAATACTGATAGAAAAGATATAGATTTTTTTATCTACATGTCTGAAATAAATAAATGTTTACATCAGTTCTAATGTGACTTGAATGCGTTCTCAATAATCATTATTTTCAAGAATTGTAATTTTGATTCTTTTTCTTGGTCCTTTTAAAATGACTTTTTGAAATATTTTTGTTTGTTTGTTTGGAATATCCCACCACAATTCTCACTTATTTTGTTGTCTGTGTTCAGATGGAGTATTACTAGTTGACCCAGAATACCTTAAAGACAGAAAAGGTGAACCTTTTATTTAATTTGTATTTATTTATTTATATATTTTTGTACATTAAAAAGTTAAAGACATCTGTGTGTTTGGATGATTCTCATCTATTTCTTAAAATCTTTTTAACTCTGTCGTTCTTTATTTTTCTTCTCTTTTCGGGCAGTCTTTGTGACTCTGACGTGTGCGTTTCGGTACGGCCGAGAAGATCTGGACGTTTTGGGATTGTCCTTTAGAAAGGACCTTTACATCTCTACTTTCCAGGCTTTTCCTCCACTGCCAGAGGAGCATAAACCACTCAGCCGCCTACAGGAGCGCTTGCTTAAAAAGCTCGGCCAGCATGCACACCCCTTTAACTTCACTGTAAGTCGCCTCATTCACTTCTCTGTGTGGTGCAATCTATCATGATCTAAAACAACTTCTTATTCTTGGATGATTATTACAATATAATGTGTTATAAAGGAATCTTATATTATATTATAGAAAGCATAAAAGAGAATCCCTGGACAGGCTAGGAAATCCAAATATTCCATCTTTTATATATTCAAATATTCAATCTTTTGTTCTTTAAAGAACAGCATGTTATACTTTTTTTTGTTGTTTTCTTGGTTGCATTTATCGTTTTTTTGATAATTTCCTTATTAACTCCTTTTTATATATTTCTATCTCTTAGTTCTATAAATTCATAGCATCTGATCATGTTCCTGTGAAACTTAACTATGAATCTTGGGATCTATGATAAATATTTACAGTTCATATTTCATTTGCCGTATACAGTGGAGAACGGGTCAATCGCAATTGTTTTTAAATCTGTTTAACAGCCGACGATTTAGTTACAATTGTAAATAACCTTTGACCAGTCAGAGTAGAAAATTCAACAGTGTTCAGATGGTATGATTGAAGTTCATTGGCAAACACCAGTGGCTGATTCACATCAGTGTTTCTGATGCCCCAAAAAGACACCGGTTATGTTTTTGAATAAATTGATTTTCCACTGAATTCTGCTGTGAGGAAATTCTTATCTGCAGTAATCCTGTATATGCTAAAGATTTAAGCGGAATAGTTGCTGTTCCTTGATTAACTTGTTTCACCTGCAGTTGTGTGTGTGTGTTTGTGTGTGTGTGTGTGTGTGTGTGTGTGTGTGTGTGTTCACTTTCAGTAAGAGAATATTTTGTCTGTTTTCTTTTAGATTCCTCAGAATCTTCCATGCTCAGTCACTTTACAGCCAGGACCAGAAGACACAGGCAAGGTAAAGACACACACACACACACACACACACACACACACACACACACACACACACACACACACACACACACACACACACATATATAGGGGAAGTCAAAAAGTAAAGGGATATATATATGTGTGTGTGTGTGTGTGTGTGTGTGTGTGTGTGTGTGTGTGTGTGTGTGTGTGTGTGTGTGTGTGTGTGTATATATATATCTATATATATATATATATATATATATATATATATATATATATATATATATATATATATATCTATATATATATATATATATATATATATATACACCTGACCTTACACTGTTAATATATCCATACTTTTTCTCCTTCAGGCATGTGGTGTAGACTTTGAGATTAGAGCTTTCTGTGCCAAAGCTGTAGAGGAGAAGATTCACAAGAGGTGAGGAACATCGTATTTTCCATTACTGTATGTGTCTGTGGGTGTGTATGCTGGAGAGTGCAACCTGTCTCCTACCTATTTTTAATTATAGGATAACTGGCAAGTTGTGTATGTGTTTGTGTAGGAACTCTGTGCGGCTGGTGATCAGGAAGGTTCAGTATGCCCCAGAGAAGCCAGGGCCGCAGCCTATGGTGGAGACCACCCGGAGCTTCCTCATGTCCGACCGCTCCCTCCACTTGGAAGCCTCCCTCGACAAAGAGGTGTTTTTTTTTATGCACACACACATACTGATGTACAGTTCCCTTTAGATAACATTTTTGTCCCCCTGGATCGTAGATTTTTGCATGCATAATTTGCATATGGATGTACCTTTCCACACTGTCCAAGAGCTTCAGTGGACCAACGGACATACACGTATACAAAAGAATTCACCTTGGGATAAAGTGTAGCATCTCATCTTATGTTGTGGGATTTATATTTAGGAACTTTTAAATATCTTATCTCAAGTCCTTAATCAATCATTTTATGGCATACAAAATGCAGAATGGGAACATGTGTAAATAACATTTTAAAATAAATAAACCCCAATACCGGAAAAGTGTCCATCTACCTTTTAAAATCTACATATGATCAAAAAAAATGTGTATTTTTTTGTACACCAATTTTCTAGCATATAAAAAATGTGTCATGCCACAGTGTTATTAATCAGGACGGAGTTTGAAGGATGTTTTATTAGATGATGCAAGAACAATGTTAGTTTTTGTCACAAGTAAATCTTTTTATAGAGTTTGGTACAACTCTGTGTTTAACATGAAATAGTTATTGACCCTGATATGGCAATACACCTACATACAATCAAGCCATTAGAAATACGAGAGGCTCAGCTTTTTTTTTTTTTTGCTGCTTTATTAGGGGTATTAGCAATGCTCGATATGTGATCTTTTGTATCACATGGTGGTGTCTCAAATCATTTGCATTCTGCAAATAACCATGCCTGAATATGTGCCAGTAAAACATTCAGCACTGCAAGAAGATTTGGGCAGCACAATGAATTGCCGCCGTATAGTTTTGCATGATGCGTTTCTAATATAATGAAAGTCGTTAGAGATGTTGGTTAGAAAGCATTAAAATGAAACATCAGCCACCCTTTCACTCATGTCACTGCACCGTGGAGGTTCAGACACGCTGATGAAGACATTGAATGGGTTTAAAAAGTCAGAAACTCGCCATTATTGAAATTCTGGCATGATGTCATTGAAAAAACATCTTACTGTTTATAGTAGCAGTAGTCTCATAAAAACTTGTCTGTTTTGCTCCAGCCAAATTTGCAATTTCATCATGACTATGTTAGCCTCTTTAATTAAAATCCACTTATGTATATTATTTGCTTTTTAATTTTTATTTTTTTCCCTAAGCCATTTTAATCTCTTTATCTCTCTGTCTCTCAGCTCTACTACCATGGAGAACCCATCAGCGTCAATGTCCACGTTACCAACAACTCCACTAAAACTGTCAAGCGAATCAAAATCTCAGGTAAAGCCCCAAGATACATTCAATCCAACTGCTTACATAAACTCAGTTGGGTTGGATATTGAGAAAGTGTTATTCCGAGGCCATTGCATTGCAGGGGTTGAACAATGTTAACAATTTAAAAACACGTGCACTGTCTGGTGATTAAGAGGGAATGGAAAGCTTCAAATGCAATGAGCTCTGCAATCCCAAGGTCTGTTAAAGGGAGGTATAGGGTTAATAATTGTGCGTGCTAAAACAGAAACATCTGTCAGTCAGTTTGTTATTGAGGGTGCTATTGGGATTTTAAAGTACTTGAATAGGAAATGGCTTCTGATATTGATGGCACGGGCACTATATTTCAGATAAGTCTGTTTGTCAGCTTCAGTGTTAATGGCAATCTCCAGGCATGCTGTGGAATTGGCAGGGAAGGATATTGATAGTTCTGTGTTAGATGGAATAATAAAATGCTTTCCTGTTTATTTATGGATTATAGAATGTGTTTATAGGCTTTTATGCACTGACTTTTGCCCTTCTAGGCGTGTGTGTGTGTGTGTGTGTGTGTGTGGTCCAGCTTTGCTAACCCCGGTGTGTCTCCCTGTTCTCTTGCCTACAGTGCGACAGTATGCTGATATCTGTCTGTTTAGTACTGCACAGTACAAATGTCCCGTGGCTCAGGTAGAAGCAGAGTGAGTAGCCCTTCCTTTATTTCTCCTTTCATCCCTCGCTTCTCTCTCCCTCACATTCTTTATTTACTGAGCTCTTATTCCTCTTATTATGAATAGATAAACATGACCTCCTACTCAACATTTGTCAACTTGTTTTCCTTTCTCTTTTCCGGCTCATCTGGTCGTTATTTGAATCTTTTCCTCCTACGCGTTTTGTGATTTGGGAATATAAAGTATCTATCCCGTGCACTTTCATACATTCCCCTTATTCAATTCCCTTATTAGGTGTATTCAATGGCATCTGGACCTCGCAGATTGGTCCTAGCAAAGCTCTGATCTAGGGCTGTAACGATTCCTCAAGTAACACAAATTAATGTGCCTCGATGATTCATTTAGTCCATTTAGCTAAACATGGAGCACTCTTTCCCCCACGGACCATTCTTATCAGATTAGCAAAATAAGGGGGCGGAGACCAATAATTTTCTTTCCATTTGTAAGAAGAAAAGTTACAGGAAGGAAATGCTTCCATACACAAGTCACGAGGCATTTATAAAATTCTTCTGCTCCTCTGCTAGCTGCTGTTATATGCTTTCTGATTAACACGTTCACGTGATCACATGACTGCTCTGTGTAGCTAGGAAATTACTTAAAAAGCAATATCGGCAGGGAAAAGTCATCTTTCATTCTGCGATCCTTAAAAATGATATATTTAAAAAAATACAAATAATCTGCAGGTTACATGCATACTGAACAGTGAGTGGTTACATCGTTATTATTTCTATACAGTATGAGCAGGTTTTTTTTGTAGATAGCGATAAATAAACAGGAATATCACATAATTATAATGAGCAAAATGTCATTAATAATGAAATAATTTTCATTATGAATAATTTATTTAATAAATACATGAGGAAGAATAATGGGTTTAATTAAACAAGTAGTTTCCCATCACTTACACTGCGGAGGATCTTTTTGAATGTACTGTACTACAAGCCTTGTGATATAACTTGTCCACTTTAAGAGACCCGTCTTATTTTCTCTTCAATGAAGAAAAAGTATTTCTTATTCGATTAATCAATTGACTAAAGGTCAGAACACTCGATTACTAAAATAATCAATGGCAAGTTACTTCTGTCACCCGGTCCAAAACCAACCAGTTTACCTCTTTAGCACTTTTCCACTAACACCTTTCACTTTGGGTAAGATCCAAAGCTACTCGCAGCCCCGTGTTTCTATATGTTTCCTTGTGTGCATTTTTTTGTTGCAATAACGTCTTTAATTACACAAAAAAGATTATAGATTGATCGATCAGTCGTTGCCTTTGCTAAGTTATTGACAGCTTTTTGAACTGGATTTTTCATGCATAACATTTTCCTATTTTAAAGAACATTCCTGAGTTATTCAGCCCAATCTCTGTACAGTATTTGAATTTACCCCAAACAAGATTCAAGCACATCACAAATACACTAGTTCAGACAGAAACGATGGACCCAAATGTGGTTTTATCCAACTTTGGAAGACTAGAGCGATATAGTAAACAGCTCCTCATGCTGCACACATTCTTTGAGGTTGTATGATTTCCAGGTTTCAGTCAAAACTGTTTTAAGTAGTCCATAAGCACAATTTCTTCTGAAAGGATTTCTCTGATCTAAAGCTTTATTTAATAATAGTTTCACAAGGACCATTATTGGCTGTCCATAACATCAGTTCGTGTACTAATAATAACAATCCCTAGCCATAATAGTAGTTTCCAATTGTTCTTGGCTGATGTGCATTATGAGTTGCTTTTGTGTACACCACTCTTAAAGAAATAGTCATTTGACTTGGACTTCTTGTCAGCTCGAGTCTGACCTCCCTTGTCAGCAATACATTTCCTTCTGCAGAACTGTCACTCACAGTTGTTTTTGCTTTTTCAACCATTCCATGAACATTTCGAGACAGTCGTGTATGATAATGAACACGGTACATACAAGTCATGCAGAAATTACACATGGAAGCACACTTTGAATTAAAAGAAATGCCTGATTTGTTGAAGGAGTTCTTTGGGCTGTAAAGGAGCTGAAGGAGCTCATCTCTTGTGTGTGTGCGCACTCTGTAGAAATAAACCCATGATTAGTTTCTGCTGGTTTATTTACAGCATCATATTGACACAATAAAATGGCCGATTAAATGTGAAAGAGCATTTGTTCATTCCTGTCCTCTCTCTCTCTCACTTTCTATCTCCCCCTTTCTTACTCCCTTTGCTGCTGTTAATTGTTGTATTGAGCTTAAATTTATTTTCTCTGATCATGCTGTGGTTAATCCAAAACAAGCTGTTTGTCACTTTATAAACATTCCACTTATTAATGTCGTCTGCAGTGATCAGGTGTCCTCCAGCTCCACGTTCTGTAAGGTGTACACACTCACCCCGACACTGAACAACAACCGAGAGAAGAGAGGACTAGCACTGGATGGCAAACTCAAACACGAGGACACCAACCTGGCCTCCAGCACCATGTGAGCCCTCGTCACACACACACCACACACACACACACACACACACACACACACACTGCCTGACATTATTCTCATTGCGTCTCTCACACATACACACACATACAGCCTGACATTATCCTCATTGCGTCACACACACACACAAACACACACACACTGCCTGACATTATCCTCATTGTGTCACATACACATACACACACACACAACCACACTGCCTGACATTATCCTCATTGCGTCTCACACACACACACACACACACACATACACACTCAACCACACTGCCGGCCGTTATCCTCATTGCGTCTCACACACACACACACACATATACAAACGCGCACACACACAGCCACACACAAAAACTCTGCCTGACATTATCCTCATTGCGTGACGCACACACACGCACACATACACACACTGCCTGACATGACAGTGGAATTCTGCAGTGATGCCCATATTGATCAAGTTTTGAATGAATTATGTTACATTCTGATCATTTTAACATGATTTCTTTTATGGCATGTCACCTTAATCTGACCACTTGTACAAGTCACCACTCATATGATACTAAATAATCTTATTAAAAAAATTACAAAAAACACTTTGCCTATGCATTGAAAACATAGTGTGTATTATGTTATTAAAATAAAAATCAATCCCATGTAAATGGTAAGATCTTTTTAGACAACCCTGTACAATACCTCTTTTAAATCTTCATTTTACACGACGTATCATTATAGACGTGTTTTATCATTTGGTTGTTGGTTCAGATTAAATTAATGATGAATTTACATTAATATAGTAGATTTGAACAGATTTAATTGAGAATACCGTAGCAGTTTATGTTTTAGTGGGTTTTTTTTTCCACAAAGCTGTTAAGGCTTTCCAAATGCCCACGAGTCTCTACTATACGCCTTTCTTTCACAAGTCGAACATGCCCCATTTTACAGAAAGATTAGTAAAGTAACAAAAAACAATACATTCTGTAGGGGCACGGTGGCTTAGTGGTTAGCACGTTCGCCTCACAGATCCAGGGTCCGGGTTCGGATCCCGTCTCGGCCATGTGTGTGTGGAGTTTGTATGTTCTCCCCGTGCCTCAGGGGGTTTTTCTCTGGGTTCTCCGGTTTCCTCCCGGTCCAAACACATGCACGTTGGTTGATTGGCACCTTGGAAAATTGTCCCTAGTGTATGAATGTGTGTGTGATTGTGAGTGTGTGTATGTGTGTGTGCCCTGCGATGGGTTGGCATTCCATCCAGGGTGTATCCTTCCTTGATGCCCATAGACGCCTGCGATAGGCACAGGTTCCCCGTGACCCGAAGGAAGATCGGATATAGCGGTAGGAGTTGAATGAATGAATGAATACATTCTGTAAGCATTATTTCTTGTAGAAGGACATTTTATACATACTTCCATATTAAAAATGTGTAGGCACATGAATTCTATATGTCCCTTCATTTGGATTTTTGGAGAGTTCCAGGATGTCAGTGAATCTGTGCACAAAGCCAGTTGCATGAATATATAGTTTATAGGGTTTGTTGTGGACCGTTCTCAAAGAAGAGTGGAGGTTAATATTACAACAATTGGGGACTAATTGTGAAATGTCAAAAATCATATCAAATGATGTGTGTCTATAGAACTGGTTCTTCTGGATTCATTTGTAATGACTCATTTAAAATCGTATTGTTTGGTACATTGATGAAGAATATTTCAGGAAGTTCTGCCTTTCCTTCACTACAGTGTGAAAGATGCCTCCAATAAAGAGGTCCTGGGCATCCTGGTGTCCTACCGAGTCAAAGTGAAACTGGTTGTCTCTCGTGGAGGGTAAGTACGGGACGTACCTATATATAGCCACTTGCACATAAACATGCAAAGATGGGAAAGCATTTCTTTTAGGATACCGATTAAGCAGAATAATCCAGGTGTATGTTAGATGATTTAAACGTATGCCGCGGAGGCACCGGGCACTATTAGAATCGTGTAACAACATGTGCACAATATGTATTCTAAACAACTTCCTCTCCCTGGACAGTGATGTTGCAGTAGAGCTTCCTTTTGTGCTGATGCACCCTAAGCCCTCTGAGCAGCCGAGCTCGAGACCACAGTCAAGTATGTGCACCCTCAGCATTCTAATCAAGGCACTCTTTCAATGATGATTAAGTTTGCTCTCTCTTATTTCAAACATGTCATCATGTGACAGATTATTATTGTTTTTTTAAATTGTCTACTCCTCACAGCTGTGCCAGAGACAGATGCTCCTGTGGACACCAACCTGATCGAGTTTGAGACAAAGTGAGTTTGCCGTTTGTGTGTAACTGCCGTAAATGCGTCCTCGGGATTACTGACCCCTCCGTGTGCCTTTTCAGTAACTTCTCTCAGGATGACGACTTTGTGTTTGAGGACTTTGCCCGACTGCGGCTGAAGGGAATGAAGGACGACAAAGATGAGGATGACCACTTCTGCTAACCCTGTGTGGAGCGAGCGAGTTGGATTGAAGGGGCTCGAAGTGTCAGTACTACTACATCACCATTCCACTGGGCCAATCCGAAAGCAAGAGACGCTCGCCCCTGGCGTCGTTCTCGAATTCTATTGTCTTTCATTTTCCGTTCTATTTGCCCCCCTCTCCCTTCCCCTTTTGCATCCGTGATGCTGTTGTCTTTAGATTTGTTTTTGTTTGTTTGTTTGTTTGTTTGTTTGGAGCTACTTTGTTTTTGTGCATGTGCATTAGACAGAGGTGAAACGAAACCCAGTGAGAAGGCGGTGGCGTTCTACAGAACTGGTCAGAAGGTGATCAAGCGTCATTGAATGGAGAATCCATTCATTCAGGGGTGTGTTTTTAATCTAGTTTACTCTCCCCCTCCCCCTCCTTTTTATTTTTCGCTGTAAACTGAGTGGGCATTATTAGCTTTGTAATATTGTAATAACATAGGGTTAAAAAAACAAAACAAAATCTTCAGTGTAGAGGATGTGTGATAGGGAACAGGAGCTTGAGAATTTCTTTTTATCAAATTGAGTATAGATCACCAGGATTTCCCTTTTGAATGTTCTACTATTTTTATTTTATAGTTATGTAAAACATGCATATCACACGAACATATGTTAAGGAATGATTGTTCAGTGTGCTTAATAAGAGACTACTCGATAGCCAGCATAATCCGCTGGACTACAGAAGACTCGTTTATTATAGCTGATGGTGATAATGTGTGTGTGTGTGTGTGTGTGTGTGTGTGTGTGTGTGTGTGTGTGTGTGTGTGTGTGTGTGAGAGAGAGTGTATGTGTGGATTGAGTGCTTTGACTAAACATAGTTAACCCATCTGTAACCTCCTGTGTGGTGAAGCTATTCCCCTGCAAACACATTCCTATTAGTGCCAATCTCTATAGATTTATAACCCAGGCAAGAGTGCCAGATTTATTTTTTTTTAACCATTCTAATATTTTTTTTTTTTTAATATATATTTGTCCTACTGATTTAAAAGCACTTTTACCATTTATTTCAGTTTCTGTAAAGATGAACAGTCACACAGGTGTAATAACATCTTGGATCTTCTGCTCCACCTTGTGTTGGAAACAAAAAAATGCTCTTCCATGGTTTTGGAAAGCAAGCATTACTCTTCGACTTCCCCTCTAGTAATGATATTGACCCATGATCTACTATTAACCATCACCGTTTATTAACTGATTATTTTTTATATGTATAATCTTTATTAATATTGTCCATTTTCCTCTCTCATTAAAAAAAATGCAGTGACCACTGCATTGTAATGAATCATATTAACTCCACAAATGCTTTTGTTTTACATCTTGTTTGCAGAACTGAGAAACTACTGAGTTTACCACTTTTATCATTTTGTTATGTTCACTTATTGCATTCTATTTCATTGCAAAAGATTTATTTTGTTTTGTAATGTAAAGTTAATTTCATTGTTGAACTAACCAGACATGTCATGCAGTGTACACCATCCCATTTGCTGTATATTGCTTTTAATAGACATAGATACAGCTGGATACATTGTGCTCCATGTACATGCACCAAGGCTTTCACCTTCTTTTAGGTGCTGTTGGGTATTTTGCCTCTAGTCCAGTCCAGTTCACTGTTGTTTCAATAATATTTTCCCACTCATTAGCTTAGCCATCAACATGACATTTTACCAACCATGTTTATGTACGTATTTCCGCACATCCGTTTACCTGCTATTGGGATATTTTCACGGTTTGATACATTTGAGTTGATTTATTTACAGCTCGGAACCTCTGAAAGATTATTCATATGTTCTTTAACGGAAGCAACAGGAAATTGGTGCTGTACAGAATAAAAGGAATGGAAAGCTTGACGTTGAGTGAAGGAAACTTGTTTAAACCAGACTCGAGCTAAAAATCTCCAACTGCAGAACAGGATTTAAGGAAATAAGCTCCAGGTAACACAAGAGCACACTGTATGTCACATGTTATTTATAATCACAGTAGGAGTTCAAATATGCCATGAAAAACAAACAAATGATTGATTTATTTTATGTGAGGATGTTTGCATATGTGTAAATGTGTTCATTGTCTGCTGTCAAATCTTAAAAGGCTTTGTTTTGTTTTTTTTATTATGTATGTTATGAAATGGCAGGGAGAATATTTTCATTAGATGGTCAGGAAAAACAAAAATCATCATCCTTATGTGAGTGCTTTGCTTCGAATGCTGTGCATGCATTCAATGGCAGCAGTATGTTTTGAGAAGTTGTGATGTGCTAGAGAGCGCTCTCTCAGACCATCTTCATGTAATTTTTCTTTTTCTTTTTTTTTCATGTGTCTGTGAACCAGTTGAGTGTATAAAAGAAATATATTCTATATCTTCCCTTGGATTCTGTAAGGTCTGTCTAAGGAAAATGCACGCTGATGTCGGATTGTCGACTAATATTGTACCATGTCTCTCACTTTTTTTTCTTTCTTTCTTTCTCTTTTTTATTTTTTTAATATATATTTTGAATTTGATTTTTAAGCTACTTTTATTCCTCACCACTACTAAAATTGATATTCCTAAAATATACATACATTCTACCTGGTAATTTAATTCACGATAAATTAAAGAGGAAATATATTATTATGAATTCCAAAATACTATATAAGCAATATGTTATTTTAGTCAATAAAATGGTATAAAAAAAATCACAGAAAAAAAAAAACCGCAAAAGTTTGAAAAATCTTGAAAACAATGGGAAATATATGTTGCTTCTTTATTTTGTACGCTGTTTTAGAAAATTAAAACAAAATTGAGAAATTGAGAAATTTTTGTCAGTCTTTATTTCCTGGTTGTTTCGCTCTTTAAAAGGTCAGCAGTTAATTATCAAGCTCGGCATGTGTCGTGTCGTTTACTCCTGCCAGTACAAGATGCCAGTGGCCAAACTTAAAATGTGAAATGATTTACTTTGGTGGTGTTCTTGTACCAATTCCACTAAAAAAAGAAAGAAAGAAAGAAAGAAAAAGGTCAATATTAATGTTCATTCCACTGCAAATTAGCCCTGTTAACCCTATCTAATGCCAAAACGCATGCTTAGCTCTGCCTTGTCATTTGGCAGCTAATACAGTAGCTGTACAGACCAAGCAGGAGATAAAAGTGGCCTACTTTTGTGAATGCTCCAAACGTCATAAATGTATCCCATTAGTCCACATGTTTACCGTGATGTGTTGTTGGAGACTAGAAAAGAAAGAGGCCAATTATCCATACTAAACAAATTCCCTAGAAAATGAATGAAAGTGAATGAACATGAAGTATATGAAATGACCCAGTATAGCATATTATACCACATACAGGAATAACAAAAGGCAGATGAATGTAATTATACACATTTTTTTAGGAGAAAAAAAATACAGGCAGGGGGAATCTATCCACAATGTTAAATAAATATTATTACGTTATTATAGTTTTTGTTTATCGATAATCAATAAACAAACGAAAAACATCATGAAGATCTTTAATATTGCATACTTTATACAAAGCATCTCGGGAACAACTTTAAATGATTTATTATTAGTAGTAGTCTGAATTGTGTGTGTGTGTGTGTGTGTGGGGGGGGGGTTTTTTGGGGGGTGTTGGTTATGTTGGTTTATATTATAAGTGGGGGGGGGTTGTGTTTATATTATAAGTGTAACAACACAGTCATGAATCCATCAAGGCATTTTATATAGAGAAATGATTTAGGTTGATATTAGTAATCATATACTCTTATAAAGTATTCAACAGTATCAAATCTATACCCTATTGCGTTTGGACGAGTGTTTGTCTTAGTGTGCCTTTATAAGTGCACTACATAGTGCATAAGGTTAGTGCACTTAAACCAACCAAATGAATGGGGCGGGCAATTTGAGACGGACCGTGCGTTGATTCCGTGTCGCCGACTCATGGCGTCACACGTTTCGGCTGTTGTTGTCGCGTGCAGTTGACGTAATTCAGAGGCGGCAAGATGGCTACGGCGGCTTGGCTGCATGGCCCTAAGAATATGCGGCTCACCGAGGGCTTGGTGTCTGCGCTGAAAGAAGAGCGACCCGAATATTTGCCTGCACTTTTAGCGGATTACCGGGAGCACGGCGTGGTCGGGACGCAGGTGAGTCGACCGCTAGGAGGAGGCAGCCGTGCTTACTTGCAGCGCTCCATCCGTGGACGAGGAGGATGAGGAGGATGAGGAGGATGAGGAGGATGCCGCCGTCTTTGTGTGTTCTCTGACGTTCACTTCTTAAATGACGTGTCGCTGAAAAACAAAATACATGACGTCATTTTTTTGTACATACCAACCCACGTGGTGCTGCCATTTCCATCTCATGAACACGTCCCGAGTGTAGCGGGCACGTTTTTGACGTTCACGCCACTTAGTTCTGTGGGATAAGGCTTCCAGTTCTGATCCTGAGGTCCTGTCTGTCCTTTGGTCAGGAGTCATTGGTGAGCTGAGGTCAGGGTGTTAAAGTGGAAAAAACACTCTACAGGACAGTGGGTACTCCAAGTCCAGGGTTAAGAACCTGTGCTCGTTTTGTTGTGTTTCCCCAATCACATCTAGCTGTCATGTAACCCCTCTGTTCTGTTGATTTGTGCTGCAGAACTGCGGGGCTGTAGGAGGACTTGTGGGCATCAGCAACTCACGCCTGGGTTCCAGCAAAACAAGGTGGGCATGTGAGATCAGTGTCACTCATAAACAAACCTCCTTGTTCTGTTAGTGTTCTATAGAGGAGAACGATTCTCCTGTCAAAATGTCAGTCCTACACGGGATTTGATTTTAACCATGCGTTTAATATTCAGTTATAACAAATAGGAGCTGTAAGGCTTTTTCAATTCAGTTTTATTTGTAGAGTGTTTTTTTTTTTTTACTATTGTCACAAAGCAGCTTTACATATTACACTTAAGTTTTCATTTGTGCAAAATAAGTCAGCAATGTGTGTATATGTGTATAAATCACTTTACATTGTGAGAGATTTTTTTTTCCTGAAAGAATAGTTGATCTGTCCAAAAAGAAACAGACTGACCGGGAAAACTTGCCAATGTTCTCTTGTTCCTTCACAAAAGCTCAAACAGAAATGAATGTTTGTTTTTCCTGATCAATAATATTGTTAAGTAAACAGAAGTCAAGTACATGTTAGCATATTTTACAATAATAATCACAACATTTAAAAAATCTGGTATTGGAATCGATTATGATAATTCAGCTAGTAAAATGACTTGGTGTCAGATTCAAAGAAAATAAGTAGTATATCCCATTCCTACTTTTTTTTTCTTGGTCTCGTTAAATTTTGCAATGCACAGTATCTCCTTTTTAATAACGGCACTGTTAAAGGGGGAGGGAGTAGCTCCGTGGTTAAGGTGTTGGGCTAATAATCAGAAGGTCGGGGGTTTGAGACCCTGGTATCACCAAAGCTGCCACTCTTGGGTCCTTGAGCAAGGCCCTTAAACCTCTGTGCTCCATAGGCGCTGTATCATGGCTGACCCTGTGCTCCGACCACAGCCTCCAAACGAGCTGGGATATGCGAAGAAAGAATTTCACTTGTTTTATAATGTATATGTGACAAATAAAGGCTATTCAGTTCTTCTTCACTGATATGGGATTAGTGGGATTATTGAATTTAAAAACCAAACCTTTTGTCAGATTTGATGACATTCTCCTTTTGTGGCACAAAGAAATCATGTGAAAACAGCGTTCTGTTTGCTTCCTGTATGGTTTTGATACAAATTCTCTTTTTTCTCACATTGGGCTAACATTGCCACCCTGAATAGACAGGATGTATGTGGTTGAGCATGTTCTGAATGACATTTTTCTTTCTTCCTTTCACCCGAATGAAACCGTACAGCAGTGTTTTATTCACCACCCTATCAATTCAATCACCTCCGGGGGATAACGTTTGTTAACGTGTAAACTAACATTTGTATCTACGTGATGCATAAAGTATTTATTTTATTTTGCCAGTGTCCTGAAATGTAATCCAAATGCATTGTGTGCGCTTCAGGTTTGAGGGCCTGTGCTTGTTGTCTATTCTTGTGAAGGACAGCTCAAGTGAGGTGTTTCAGCAGCACTGTCTATCATGGCTTCGCTCTCTGCAGCAGATCATCCAGGTGAGACATTTTATATATTCAGAGACCAACACTACATCCAGAATGGTTCCAGGACTTTGAATATAAACACAATATGTTTTTTTTTTCTCCCCCAAGTTTAGAAAATTTCCCTTATTAATGTTGCAATGTGGTTATTGTCATTGTATTATCAATAATTGCTCATGAGGGACATGGAACAAGTGGATAATAAGCATTTGTCTGATTTGTTCTGTTTATGCTCTTAAAAGACACATTGAGCTAATTTAATCCTACACAGATTTTAATTACAATCAGTAAACATGTACTTCTTGGTTTTTATGAGCTTTTTAGTAGTCAAAATGAAATTCATTTGGAAACTTGGTCATTTGTTCAGTAAATTGTAATGCACTTGCTGCTGTTAAGGTGATGGAATACAAAGTAGAGCCCAGAGTGTTAAGGTTCTTTAGCTAGCTAATGGCGAGAATATATCAAATGATTCAACAATTTTGTAAGCTATTTTTATTTGATTTAGATTCATACTTCTATGGGTTTTCATGGTTTCTCACGATACAGAATGCTGCTTTGCCATATGCATTCAAAATAAAGTATCCATTATTTTTTTGTCTCTTTCTGTCTCTATCTCCCTCCTTCTCTTGTAAATGCACATGCAGTCGCAGGCCCCTCTGCCCTCAGTGCAATTGGCAGTGAGTGTGCTACAGGATGTTCTGCATTACTCGTCGCAGCTGCCCGAGCTCGCCAGGGAAGTGGGACTTAACTCCATCCTGGGCATTCTGACATCTCTATTGGGCCTCAAGTCTGAGGTGAGTTTTTTTGCCAACATGTGATTTATGCTTATGGCAATAGAAAACAGCAGGAATGTAGAATAAGAAGGTCGGAGCTTATTAGGAATATGTGTGTTTTCTTTGCAGAAATAGTTCTAGGTCGAAACTAATTCAGCTGCATAGTCATTGTAGAGTCGGAATATTTTGCTACATGGTGTGTAATTTGTATAAAACATAGCAGATTCTACAGTAGGTTTACTGGTCTGTCTTGTGCTGTCTTATGCTATCTGACTGCACTTTCTTTTTTCTTGCACTGTTTGAACTAGGTTGTACAGAATGCACTTTATATGGCTAGGACAACTTTCCTTAGTTCTGGGTCCTGTTATGTAGCTCTATGTTGGGTTGTGTGATGTAACTCTGTTCTTTTATGTAGTAACAAGTTGTCTCATTTCACTGTGTACTTCTTCAGCCACGAGTCTCTTGGGGGAAGGATGTCCCTCTATATTGCAATTGTGGAATTTCAGGCTATTGACAGGGGGCGGCATAACAAATTAAGCAATAGGTTTCGTATTTATTTTTTCATTGTACAAAAATGAGAGAAAACTATATGATTTATTGGACAAAATGACTAAACTTCCCAAAACGCTGGATAAACACCTGAATGGATCGCATGTAATGGGGCTGTCAAATGTCACTCGTTAAGAAGAGAAGAAATCCTGCTGTGATCCAATATCAGCCACGCTATATTTTGGAGGGGACAGTGCGCATCCTGAACCAGATCCATGGCCCGGACAAAAATGTCTTCCTCTTCAATTAGTTATGAGTTGACTTGATTATATTACTTGCTTTCTGTGCAAAGGGGTATAGATGTGATCAGTGCAATTTCCTGAATGTTCTTCTCATTTCTGGCTCTCTGTATTTTGTTATCCAACACTGGATTATAATGGCATTTATAAATATTATTTCCTCAATTGTTGTCAGTTTGGAGCTTGTACATTTGATTGTTTCAATGTTTTGTGCTTTTTAAGTATATGATGCACTGCTTGTTTTTTGCATTGCTAGAAACTATACATACTGTATAAATGTAAAGGATTTCATTGTGGATTATAATGTCTACATCTGTACATTTTATCCAGAAGTGCATTGTCCAAATTAAAACTTCTGTTGTTGATGTAGTGCCAACTAGCTGCCATGGAGGGAATGATGGCTTGTATGATGTATTATCCTCGGGCATGTGGATCTCTCAAGGTAAGGCTTGCACTTCTCAATTGAATACCTATATCTTTGTGTTTTTTTTTTTTTTTTTTAATAACGCTTGCTTGTGCAGGAAAAGCTGGGGGTTTATTTCCTATCTAAGATGGACTCTGACAACCCTAAAGTGCAGGAGGTACATGAGATTTTCATGATTTAAATTACTTTAATAGTAACTACTCTAATAGTTCACAAACATCAGAGGAAAAGAAAATTAAGCGTTGTCTTAAAATCTATAATTCTGTGTTTTTTAGGTGGCCTGTGAGTGTTACGGACGGCTGCCGTGTTTGGGAGGTGTGCTGGAGCGGGGAGGTGGTGGACGTAGAGCTGAAGGATGGACTAGTCAAGTGCACTGTCTTATGGCTTCAGCCAATAGCATTCTGGGACAGTTATACCAGGGGATAGAAACAGGTGAGACAGAACTGATGATTACATTTGATTGTGTATTTGCTGTATTGTGCAATACTGGGTTAATGTACATGTTGAAGACTCAGTATCAAACCCATTTTAATCTTTTATTTAAAATGCCTTGTGAACGTATTCAGACCACTTCCCTTTTTTTTCCATTTTTACAATTTTTTTTTCTAAACCCATTAAGCTACACTCAGTCCATAGTCCATGGTGGACCTGATCTCAATATGACATTTTGCCCAAATCCTGCAGCCCTAGATCATAAGTATTCAGACCATTTGCGACAACTTTTCTCTCACACACATCTCTTTAGAAGGCCTCACAATGCATACCGAACCAAATACCAAGTAATGAATCAAAGGTCCTGCCTTCAGACCTCAAAAACAGGATTGTTACAAGGCACAGATTAAGGGAAGGCTACAAAATAATTCTGCTGCACTGACGATCTCCGCGAGCACGATGACCTCCATAATAATCAAACTGAATAAGTGTGCCACGACCAGGACCGTGCTGGTTGTAGCTGAGCAATGGGGGAGAAAGGCCTTAGTAAGAGAGGGAAGCAAGAACCCAAAGGTTACTCTGACATCCTGAGTGGAGATGGGACAACGTTCCTGAAGGGCAGCCGTCACCGCAACTCTTCACTGATCTGAGCTCTATAGCAGAGAAGCTTTTCTTCATCGAATGCCACTTCGGGATGTTATATGCTACCGATATTATGTTGTGCCAAGATTTGTAGACCATCATAATAGTCCGAAATTAATAATGCACAAACCACTGTTTGTACATCGCTCTTGATAAGGGCGCCTGCTAAATGTTGTAAATGTACAAACCCTGACTAAAATATTTAAGGGATCTTGTACCTTTGTAGATTTTGAACCCAAACCAAAAACCAATTGAAGTTTGCAAACGTGAGATTTAACAGCAAGCATAGCAAAAGTAATGAGCGAACTTTCAGAAAAGGTCGTCAAAGATAACAATTAAAATGCCCTCTTCTGTCATATGAAACTGGTTTGGGCTCAAAATAATCAGGACCGTGAAAATGAATGTGTTGTGAATTTCAGCTCATCTCCCCTACCTCTAGATGCACTATTAAAATTGCACTTGAAAAGTTTATATTTTGAGTTTGCTACATTAATGTTTCAACAGCAGAAAGAAAACAAATCCAATAGTTATTGGTGGTCCTGATACGATGTATTTATTTATTTATTATTCCACATAATAGTGAACCTCTTTTTATTGAGACGACATTCAGATAAGCATTTAATATACATTTTATTACAGACAGACACAGAAAGTGCCATTGTGAATGCACATCCCTGGTATCATTATTTTAAAGTGGTTATTTAAAATGCTGGTCGCTGATCACGTTTCTCAACAATGTTGTGCAGCTGCTGATAATTTGAAGCTTCACTACTTAAAAATTTCCTCGCACTTCTTTCAAATGTACAGAAGAGACCATACAGTATGAGGGTCCAGGAATAGAGCTGTCCTTTCCCCCGCTGGACGATGTTGATCCAGTATTGATTCTTCAGCTTCGTCATCGATACAGAGCAGTGTGCCTGGCTCTTAAACATACACTCAGGTTTGTGTGTATATGTGTGTTCTTCAATTACAAGCCTGTAAAATTGCCTAAGAGGTTATCTGTGAGTTAGAGTCTCATTGCGCAAAGGTTGGAAGTAGTTCTTGACAAGATCTTGAGAATATTGCTTGAGCTGTTCTCTATGAATTTTGGTATCCAAACAAATCCTTGTGTGTTTCTCGCAATTTTAGCGTTGATCCTGCCACCTCAGTGCGTCTTCCCATTCAGCACGTCCTTAATGTTGTATGCCGAGCCCTGGCTGTCAGCATTAAGAATATTGTAAGTATGTATGTAACCTAAATGTATCACCAGTTTATATGGAAGGCAACCTTAGCATAATTCTTAATGAGCCACGTACCATATTTAACAATTAAAACAACCAATAAACATTAACATTGAAATGGACAAGAAATGGAGAGAGATATTTTGAGTGAAATTTATATAATTACAACATCTGTTACAGTTAGTTAGTGTTAGAAGAATGAAAAGTATTAACCTATGGTACATTGAAAACGTGTCATCATTGTGTGATTAATCATGAGTTGGCTCATTGTGTGTGTTTGTTTGTGTGTATATCTATATTATTATATATGTATATTTCAAAACGCACTGACAGTGGGTTTTCTTGGAAATGTTCATACACGTCCTTTTCACTGGATCTGAGTTCAGTAGAACACTTTTGGTTGTGATGGAATAAAAGATGGAATCCATGCTACAAAGAATTGTTTAGGAGAAAATCTTAGCCTGAATGGCAGTTTGTTTGATGTATAGAATAAATATTATAATAATTTTAAAAAGCTATATTTTTACTTATGCTTTTGTGTTTTTATGTATTTTTTTTAAATTAATATCGTAAAACGACCACGTTACCTTTTGCATGTTCCTAAACTGAACACTATTTGGTTTTTGTGTTTATCACTATTGTGTTTACCAATTAACTAGATGAAGTCAGAAGATTGTGAACATTTGAGGTGAGTTAATTGTTTGTGTGTTTGTTTTACAGAATGTTACAGGTGAAGGCTGCTTGAAGCTGCTGGTTTTACCATCCATACACAGTGACACTTTGGAGGTGCTCTCTGCTCTAATTAAAGCGTGGGTAAACACAAACCAATTAATAAACCTGTCTGCTCTATTAACACACCATGTACTGTGTCAGAATATATTGTTTTTGTATAAAAAAAAATATATTTATTTGTTTATTTACTGAATGTATGTGTTTAACACGTCAGTCTTGTGTGTTTCAGTGTGGGCTCTGGCCTGGTGCAGTATTGTAATGTGCTGTCCAGGCTTTTCTCACAGGCACTATGTGCATGGGCGCCCCTGCCAGAAGCCAGCCTTGGTCAACAAAGAGCATACAGGTAACAGATACTTTAAAAACTATAACATGAAAATGAAATAAGGTTTGTTATTTTCTTCACTTAAGCATAAATCATACATTCGACGGATTGTACATTCTTGTCGTTGCTCTTATTATAGTCTGTTTTCTTGTACACAGTGCTGTACGGGTTGCCCTGTATCACACATTGGAGTTGTGGGTGCGTGTTGGCAGGGCCTCTTCCTCAGTGCTGCAGGGAAACTCCTCCCACTCTGAGCTGCTTTTTGCTCATCTCATCGGTGACATTACACCAGGAAATGAGGCTGTTAAAGTGAGTCAAATGCACATTGTGGCTACTCTTTAATATGTATATAATCACAAACAGGCAGCTCCAGTATTTAAAACTCTGGATATACTGACAATTAAAAAATGAAAAGTATTAGATATGAAAAATGTTTGATAAAGAAAAACATTATGACTGACTGAGGCCTGGAACCCATAGATATGATTTCTATGCTAGATTTCTTCACTGGATTCTGAATTTCATGCATATTCCTGGGATGTTTTGCCCCCACTTGTTCTATTCAGCAATGTGAGACGTTTAAATGATATCTGGTCAGTTGGATTGTGTATTTCACTACATTTCCTTCCAAATTCCAAAACTATTTGTTCCATCTGCATTGTCCAGTGAGTTTTCTGATTTTAAGTTGGATCTTTGGAGTGTTTTCTCACTATCAGTAAATCCAGTGAGTACTTGGGTGTCCAGTTTCCGACATATTTGCACTTATATCAGGCCTTATTTGGTGTTATGTATTTTTACATCCATTATCTGATTAGTGCAGGTCAGTAACAGCGTTGTACAAATCCGTCATGAATTTACTTAAGTAGAAATTTTGGGTATATATACTTTACTGGAGTAATTATTTTTCAGACTGCTTTTTATGTCTACTCCTTACATTTTCACTCAATTATCTGTACTTTCTGGTCCATCCTTTTTAAAAATAGCCTTGTTACTCCTATTTCATTCCGGTTTCTGTTAATTCAGCAAAAAACCCTATCCAGATAAATGACGCCAACCAGATAGAGTGAATGTGATGGTGGTTGGATGAGAAGTATAATCATATACCATTCCGACACCCTGTTGGTTTGTACGCGATCCAACACACCTGCACGTGACACAAATCACTTCACACTCCAACAAGGCCATAGCCAGTATTTGGGTGGTTTCTCACAAATAGATGGCTTAGTGGTTAGCACGCTCGCCTCCCATCTCCAGGGTCGGCGTTCGATTCCTCGATTCGGCCATGTGTGTGTATGTATGTCGGCCATGTGTGTGTTTGTATGTTCTTCTCGTGCCTCGGGGCTGTTCTCCTGTTTCCCCCGGTCCAAAAACATGCACAGTAGGTTGATTGGCACCTTGTAAAAATTGTCCCTAGTGTATGAATGTGAGTGTGTGCCCTGTTATCAAATGGGTGCTTTCTCTTTGTCCTCCGCAAATTAAAGTACAGTAGGTAGTTTGGTAGAGTGTGGAACGGCCTAAGCTTTTGTCCTTAATACCTTTTTTTTTTATCCTTACATTATTTCTATCTTTTATACTTGAATAGTTTTTACTAGAGTAAAAAACTTGAGTTGATATTTCAACCTCTACAGAAGTTTTTCTAAACCCTAGTGTCTATACTTCTACCTGAGTAATGAATGTCAATACTTTGGACATTAGTGTTCAACAATTTTGGTCTTTGGTTTTCCCTTGATAATAAGAGAGAGATTTTCACTTTTGAAAATATTATAGCTTTATTACAAGAACAAAAATGCAGTTTTAAAAAGATTTATTTATTATAGTTGTATTGAAAGTGAGGTTGTTTATGAAGTAATTTCTTGAAAGATTATTGGTTATAATTTATTGAATAAGAATTTGAACAAAGTTGTGTAGTTTGTCTGAAAAGTCTAAATATAGTTTTGAAGGATTAATAATAATTAAAAAAAAAGATTTTCAATTGAATTATTTTTGCTTTTTACAATGACTTTTATATTTGGCACTTTACGATTCACTTGAAGGTAAGGTTGAACTTTTATTCTTCTTGCTCTTACTGTGTGCATTGTTCCTCTTATCTAGCTTCGTGCAGGACAGACACCGATGTCTGACCTGGTTACTGCAGGGAAGCCGGGACCTCGGCGGACAAAAGGAATGGGTATAGGCGAGCCGGGTGGAGTCTCGCTGCAAAGAAAGGGTGATGCATTAGCCAATCAGGACACATGTTTTGCAGCTCTACGAGGTGAGTTGTGAGACACCAGGGAATCTTTTTATTTACTTTAGACTAAAAACATTAATGATTTTTTTTATTTAATTGCAGTTCTTAGACAGATCATTTTGACTAGTGGCACACTCTTGAAAGACGATCTACACAAGGTACTTTTTTTTTTTTTTTTTTTTTTTTTTTTTTTTTTTTTTTTTTTTTTTTTTTTACCCAATTGTGATTTGATTTTTATCACCAGAAGTCATGTATGTTTTGCTTGTTTTATTGACAATGGTGTTTCTACCTGTTTCAATAGAAATTCCTACAAATCCTGGCTGAAAATTACAGGGATTCGTAATATTTAGAATCAATGAGGTTTAAATATCCCAATTTTGGATAACCTGTACCTATATACCTTTTTATACTACATTATTGGATTACATGCAGTTACAGCTTCTGTCCATTACAAGGCTTTCTTTGGCGGCTAAATGAGTAGAGTCCTAATGTCCATTTGTGTTTGTCACCCTTACAAAATATTAAAATATTAAATATTAAAATAGAAAATTCTAGAAATACAATAAAACACTGATAATATTATGCATGCCATTGTATGTAATGCCATATGATATGTAATGCCATTATCTGTGTATATGTTTGCACCTGACACACAAATTTCTAGTACTGTTAAAGAGCTTTTTGCTGAACCCTTTTCTACACCTGGCAGTCAAAAAGAATATTTTTCCTATTGCTCATCTGTCTCTCACAGAAACTGCAGGAGTTGGTGGTGCCACTGTGTGTAAGACTCCAGCAGCAGGCTCAGTGCAATAACTGGGATGTGGGCAGTGTTAGTGGCCAGTATGGTAGTGCTGCACCACGCTGTGAACTCTATGCCCTGTTGCTTGCGCTGGTGCTGGTCCCGTCTCCACGCTGGCCTGCTCCACTCTCCTGTGCTGTATGCGTATTCAGCCAAGGACGCAGAGACCGTAACATCACTGTGAGTGATCAGAGCTAAACATCATTTGTTGTATTTCAGACAGACATGGAGACAAGTGGAGTTTCTCAGCATTATTCTCAGAGTATTTACCCGAAAATGTTGTAAGAGTTCATTGCGCTTTCTTATAGCCATAAGGCTTAACAAGTATAAACAAGTATAACCTTAGTCTTAAAAATAATTAGTCTTTATTTGAAAATAATGATTATAATAACAAAATAATTGTTTAATAGATTGTCAGGTTGTACTCAGAAGAAGTGTCCATTTATTATTCTCCCTGCATTTAATCCTCAACTATGTTCTTTGTTAGAATTGTTTCTGATTCTACAGCTTATACAGGTTTGTAATAATACGCATGTGTAACTTTATGGGAACTATAACTGGGGTAGTAATATTGTACATTGTTGATGCTGTAAATAGTGATTGCACAACAGAAGAAAGACCAAATGGAACCTTTTGAATCCTGCATTTTGGGGTTCATTACATCATCACTTACTCGTCTTGACTCGGTTGGCACGCTCAGTTTTCTGCTCGTTTTGTGATTTTGTCATTATCTTTGTGTCTTGCCCTCATTAGGTTTCTTCATTCTGTGCTGAGGCATTGACTATATGCAATGCTCTGCTTCACCCACGTACTCCATCCATCTCCCTCCCTCTACCTCCGCTGACTTTGAAGCCAACTCCAGCTTCATCGGTCCTCGCCCCTACCCAGAATCCTTCGCTCTCCCTTCCCACACTCCTAGGTGGACCTGCCCCTGGACCTTCTTTTGCTCCCAGGCATCCTCTGAGCTTAGGCCCTGCTTCACTCCTAGGCTCATTGGAGAACCACCTTCCCCTGGGTGCTCCTGTCCTCTCCTCATCGGCAGGTGCCACTGGTACCCAAGGTGAATTGCTACTCTCATCCCCTGCCCAAGCAGCTGAGCTCGCCGGATTAGCACCCCCTGAAACCCAGCGGCAGGTGTTTGTACGCTACGACAAAGAGGAGCCTGAAGACGTGGAGATCTCCCTGGAAAGCGATTCGGATGACAGCGTGGTTATCATGCCCCAAAGCATGATGCTGGAGATGCAGGAAGGAGCTGCTAACGCACAAAGTCTCCCTCCACCACCAGGCAGTGCTATGCCCGTGCCAAATGCTGGGCTGGGAAATGAATCCGGTCCTGTTGAAACATCACTATCTAGCGATATCCCCACAACTATCGGGCATCAACTGCTGACACCCGATTCCAACCTCAGCTCTTTCCCAGGGTCTAGTCAAACAGAGCAGCTGATTTCCCTGGTGCCACAACTGAATTCTAATGCTGTGACTCTTCCAGTCTCCTCTAGTGCACTAGGTAATTCCCTGCCTGCTGGTGCACAGCTTCAGCAGATGCTCATGCAGCCTTCGTCAGGTGGACAGCCAAATCAGCTCGGACTGACCTTACACATGCAGCTCCAGAACCAACTAGTACAGTCCAGTCGCCAGCCTGCTGCCAACGAGCAGGACCAGAACGTCATTAACATAAACAGCACAGACGACGAAGAGGAGGAGGAGGACGAGGAAATGGAAGATGAAGAAGAACTTGGAGAGGAGGAGGAAGATGAAGAAGGCCTGGAAGACGACGAAGAGGAAGAGGAAGGCGAATACAGTGAACGGTTTCTCAGGGAAAATTTCGAAGACTTTGAGGATGAAGACGAGGATGATGAAGGGGACGAGATGGAGGAAGACGAGGAGGAAGAGGACGACGAGGAAGAGATCCAGGAGGCTGAGATCTTGGAGGCTGACAACCGTAGGGATGTCCTCGGCGCCGAGGAGGGGGAAGTGATGATTGAAGGCCAAGAAGAAAGGGGCGTGGGAACATTCCCAAGTCGAGGGTGACCGACAGGTAGAAGGTGGAATTGAGGAAATGAAGGCAGTGCAGAGCATCTATGAGGAAGAGGAAATAAAGGACAAAGGCGGTGTAGAAGAGATTGAGAACATCGGCGCTGTAGAGAGGAACGAAAGTGTGGTGGGAGAGCAACAGATAGAGACACATGTGATCGGTGCAGAAGGAGAGCCAATCGAAGAAAATGCTCCTGCAGAAGCAGCCGAACAAGAAG
Source organism: Kryptopterus vitreolus (assembly GCA_030449085.1). Classification (NCBI taxonomy): domain Eukaryota; kingdom Metazoa; phylum Chordata; class Actinopteri; order Siluriformes; family Siluridae; genus Kryptopterus; species Kryptopterus vitreolus. The sequence goes on along the minus strand of JACRUU010000017.1, from coordinate 11,321,090 downwards.
TGCAGCCACAAGAAGAAGAAGCATCCGGAACAGATACAGTGGTGACCCCAGAGGATTCTGGGATGGTGCCGGAGAGTCAGGAGCAGGAGGTGGCAATAGAGGTCAGAGATAATGAACCAAGTGCCGAGGAAAAAGAGGAGATGCCCAGTGTAAGCACAGCGGCAACGTCTGAGGACCCTGCACCGCAGCAAGCAGTGGAGGCAGCAGAGAAAGAGGGGACCGAAGGGACTCAGGTGGAGGAAGAAGAGGCACGAGGGACAAAGAGGAAAATAGAGGACATGGAAGGAGAGGTGTCTGAACAAAGCAGTGAGAAAAAAAAGGTACATTTCAGCAAAGCATTATTACTGAACAGAAGGCCTTTTCATCTGTAGTTCTTAAAGTGTGTTTAAATGGGGGAAAATGTTAAGTGCAAGGAAATAGAAGAAATTAATTTGTGTTTCTACCTAAATATTGATACTTTGTGCAGAATCTGTAAACACATTGTTCTGGCACTATTACTAATGTTGCTTTAATGCTAATTCACCACGGCTGATTTGTTTAGTAAAACTTTCTTTCCCCACTCTCCTTGCCAGCTGGACGACGAGGCAATGGCTTCCATGTTGGCGGATTTTGTGGACTGCCCTCCAGACGACGAGGATCACGGTGCCTCTCACTCACATTCTTAAATGAAATCCGTTCGCAAGAGCCATGATTTGTTTGCTGATGTCCTGAACCTCAGACTTTTCCTTCCTAAGATTCCTGCATACATACAGATATAATTAAAGCTAGAAACCTTTTATCAACTGTAATGACCAAGTTAACGGTTTCTATCTGTGATGCAGTCATGGCGTACCTTGTGATGCCTTGTTTTAATATCATCATGAGTCTTTTTCTGACTAAAAAGTTGGAACTGATTGCCATCCAAACAGCTGGTCAGTATTGTGTGTAGATTGCTTTTCACAGAGCAGCCAGGAATCTTCCTTGTGAGAGAAAACTGTAAAGACAGACCTGTTTGTGTTCAGAACATGGTTTGCATGCCTTCAGCCTTCCTAACTAACTTTACAATTGGAGTACGTTCCTTCTCTCTAACTTACACTAAACAGTTACGTGATCGCCGTGCGCAAGACGATATGGTTATTGTAGTTCTTATCGGGTTTTTTCCCCCCTCTTGTGTTTCAGTTTTTGTACCATCACTTGTTACATATGTGCTTATTTTCTGTTGGTCACAAAAGACGATTAAAAGCAAAAGAAAGAAAAAAATAAATGTCTTACAAATTATACATCTTCATAGGGTCGAGGTGGTCAGCAGGGCAGCGTGTTCTCTTGTATGGGTTTTTTTTGGCATTACTTGAGTCAGAATCTCGCAATCTCCTATTATGCATTACACGTCATTCAGTCATTAATTTGAACGTTTAGAGCTGGTCACATTTTTCTAATGAGTATGGGTATAGTTATAGGAGTATAGTTATTTATCGTCACTTTTTGTTTCTGATAATTTTTGTAGGGAAAAAAAAATTTTTGTCCTTTTTGTGTGGTATTTTTTATTATTATTATCTATTTGCTTCTAGAAATTGACAAAGATATTTAGGGACTTGTATAAAAACAGAGTGAGGTAGTGTGTATGCTCTTTTTCCACCTTGAGTATATAAAATGATTTTTTTATTAATTTAAGAATTTAATCAGTTTTGGCTTCAGGGGGAAAAAGTATTGTGATGTAGAACAAAAGACAAATCGGCCAGCATTTGTCATAAATGATGTCTGAGTGCCTTAGTTCCAGCTTTATCAATCATGTTTCTAAACTAATAATCACTAAAGATATAAATGGAACAGATTTTTTAGCTTTTCTTTTCTTTTTGTTTGTCCAGCTTGGGTAGACGGCTTGCCAAACATTTTGATTTCATTCTGTTGTATTCCATCCCAGGAGTTGTATCACATCTCCAATAATGTATTCATATTTACTTACACCCTTAACTGACACAAATGGATAACATTTCACATTTTAAGTGAAATTGTGTTGTAAAAGGCCTTAAAAAGTTCTTTGTACAAGATCTACACAAGAACTACTCAAGCTCAGCATCTGATAGGCAGAAAATATTGTTCCAAGTCCTAAAGTATCAGAAACGATCCGACCAGATATACAGTACATGGAATTACCCGTCTAAGACACTTATAAGAAGCGTCAATTATGAATTACAAGAACTGCTTGTCTTTTTTGACCTTTTTATGTTTAAACAAAAAAATTCAAATAGAAATCTAGTGTCATAAAATAAAACGATACAAACCAAGGACATGATTACAGGGTTATTCCCAACCAACCCAAAGGTGGCACCCCACACCAGCCCTCTCCTCTGTGACCAAGATTAACTATATGTGCTTCAGTCTAGAGACCTGCACGGACGGTTTTTTCCATCCCGCTCCAGCAAAAACATATGCTATTTTGTCCCACTCCCGTTTATGAATAAATGTTTTTTCTCTCCATTAGGCATATATATAATTATATAATTTTTAAGACCATATTGCGAGAGTCCTGCGAATAATTGTATTTTCCCGTAACCTGCACTCACATTCACCATCAAATCTTGTCCTGCCCCACGCTCATTTGTTCAGTTCAGGTCTCTACTTCAGTCAATACCCTCTGTCTTTAATAAATGTGGTTTTTACTGGCAGGCCAAAATCTAGCTACAATAAGACCCATCTCACAGGTCAAAAACCTGGTAATTATTTTAAAGAACGTGAGAAAGTGATGTTGGTGCCTCGACCCCCCCGAGGCCAGCGGTCACAGTAGATGTTTTGAGTAGATGTACTGGGTTTCATTAACTAGTGTGTCCTGAGAATTGGATACCAACTATAATGCATGTTAATATATATTCCAAAATCCATCTAGGAGAAAAATATAGATGGGTTGACAGTCGACTTTGAGATGCTTCTAAAAACAGTATTATATAGTATTATTGATCTACCATCCCCTTACAAATCAATATATCACAATGATTTAATTAGAGTTGGAATTACAACAGCTAAGCCAAGAAGACCTGTTCACACATTTCTTGACTCATGCTCTGGAACTTCTCTTTGGTGTTTTATTTTCAAGACTCTCATTTTTACTAACTCGCACTCACCCAAATGAGGGATAGGTTCTCTTATGAGTGTGGTTCTGCTTTTGGTTTCTTCCTCATCATCTCACCAAGGTTTTCCTCTCCACTGTCACTACTTACTTGCTCATGAGGTATGAAACTTGTGAATTGAATTGACTATATATATATATATATATATATATATATATATATATATATATCTATTATCCAATCTTTATGGGCATATATATTAAGGAATATGTCAACCATCGACAATTTCATATTACCGTGCATATGTATATATATATATATATATATATATATATATATATATATATATATATATATTATATATTCTATGGTCATAAAGAATACATTGTTTTTCAACCATGGTCACAGAATATATATATAATAAAAATTCTATAAATGTAACAATGAAAGTATTGTTTTTCAATGCTATCAACAGTATATATATATATATATAGAAATATATATATATATATATATATATAGCCATTTAAGCTATTCATTCAAGACAAACTGCTCATATTGAGGACATTCTATCCAATTTTTTCCTCTTAGGATTTCATTGAGGTCTACCCTCCAAGATTCTAACTAACATGAGACCGCTTTATTTATCCGATCTTCCCTCCGGGTCACGGGGAGCCTGTGCCTATCTCAGGAGTCTATGGGCATTAAGGCAGGATACACACCTGGTAAATGGAATGCCAACCCATCGCAGGGCACACACTCTCTTACAGAAGTCTCACACACACACACACACACACATTCATACACTAGGGACAATTTTTCCAAGGTGCCAATCAACCTACCGTGCATGTTTTTTGGACCGGGGGAAACCGGAGAACCCATGTTTTGGAGAAAAACCCCCTGAGACACGGGGAGAACATGCAAACTCCACACACACACATGGTCCGAGACGGGAATCGAACCCAGACCCTGGCGTGGACAAAAATGGTATGAGGCGAACGTGCTAACCACTATGGTGTTATATATATATATATATATATATATATATAGATATATATATATATATATAGATATATATATATATATATATATATATATATATATATATATATATAAATATACAATAGAGCCTATATATATATATATATATATATATATATATATGCATATATATATCATATATATATATAGGCTATCATATATATCATATATATATAGACATATAGTTTCATACACATATATATGTACAGTGGCAAGCAAAACTTGAATAATATGTCTCAACAGTAGAAGTGCTTGTCAACATTATATGCACAAGTATGTGAACCTTTTGGAATTTCATGGTTTTCTGAATAAATTTGTCATAAAATGTTATCTGATCTTCATCTAATTCATTGGTATTGACAAACACAATGTGTCTAAAAATAATAACACCATGGTGTGTTGTGAAAAAAATCCGATCTTTCTTGTCTTTATTGAACACAATCATTCAACATTCAAAATGGCAGTGGAAAAAGTAAGTGAAACCTTGAGTTAATGACCTCAAAAAAGCTAATTGGAGCTAATTGGTTTTAGCAAACCTGGAGTCTTGTTAAGATAAAGTTTGGAGGTGTGGACTACAGATACTTTGACTGATAAAAACCCCTCAAACCTTTGGAGTTTGCTCTGCACAAGAAGAACATGATTATGTGAGCCATGCCTCGCCAAAAAGAGCTTTCAGAGGACCTACGATCAAGAATTGTTGATTTACATGAAGCTGGCGAGGGTTACAAAGTTATTTCAAAGACTTTAGAAATTCACCAGTCTACAGTTCGGCAAACAATCTACAAATGGAGACAATTTGGGACTGTTGCTACTCTACCTAGAAGTGGGCGCCCCGTCAAAATGACACCAAGAGCACAACGAACACTCATCAATGAGGTAAAGAAACAACCCCGAATGACAGCCAAAGATTTGAAGGCATCATTGGAACTTGCTAACATATCTGTTCATGAGTCTACAATACGTAAAACACTGAACAAGCAGGGTATCCACGGCAGGACACCGCGAAGGAAGCCGCTGCTTACTAAAAAGAACATTGCTGCACGCCTTAAGTTTGCAAAAGAGCACATTAACACTCCACAGCGGTATTGGCAAAATGTTTTGTGGACTGATGAAACTAAGATTGAACTATTTGGAAAAAACACACAGCACTACATCTGGCGTAGAAAGGGCACGGCATATCGTCATGAAAACATCATCCCAACTGTAAAGTATGGTGGAGGAAGCATCATGATTTGGGCCTGCTTTGCTGCATCAGGGCCTGGCCAGCTTGCAATCATTGAGGGGAAGATTGAATTCCCAAGTATATCAGACAATTCTTCAGGATAATGTGAGAATGTCTGTACATCAGCTGAAACTGTGTAGAAAGTGGGTGATGCAACAGGACAACGACCCAAAACACCGGAGCAAGTCCACAACAGAATGGCTTCAGAAAAACAAAATCCGCCTTTTGGAGTGGCCAAGTCAGAGCCCAGACCTCAACCCAATAGAGATGCTATGGATTGACTTGAAGAGGGCCATACACATGAGACGTCCAAAGAATATGACAGAGCTAAAGCAGTTCTGCCAGGAAGAATGGGCTAAAATTCCTCCTCAGCGATGTGCAGGTCTGATCCACAGCTACAGGAAGCGCCTGGTTGAGGTTATTGCTGCCAGGGGGGGTCAACCAGTTATTCATTCTAAGGTTTCACTTACTTTTTCCACTGCCATTTTGAATGTTGAATGATTGTGTTCAATAAAGACAAGAAAGATTGGATTTTTTTGGTGTTATTATTTTTAGACACATTGTGTTTGTCAATACCAATGAATTAGATGAAGATCAGATAACATTTTATGACAAATTTATTCAGAAAACCATGAAATTCCAAAAGGTTCACATACTTTTTCTTGCCACTGTATATATATATATATATACATACACACACACACACACACACACACACACACACATACATTTGTGTTCAAAATAATTAAATTCCAAATCACACATTGAAGAAGGATTGATCAAATTTGTTATTAGTTTACATCAAGTGAAGAAAAAGAATATTAGGCTGTTCATGATAAATGATAAATAGGCCCAACACTGTAGTATGAGAAGGATCCCCATATCATGATGCTTGTGCCACCATGCTTTCACTGTCTTCACAGGGTACTGTGGCTTGAATTCTGTGTTTGGGGGTCGTCGGAAAAACTGTCTAGACTTTCAGACATGCATAAAGACTTGCTTTCATTGGTCCACAAAATATTGTACCATTAGCTAGGTGAATCACCGTTCACCTTTTTTTTTATCAAACACTGAATTATGTACAAAATGACACACATGACTTTTTGAATTATGCTCATAATTACAATTTGTCCAATGTTTTATAAAAGCACTAATGATGCCAGTGGAGAAAGGGTTGGGCCTTGCTCATATTACATCCATTGTGAGAGTTTAGAATGAAGTGTCTCTATCTATTGTGTGTACCTTTTATATAACTGATGTTTTGTTCCATGCCCAGTCTCTCTCTCTTGGGATTAAGGAGTACTGGAAAAGCTACTGGTATAACAGGATGTTCGCGTGCCACCAAAATCTTCATCTCAAACGCCTATATTTATGCCTGAGGGGGAAAATAAATCTATTTCTTTAGGCTACTTTCTTTCAATTTTTAATAAAACAAAAAATATCAGACGATTTGTTCTTCTTTAAACGTACACCAGCATATTGTTTAATATTAAGCGTTAATATCAGTGAATTTGCATGTAGTGACCAGTGAAGCAAATATTTTAGAATTGTATTTTAGTCCTGGTATTTCTCATTTTGTTTACATATTTGATCACATTAATGGTTTCTAAAAACCTAGAAGAGTATACTTTTACTCTGACTGAGTTCACAAAGGAGATTTTCTTCACAGAGTTGCAGCACGGTATTTGAATTTGACCACATCGAAAATAACATGAATTTCGTCTAGTGCTAGTTGTGACCTTTATTTAATCTTATTCTACTTTTATCTATTCCTCATTCTGCTGTTCCACTTTTCGTTGTGCGCAGGCATTTCTGTGCGTATTTCTGGTCACGCTATAGACAGTGTTTCATTGTGACCTGAAATGGTTTTGATCTGCACTGAAAAGTTTCGCTCCAGCATCAATAGTAGAGAAAAGAACACTAGTGTATCCTAGGACTCCACTGTGTGACAACAAAGGCTGTGTGTGCACTATGAAAGAGCTCTGATGAATTAGCACACGTCAAAACGTACTAGTGGCATGTAAGACGTCACACCAAACCTACAGCTAATTTTACCCCTCCTTCATAAATTCATTTATTCAACTTCAATAGCAAGCAAATAGTGTTCTGATGGAGCTACTCAAGCATGATGTTGCTTTTCAGAACACTCCCTGTGACCAGGCAAATGTTATCTCTTGTGTTTAATATTAACTATGACCTCATAGTTAAATAGAGACAAGTAGCTCAAGCAAATGAACATGACTCCTATGCAAGGTGATCAAAGTAGGTTCATGTAGTAAAAAAAAATACCCACACAACTCTGATACTCGTATTTACAGGTTAGAGAGTTGTGTGTGGATCATTAGTACTTTTAGTCCTTTTTATAAAACTACAATTGTTGTCAAAGTACTAATCAATTACATTTTTTTTGTAGAGCGCTTTTTACAATTTGTCATCGTCTCAAAGCAGCTTTACATAATACGTAATGGAACATAATATATATATATATATATATATATATATATATATATATATATATATATATATATATATATATATATATATATATATATATATATATATATATCTATATATCCTATTATATAGGGGGGCACGGCACGGGTGGCTTAGTGGTTAGCACGTTCGCCTCACACCGCCAGGATCCGGGTTCGATTCCCGTCTCGGTCATGTGTGTGTGGAGTTTGCATGTTCTCCCCGTGCCTCAGGGGGTTTTTTCCCCGGGTTCTCCGGGTTCTCCGTTTTCCCCCGGTCCAAAAACATGCACGGTAGGTTGATTGGCACCTTGGAAAATTGTCCCTAGTGTGAATGTGAATGTGTGTGTGTGTGTGTGCCCTGCGATGGGTTGGCATTCCATCCAGGGTGTATCCTGCCTTAATGCCCATAGACGCCTGAGATAGGCACAGGCTCCCTGTGACCCTGAGGAAGATCGGATAAAGCGGTAGAAGATGAATGAATGAATGATATATATATATATATATATATATATATATATAATATATATATATATATATATATAAAAATGAAAATCAGTTTGACCCTAATTGTTTCTTGTTGAGCAAGCCGAAGCGACGGTGGCAAGGAAAAACTCCCTGAGAACAGGAAGAAACCATGAGAGGAACCAGACTCAACAGAGAAGACATCCTCATTTGGGTTGTTAGTTGTGTTTGTGGTTTGAGGATGTTCATTGTGGAGTGTGGGGTGTAACCATGAATTTGTTTGAGGCGTCATCAACCGGGGGCGGGGTCACCATGAGGGTCAGACAGGATCAGAGTGGGGTCTGGATCACTGCCAGCTCAGCAGTGGAACATGTAACTCAACGGAGAGAGAGAGAGAGAGAGAGAGAAGGAAAGATTGAAAAAAGTGATTAGGCACGGTGATAGTTGCAGTGTGGGAGTGAATGTATATTTAATGTAGAGTGCAGATATGCATTCCGGCAGGATTAACTATAACAGCATAACTAAAAGGAGAATCAGGGGGAAACACAGACATGACAGCTTCCTGATGTGTAAACAAACAGTCACTGTGTAATGGGAGTGAGGCAGACAGCAACTAAACTAAACTACTCTTTTATATAAAGCAGGACTATTCACTGAAAGCTTGGTTTACCAAATAAGTTTTCAACCTGGACTTATATTTATTTATACTTATATTTATAGATACTTATATTTGTTTATATTTCAACCACATGATCTGATCCATGTTTCAGCCTTGCATGCCATTTATTAATCTAACCAATCTATGAGTAGTAATTGAATCAAATATTAAATTAAACATGTAAAAAGCAATTTAATCAAGTATTTGTGTTAACCATTACTTCAATTTATTTAATTAATGTGTCAGTTAGACACCAAGATCAGACTATTAAGGTGATATAGGAGGATTATGGACATAAAGGGAATTTCCCATCAGCCACTGCTCCTCACACAAATGTGTTTCATATTCACCAGTGATGTGTTGTTTTTAAGCCTGTGTGTTTGTGTTTGTGTCCACAAAAGGACCACTGTCATTGATCTGATCATGTTGCTGGCCCTCAGATGGTCCTATAAAATTCTCCTATATAACAGAACAATGACCCAGAGATGATATAATCCCATGTGTATGAAGTACACGGCTGCTACAACTTGGTCTTTGCATGCCTTCACTTCATCAGAAACCTATTCCTCCACTATCACTCCATCGCTATGTTCTCTACTCTGACTTACTGTGGCTGCATTTTGAAACACTGATTTGAAAAATTGATTTGAAACATCATTATATTATCTTAGCAAACAAAGCTCGACCTACCTAAAGACATTTATTGCAACTAAGATTAAAAGCTCGAAGCCCCACAACTTAGGCAACCAAAAAAAACGACAAACCACTATCCGCTGTAGATAAAGGTGTATGCCAAATTCAAATTCAAACCAATGAAGATAGTGAGTGTTGTGCAATATATGCATGTATGCAAAAACAAGTCGTGGTACTCTCCTGAAGGCTGAAAAGCCATCATTCTCACTGTGTTGGCCTTTAGGGTGTGTCCCTGACCAAAACAAAGAGAATAATGAATTTTGAATAGCTGTCTTAGTTAGCATACTTTGCTATAGATTGACCGTTAGATTGCTCAGTACGTGGTACTATCCCATATCACAGTATTCTCTGGAGAACCTGCCTGTCCTTTCCTGTCTTGTCCTGCCGATACGTTTGTTATCAGAATGCTCTTGATGTTGCCGGTGTAAACGTTTGGGAAGACACCATGGAAGTTTTTAAGTGTCAAACTTTATAAGCAAAAGATGGTACAGATGCCACCAGGCCTTATTCACCATGTGACAGGACCATAACCGGTCTTGTGTGTGATATTAACACCAAGTTACAACAAAACGTCTCTCCACTGGGTTCTCTATGTACCATGCAAATGTCAATTGCAAATGAAATTACTGAACAGAGAACATGATTTCCCTACCACCACTGTACATTATATGGCCAAAGGTTTGTGGATATCTGAATGTCACATGTGTTTGTTTTACCCTTTTTCACACACATGTAACAAAGTTGAAAGCTCAGAATTGTCTAAAATGTCTTTTGTTTTTCTTTTTTAAATGTCATAGCATTCTCAGGGGCCCTTCATTGAAACTAAAGCGCTCGTACCTGTTCCAGCACGGAAGGTTCATGAAGTCACCAAGATGGAGAGGAAAAACTTTCCTGACCTCTACTTTATTGAAACTACCTTTGGAATGAACTGGTATCTGTGTCCTCAGGTTTTCTCTCCTGACATCAGTGCCAGACCTCATTAATTCGGCTTGTGGCTCAATATACAACAATCCCTTCTGCTACGCTCCAAAAATTTAGTGAACATCTAGCCTAGAAGAATTGGCGTTACTGTCCAGATATTTTTGGCCATGAAATATATGGATGTCTGGAAGTTAAAGGAAGCTTTATCCATTTGCTTGGTAACCAAACTCTGCTTTGCCTAGTTAGAAAAACATCTAAATGTACTTCCTTGAGCTAGAAAGCAATGTTTAAAAAAGAAAGTCATTTACATAAAGAGAATGTGCGTAATGTAGAAGAGTGTAACCGCTGTCGATTTGGTGATAACATTCATTAAATGATGAAATGTGGTGATTCAGGTACTACTGGGCGTGTCCATGTAGAGAGAAAGGGGAGGATTGAAACGTGGATTTTTCTAGATGATATAAAGCAAATAGTGTGAAGACGCCGAGAGACTGAGAAAAAGAGAACGAAAACGGAGACGAGGCTGAGTCGAGAGAGAAGCGTGTGAGAGACTGAGGAGGGGAGGAAAAAAGAGTGCGAGACCGAGAAGACGCGGTTTGCAGAAGTCAGCTGTGAGGAGTGCACGGAGATAAACCTAAAAATACCGCACAAATTGCGCAAAAACAGAGGAAGAAAGCACTGGAGAGGAATAAAGTAACGCACCGAGCTTCACTATCAAGCTTTGTGAGGTAAATATCGATTACAAGTATTTCTATGCTATATCCGATAGTGTACTTGCTCTTACACAGCCAGGCTGAATTTGTCTTTAGGTACACAAATGTATTTCTGTTTGTTGGAATCCTGTGTAAAATATCACCTAGATGGAAATTTGCTCGTGAAGTAACTGCACGGCTATTTTTTAATAAACGGAAGGAAACTTTCAGCAACAGTTTTGGTCGAGTGTGATAACCACCTTACCGCTCAATTCCCACCGTGTTTTATACAGTAACAGCCAATATGTGTCAGTAAAGAATGGTTTATCAGTTATCCTACGGCTATGTTAAAATAAAATCCTTATATAAGTGAGGCACTGGATGGGTTATAAGATCTATCTTGACTATTTTGATTTATTTTACAGTTTAGAGGCAGTCATTTAATCCTTCTTGAAAAGCTGTCTTTTTCAAGGAAGGTTTTGATGTGACATTTTCATTTAACACACAGCTTATACTAATAAAAAAAAGGTTTTGACCAAATATGACTTGTGCAAAATCCTTGCAGCTTTCTAATGTACTGAAAGTACACAATACCAATCTTCTCAACCATTACAAAAGATTAATTGTTCTTATAGTTAACCCCCCCCCTCCCCGAAATCGGTTATATTACATGTGTGAATTATTTTACAGTTTGAGTTATTGAATTAACAGTTTATAACAGAAATATAAAACATTTATTTGAATACATTTTGGTAGCTTTAAACATGTAACCCTACCCTTTTCCTCCAGCTTCACACCAATAAAATATAGAGACACATGCTGACATGAATGTAACACATTTTCTTTTTTCAGGCCAATCTGCATAAACACAAGCCGCACAGCAGCAACAAAGCTGTCAAAGTATTTTAGCCAATGGATATATCTTTAATAGATTAATATTGATCTTGTAAATAGAACAAATTATAGATTATTTATCCTGTTTCACGTTGCTTGTAAAAATTTTAGGCTTGAAAGTGTTGTCTTCTGTTGCTTCTTCTGTTGTTAATCTAAGTGAATATGGGACGGTTACTTATGCTTATACAGATTTTTTTATACAGATTATTATATTCTAGAAATATTTAGTAAATTACTTCTTATTGATTGCACGCCATAATATGAACAACAGTCATAGCATTGTGGATATACATATACACACACACACACACACACACACACACACACACACACATACATATATATATATATATATATAGTCCTCTGACACATTTCCAAACATCGTGATAAGCTATACATTGAGAGATTTAAATAAATACAGTAAGTTTAAGAATGGAAAACAATGGTATTATTAATGATGGAAATAGAGGCAGGATACCTACCTAGGGGCGGTGGTGGTTAACCCTGTTTGCTCCAGGTGCGCCGTATGATGGCTTGACCCTGCGCTCTGACCCCAGATTCCTGAGATATGCGAATACTGGGGGAAGGGGGGGAAGCTAAGTGGTCTAAGGCACCGGGCTTCTGATTGGAAGCTCCGGGTTCGAGCTCCAGTATCGCCAAGCTGCCGCCTTTGTGTCCTTGAGCAAGGTCTGTACATATATATGTGCTGCCAAAACAGTCAAGCATTAACTGTATTAACTTCTTCCGTAATTTGAGCTACAGTATCTCGTCAGTTGAATTACACCACTGTTCCTTCCTTGGACCATTTTAATATATACTGGTCAATGCAGACCATGAACACCCCGCAAGAAACAAAACCTGATAAAATTAAAAACCATTTACTCAGTAGCTGTCAGAAACTTTAGAATTTTGTTCACTGTGTGTGCAGATGGAGTACAAAGTGATCGTGGCTACAGGCACCTTAGAGTACTCAGGCACTAATAACTATGTGTACATTACGCTGGTGGGGGAGAACGGTGAGAGTGAGAGGACGCTACTGGACAATCCAGGCCTGGATCTGTGTAGAGGCGCAGTAAGTTACATTTTACAATTTTACAATTTTACATAGTTATATATATATATATATATATATATATATATATATACATATATATATATATATATATATATATATATATCTACACACACACCGTAAAATAGCCTGGTTTTTGTTCAACTGTATTATGAAAAAAGTATTTTGATATTGTGTAAAAAAAACTCTTCTACAGGTTGATGAATACATAGTACGGAGCTCAATTTCTCTGGGTCGTGTTCTTCTGGTACGCTTGGAGAAGCAGAAATACTTTGTGGAAGATAATTGGTTTTGCAATTATGTGAAAAGTGACCCCACCTGGAGGTGAAGTCACACAGACCTTCCCCTGCTACTGCTGGCTAGTGGGGGATATAAAAGTAGAAGTCCGTGACGGCAAAGGTCAGTCCTAGCAACTGTCACAAATTTTATCTCATTTTAATTCAAGCTTACAAAGGATGGCATTTTTACTCCTCTTCTTTTTTTTACAGCTAGAAGGCTGTGTGATGAGCTCTTGCCCCAGGAGCTGGCTCACAGAAAGTCACAGCTGCAGGATAGACAGAAAACCTTCCGGTATGCATATTCCTGCATATAGTGTATAATAGAGTTGTTTATAGTCTTACTTGTCCTTTTGCATTTACGTGATTGAAAGCCCTTAAATGGAGAGCCAAATTTTACTGAGTCTGTTTTAACATTCTAGTACAAAGCCAACAGTTCACAGCTAGACTAAATGCATAAAATGTTATTAATACCTGTTCTTCAGGATGGGGTAGCTCAGTGGTTAAGGCACCGGGCTACTGATCCCTGGTATCGCCTACACCTACTTTCCTTTATTTATTCATTCATTCATTCATCTTCTACCGATGTATTCGATCTTCCCCCGGGTCACTGGGAGCCTGTGCCTATCTCAGGCGTCTATGGGCATTAAGGCAGGACACAGCCTGGATGGAATGCCAACCCAACAATCACAATCACACACAGTAGGGACAATTTTCCAAAGTGCCAACCAACCTACCGTGCATGTTTTTGGACCGGGGGGAAACCGGAGAATCCGGAGAAAAAACCCCTGAGGCACGAGGAGAACATGCAAACTCCACACACACATGGTTCAGACGGGAATCGAACCTCGACACTGGAGGTGTGAGGCAAACGTGCTAACCACTAAGCCACCGTACTGATCTTTAAGATTACCTGCTCTTTATTCTTTAAATTATTTTGTCCTCCTCAATTTTACATTACAAACACTTGTAATGCACACATTTTCTTTTGAGACTAATATTGCCTAATTCACTAATTATTATATATCATGATGCCAGTTTCAAAGTATTTGCATGCCAGCACTGATTTAGCTGTGTAGTTTACTTTCCATCTTTATTATTTAAAGTGGTGTATAATATTTAGTGCGATGAAAGCTAGTGTGAAACACTTAAGTAATTTTTCAAGTCTGGAGAAACAACAAATACCTGTAAAAGGGCAAAATGTAAGCACAGTAGGAGCACTTTTATAAATTGGTCGAAATATCACACGAATAGTTGTTAGGAACAGAGGAAAAGTTCTGCTATTTTTATGTTTTTTTTCTGCTAGTATTAAACTGTGACCTCGTTGCACCTGTAGTTCTCTCTGAAAAATGATAATATTTGTTCATGTTTCCCTTTTCCTCTACATTTCATACTTTAGTGAGGACAGAAATGAAAGAATGCAGTGTGACCTGGTTTGAGTAATGCTTTAGTGTGCACACAAGTACCACATCAAACAATCAGCAATTCTAAAACTGTGAAAGATATTGAAAGTCGTATCTCTCTTGGTTTAAATAGAAGCACTAGTGCCCAAACAAAAGCTGATATAAATACTGTGTGACCTGTCACTGTTACATTTCTACCTGCCCCCATTTTTCCTCACATTTTTCCTGCCCCCAAAGATCTCTTTGATAGACCTCCTCCCCAATATGGAGATCTTAGACAAAAAAAGAAAAAAGTTGGCAAGTGGAAAGGAGGCCCACTGAAACTATGTTTGCATAGGGTTGAGAAAGTTGTGGTATGCCTCTGATATTTCAAGAGTACTGTCCAGAGAAAAGGTTGTCTGTGTACATGAAATGAAACCCAGCAGTCTCTTTTTTTATACACAGGGCTGCAACGGAAAACATCTGTTTACTGTAGCATATCCTCTGTTTTTTTTATTTCTGCTTGAGACTTGAATGTAGTGCTTGCCATTATGTTTAAGAATTCTGTGAAAAATGTAACATGTTGATGTTAATCTGTCAGATGGACAGCCTGGGCTCCAGGAATTCCCAAATGTGTAGACGCCCAATCAGAGGCAGACCTACCTCAGGATGTGCGTTTTGCCAACGAGAAGCGATGTGATTTCGAAAGATCACTTCAATTTGCGTGAGCATCTTATTCCAGATTCTTATTTTACAAAGCTCAACCAAAATGCTTTATGAATCTGAATAAATCTAGACTTAAATGAAACAGATCTACAGTATGAATAAAAAAAAAACACAGTGATCATGTGTGTGATACATTTTACATATTTTTTTTTCTTCAACCCCAGGCTTTTAGAGCTGTCCCTAAAGAAGCTGGCCATCTGGTTTGGGAGGTCATGGAAGGATCTGGATGATTTTAAACAAATATTCTGGAAATTACGGAGCCCCATTGCTGGTGTAGTAGCCTTTTTTCCGCCTGCTACGTTGCTAATTGGTTTTCTTGATTTCAAGAAAACATGTATTATAAGTGTAGCTTTTCTGCGTCCCTGCTTTAGTGTAATAAAATTATACTGGAAATATAAATATTTATTTAAAACTTATGCTTGGTGCAGAACATATAACTAAGTAACTGAAAGCAAATGTGTTATGAATGTTATTAGAATACACTATGGAGCACTGGAAGGAAGACTGGTTCTTTGGCTATCAGTTCCTTAATGGGTCAAATCCACGGATGATCCAGAGGTGCAGGACACTGCCCTCCAACTTCCCTGTGTCTGACGACATGGTGCAGGCCTTCTTAAGCCCTAAAACCACCCTTGGTAAAGAACTCAAGGCAAGTGATTCCATGCACCATTCAATTTAGTCATATTTATCTTCTGTATTTACTTTATCCTGGTCACCAGTTCATCAAATGGCCCCACAAACACGAATATTATGACGTAAGGAGTTTTAAGTTCAGCTGCATTCATAATTAATAAAAATGTGTGATTCAATTGCAGTTAATTAGAGTTAGTAACTTATGACAGTCTTGTAATTAATCGCAACTGAATCGCCCATTTTTATCAGTTATAAATATACCTGAAATTAATACTTTTCATATTTCCTAATAATGTAATCAGCATATGAGTATGCAAATGTATGTTTATTATTAGTGAAACCATACAAGACGAAGACAAAATATTCTTGGAAATGTTTTTTGGTATTTATGATGTTAAAAATTACGTAAATCATCAAAACATCCCTAATTTGCAAGGGAAGGGGGACATTAAAAGCCTGTGACATTTTTAAATCTTGGAAAGTGTTTGCATACCTGTGTGTAACGATTTCATCAGGAGAGGTGGTAGCTTAGTGGTAAGGTGTTGGCCTCTGGACCAGAAGATCACAGGTTCAAACCCCACAACCACCTAGCTATCACTAGTGGGCCCTTGAGCAAGGCCCTTAACCCTCAATTGCTCAGTTGTAAGTCGCTCTGGATAAGGGCGTCTGCCAAATGCCGCAAATGTAAATGTAAATGTAAACTGGCTTGAGTTGAGAACAAAAAAAAACCCCACTGTAATGACTTTTAACAGAACAGTAATCAGTACATCTGTCCTAATATCAAAAAAATCGCTTAAGCTTCCCCTTTTCTATCTATGAAGGCTGGAAATATATACCTTGTTGACCATGCAATAATGGATGGCGTCCCTGCGAATGTCATCAGAGGAAAGAAGCAGCATATTGCAGCTCCTTTGTGTTTACTGTATGAGCACCCAGACAACGGCCTCATTCCCATTGCCATACAGGTATTGTTTCCCTAAGGCTGTAAACCAGAGCCAACGTATGGCTAATGAAAAGACACACTCTTTTAATTTTTCTTTTTCCCAGCTTGAACAGAATCCTACTAAGGACACGCCCATTTTCCTCCCAAATGATGCACCTCTGGCTTGGTTGTTGGCTAAAATGTGGGTCCGCCATGCCGAATTTCAGGTCTTCCAACTGCTATCGCACCTGCTGCGAACTCACCTTGTAGTGGAGGTGTTCTGTGTGGCCACACTGCGTCAGCTGCCTTCAGTCCACCCTATAAACAAGGTTAGCTTGGAAGTACATATGCAAAACGACACATGATTGGTATGACAATAAATTTCTCTCCCCCTCTGTCTCTTCTACAGCTACTCACTCCTCATCTGAAGTACACTCTGGAGATAAACTGCCGGGGACGCACACAGCTTATCTCAAATCATGGCATCTTCAAAAGGGTTAGCTTCATCAACAGAAAAATGAACATGAAATCAATTAGGATGCTTTTAAATGCCAGGTGTCAGCACATACTGGAAATACATAGAAATGAACCGTGTACACAGTGAGAGTAAAAAACATGTATTACTTTGTTTTGTTTGAGCATGTCCTTTGTTTTGTCTGAGATGGTATCAAAAAGTTTAAAGACTACTTTTTTAACACACCAACAGATGGCAGTACAAAGCTGCACGCACAATCACAGGGAACACAGGGAACACCAACCCCCCCCCCCCCCCCCCCCCCCCCCCCCCCCCCCCCCCCCATTCGTCCGATTTGGCTCCTATGGACTTTGCCTTTCTCCTAAAGATGAAGAAGCAGCTGAAAGGTTGTGTTTTGGACACTGAAAAGAAGCTTGTGCATGTGAGGCTTCGGTTGAGTTCTAATAGCCCTTGAAGACAGGTGACTCCTGTTAGAGAGTGACGGCACGGAGGGTTTGTTCCACAAAACTTTAATGAGAAATTGAGTTCATTGATGCCTTTCACGCCTTGGGTGAGTGGGTGTGCCAGTGGTTGATGTTGAAGGGTGCTGCTGGTGAAGACTTGAATCCGTTGAGGAATCTGAGGTAGTCTTCCGCTTGGTGCAGCTGGGTTGCTTGTGCGCAGTTGATGTGTTCGTTCTGGCCGAGTCCGAGCGAAGAAGAGCCCTGGTACTCTGGCTTTTAGGTGTCGATCGCACTGTGATGTCACGGAGGTGGCTCGACCTGACAGATACTGCTGATCTCTCCCTAATGGCTGAATGTGGAATTACAGTTAACTAAAAAGACTTTCCTACAGACACCATTTTGGAGATCCAGTGCAAATAGTGGAAGGTGCCTGGCGAAAAGAAGACTTCCAGGACACCTTCCAAAAGTGGCAATAATACTTGGGAGCACAAAACTGCTGTTCAAGGGAAGGTGATAGGGTGTAAAAAAAAAGTTATAAAAAGTACTTTCTTGTAAACAGAGGCCTGTCTCGAAACATTTTGATACCACCTCGTATTTCCTCATTGTCTTGCTTTACCCGTTTTCTTTATATCTTGATTTTCTATTTAGTGCCACATTTTTGTTTAACATATATTGCACCCTGTGTAGATCAGTCATAGAGAAACGGCCATGCTTTCCCTGCAGGTGGTGTCCACAGGTGGTGATGGACTGCTGATTCTGTCTCAGAGAGAGTATAAAGTCCTGACCTACCGATCTCTCCAGCCGCGCTACGACTTCATAGACCGCGGTGTTACTAAACTCAATAAATACTTCTACAGAGAGCACAGCCTCATGCTCTGGGATGCGATCGAGACGTAAGAGTCTGAGCCAGATGTAGTGCTCTAAAGCTACCATCTTCATTATGCACTAACATAATAATTGATTGTGTTTGCTTTATTTGGGCGATGAAATGTATTGATGACATCTCTTTCCATTTGATTTACAGGTTTGTCTCTGGCATAGTGTCTTTATATTATGAAAGCGACAGTGAAGTAGCACAGGATTCCGAACTGCAGGCGTGGATTAAGGAAGTGGTTGAGGAAGGCTTCGTAAATGTCCCTCAGTTTGGTTAGTTGCCTGAA
>JACRUU010000017.1:11276901-11299401 GCA_030449085.1 Kryptopterus vitreolus | reverse complement strand
TCAACAAACTGGAAACTATCATGCATTTAATCGCAAAGAAAATGTTGAGAGATGTGAACTACAGAAAACGAGTTTTATTTCTTTAATTAACTGTCTCAAATGGTTACATTTAATTCACAATGGTCATTTCTGATTTCTGACATATAAAATGCTATCCAACCGTGATCCTATTGTTTGCCGTTTTAAATACAGTTCAACATTGGGATGTGTTTACTTTTACGTCTTAAGGCATTTGGTCTACAATACACATGGTGAGAAGGCAGTAAGGCACAATATGAACTAAATACAACAATCCTCCTTCCATAATTAATATTCCCACACTGATCTTATTAAAGAGAGAAACCTGAGAATGCTGTACAAAGAGAACAGAGTGGAAATGTCACACATTTAAAACAAAATATAGCAAGACGACTTTCAAAGAGTTGGATTTCTCCACCCAGAAGATGGTGCTAACGCACAAGATAATCGTTGCGCTTATTTAGTCGGACTTGAACAAAAGACACCAGGCCGATCACCACGTAGATTCCTGCTGCAAAGAAGCAGTTGTACCCAACTTGGTTGTAGACACTGTAAACGTTCTGACTGTGAAGAAAAACACCAAAGCACACAATTAGTACTATATGGAACTGGTTCAAGTACTTTACAATTTAGACAAAAAAATACTATTTGTAAAAATGCTTTTACAAATAGATAGTTAAACCATGTACAGTACCACGTGAGCTCTTTCATTAATGAATTGAAAAGGTATTTCACACAGTATGTAGCTTGTGTTGTGCCATAGCCAGGGTTTTTTATCAAATACACATCATGAATCCCAGTGGTTATATTATAGATGTTTCTGCAAAAAACTACATGTTTCTGTCTTAGGGTTTGGCTTTTGTGAATTCAGGATCAAAGGAAAAGAAACATCACTAATGAATGAATATGATGGTACATCTTTGTTTAATATTTGCTTAGGTGGCATTATAGAAGAATCCATGACCATGAATCCATGATCCTATTCCACTGTTCGTGACTCGAATCCTGATGCTCATGTGTCCATTTTCCGCAGTGCATGTCCAGACCAGGACATTGTGTATCCTTTGCATCATAGCACAAATGAATATTTTTCAGCAGCTTTTGTGCTCTTGTGCAGGATCAAACCAGAAGGGCTGACATGCATCAGTGAGCTTTGGGTTCCCCTAAACCTGTCACTGGTTTACTGAGTGTCTCATTTTCTAGGTACTTTATCATTGCATACCATAAACCTCTCACTGCTGTTTTGGAGACCCTCTAAACCAGTTGTATAGCTATCGCAATTTGGCCTTTGTCGAAGTCACTCAGATCCACACGCTAGGCCATTTTTCCGGCATCCAACACAGCAACTTCGAGAACTGATTGCTCACCTGCTGCCTCATATAAAAAACTGAACCATTCACTGTATAGTTCACTGTATTCATTCATCAACATGATTCACTTCATCCGTATGTGGCATTAATGCTGCCGAGGAGGAGATCTCAGACGAGAATCTGATTTATTCATACCTAAATCGAGCAGCAAAACAATCTTTTTACTTCACAGTCTTAATGGATGCTATTCCATATTTTTCCTTTTACTATCAAACCAGTGTGGTTTAGTGAGGCGGAGTAGCTCAGTGATTTAAGAGGCTGGGCTGCCCATCAGAAGGTGCTCCAGGGGTGCCGTATCATGGCTGACCCTGCGCTCCTGACCCCAGCTTCCAAACAATCTGGGATATGCGAAGAAAGAGTTCACCGTATTCTATTCTTCTGCTTTCTCAGTATCATCACCTTTTCTCTAGAAGTGACAGAAAATACCTCTGCAGAACTCATGGGTTTTTTTTTTTTGGTATCTGGTGGATTATTCATTCATTCGTCTTCTACCGCTATATGCGAACTTCCCTCGGGTCACGGGGAGTCTGTGCCTATCTCAGGCGTCTATGGGCATTAACGCAGGATACACCCTGGATGGAATGCCAACCCATCGCAGGGTGCACACACACACACACACACACACACACACACACACACATTCATACACTAGGGACAATTTTCCAAGGTGCCAATCAACCTACCGTGCATGTTTTTGGACCGGGGGAAACCGGAGAACCCGGAGAAAGAAAAAAACCCTGAGGCACGGGGAGAACATGCAAACTCCACAAACACTCGGCCGAGACGGGAATCGAACCCGGACCCTGGTGGTGTGAGGCGAATGTGCTAACCATTAAGCCACCGTGGATGATACATATATTATAAATTCTTTTTGGACAAGTAAGCTGAACTCACATTTGCGTGAAGTCTTCCTCCGTTAAAGGCACGTCCTCAAGAAGCCCAGCTGAATGGACACTGAAGAAAATCCCCAGCATTGCCTAAAAGAGGAACACAGATGACAGAGGAACTCAGGAAACATTACTGACTACCACTGTACCATTGACATTCCTCCAAACTCTACTGAACGACAAAGTTATGGATTTACAGGAAAACACTTATATGTCTGTCCTTTTCTCAAGTTTAATTTTGTGTGTTTACTTTTTCGTTTGTTTGTTTATACAGGGCAATGCCGAAATTAACCACACACTATACTTACTTTATTTCATTTCTGTACCCACAAGCAGTTGAATACTAATTATTAATGACAGTTCAAACTCATCACTTCACTTACTCATTAAAGTTTTAAACACCGTTCACAGTATCAAACTACAGCTCATTAAAACTAACATCACATTCTTACCAGCATAATGACTCCCCACATACTCAACACCATCATACATGTCGCTAATTTCGGACCACAAAAGATAAAAGAAGCCATTTTCAGTGCAGACCAAAAAAAAATACAATTTTTATATAAGTTTTTAAGTTTTTTTTATAAGTTTTATATAACAAGTTTTTTCCCCTCGAACGTCTTCCTGCGTCTGTCAATAGTCAGCTGCACGAATCAGGTGACTTAGCGATGGCCTTCCGGTCCGATTACGACACGGTATTACATAATAAAAGGTCCAGTTTATTTCCAAGGAGGCATGTAATGAGGATGGATATAAATTATGAATCAAATGCATAATGATATGAGAATGATTACTCGGAAAAAAAAACAAAAGCATGGGGATGCCTCACAAGTGAAATTCTGAAAGAAAGAAATAAAATAAAACGAGGGCTGTAAAATAGTAATTGAATTTGTTTTGATTGCACATTTGATTGGTTATGTCACTGACTTTCATTAGACAAAGGAAGATGATTGGATAGATGATCATTTCTTGTATGTTTATCCATATTATTGATCCCAACACCTCCACCCCTTCTTCCCCAGTCCTCCCTTTTGAGGTGAAATCCACTGTGTCTGTGGATTAATTAAATGAATGGTGTGCACTAATATATACTTTACTAGCACATTGTTTTATATGTTAGGATTTACTTTCATAAAAAAAAAAAATCCCTTCCCCCCCAAAAAAACAAAAAAAAAAAAACAAAAAAACAAAAAAAAAAAAAAACAAAAAAAAAAAAACAAAAAAAAAAACAAAAAAAAAACCACTGAATCCACAGGCTCTCAGAGTTGTTTTGCTACAGACATGTTTAGGCCCGTCTGGTTATGTCAATATATTGAGCTTTACTTTCCATTAGTTTTTCCTGTCAAACAAGTCGCTGATTTGAATTGGAATAAGGGCATGTCTAAATGTGAGATTCACTGTGAGGAACATCTGTACCGAACTTTCAGAGCGATACAAGTTGAATAGACTGGGAAAGGGTGAAACCGGACACCTAGTGATTCTGCTGGGTTTCTTTCTCCTCCCCTCTCTGTAACAAAACGTTGCGAAATTCCTCAAGATTTGAAGCGACTGCGAGCAACTACTGCCTCTTTTCCTGACGTGATTAAAGTCACACACAGAGTATTTGACTGGTTATTTTCTAAATAGACGTTTAGGGGTTTGAGTTTCAGGTCTACAAGGGAGCACCGACGAAACGGCGCAGTGTGGAAAAACCGCGAATGAAAACTGGAGGCGCGTAACGGCACTTAAGGAGGGGAGCAGCTATCTTCGGGGGAAAAACACTATGGGAACATAGGCCGTCTTTTTTTATCCACCGGTCTGCAAGCATACAGTTTCTTCGTTTCTGAGTTAAAGTTTCAGACTGCCGAACAGGTAGGAGAATAGACTTTGAAGCTTTTCCCCCGACACACACACACACACACACACACACACACACACACACACACACACACACACAATACATTAAATCACAATTTGACATATCTTCAGCAGTCTACGTGGCCGAACTACCTACTACTAAGTTGGGCCTGTTTAGCTTTACTGTAATTAAAATCTAGAGACCGCGTACAGATTTTAAGATTTTATAGTAGAACTGTTTATTAATATGTATGTTGTTTTCCAAGAAGTTATTCTCATTAGAAATTCAACTATTAACTAACTTTCTATTCGTGGTGCTTTTTCCAACCCAGATATTGGGAGGTTTATAAGAGTTTTTGGTTTCACATGTCATTGTTTAAGCAGAATTAAATCTGGCCACATGTGTCCATGAACACATCTGGAACACTAAACTCGTGGGCATGTGTCTGAAGTATTTCAGGGATGATGGAAGGAGAGAAAGAGCGAGAGAGGGAAAAGGGAGAGGAAAAGGAGAGCGACGAGACGGAGGAGGATGCTGAAGGAGCAGCCTTGCTGTGGCAAGAAGGCTCCTCCGATGATGACCTTGGACTCCCAATTATGCACTGGGAGGCCTTAAGTTTACGTATTGCCCAACTTGAGAAGCAAGAGGAAGAACGAAGAGAAAAGAACAAGGTTAGAGTTGCAAAATGCATGGAAACATTGAGCAGCTCGCTGTATGTGCAAAAGTGTACGCACGTATTGTAAAAGTGTGTGAAATGGTAAACTTAAACATATGTTTGGCAGTCTGCTAAACAAAGAAAAAGCATATTGTGATATCTTTTCACGATTTGTAATTTTACTATCAAAGGCGTTTTAACAAAACAGCATTGACTAGATAAAATATTTCATATGGAAAAGGAATTAAAACATATTATAACGTCTAAACTGTAACAACAAATTTGACTAGTGTGATAAATGTATCAACAATATTCACAAAAAAAAACAATTAATTGCCAAGCTGCGATTTTTGCCCTTACTTAGGTTGTTATTGTTATGATGTAGACATAATTTAATTATAAATTAAATTCAAATTCAAATTTAATCATAATATCTTGCCTAAAGGTTTGGATCAGAACTTAAACACTCATGAGAAATGGTACACTAGATTTTAAAATATAGCTAAAATACTTTGTGTTGCACAGATATTGCTTATATGTACACTAATATGAACCCATTAAAAGGATGACTTCATGATGCTTATATATGTTTCAAGGATGTGGCTCAGTGGACAGAAAGTTGGCCAGAGTTATATAGTCTTACCAGACACCAAGACAGCAGTGAGGACGTGGATGATAGCCGCCTGACAGCCCTAACATCACGGTACTCACCAGATTGCTTTGTTCTATTTCTTACTTTGCTGTAACATTTGAATACAAGTAGCTTTTCCTGGCTGTTTTAGACTTCAGAGTCATATGAACCTGCAGCTCTGCTTCATCAACAACAGTGAGAGTGAGGGTGAAGAGGAGGAAGACAAAGAGAAAAAAGAGGTTTCAGATTTCTTTTCATATTTATTTAGACTGTTGCACTGACGAGATTGAAATGTAATAAACAAATAAATATGTAACATTTTATAAGTAGCCTTTTGTGACGTTTTTTTTTTTGTTACTATTTACTTTGCAGTTGAATAAACATTCTGGAAAGCAGATGAAGCAGCCACAGCAGCATTCCAGTACTGCATCCAGCAGTAAAGCCAAATCTGGTGGATTTAAGAAAGAGGTAAAGGCTGCTCTCAGTATGCTAAAACACAAGCTGAGACTGGAGCAAAAACAGGTAACCATCAAGATCTCTTTCATTCTCCTTTTCCTAGTCCAAGATCAAGTTAACAATCATTTATACCTATGTGTGTGTGTTCATGGTTATGGAAACAAACTAATATGCTTGACTCTTTTTTTTAAGTCCAAACCCCCCAGTGATGCAGTTAAAGAGAGAACTCATTATGATCGCAGCGACTTGCAGAATTTCAGTATAAAGGATCTGAATGCACTGAAGACCTCACTAAGCAAAGACATTCATAGTAAGATTTCTTTCATCTTAAAAATCTTAATCGTAAAAATTGTTATAAGCTTGTCTGACATCATATATTCGAAATTACCGAATGATCATTACCTTTTGTAGAACCGGACCAGGATTAAGCAATCAGCAACTAATTAATTCCTATAGCGTTCATAACTATTTATTTAATTCTGCAAAAACATTGATTGCATATATCAATTTAAATAAGCTACCAGGATCATGAATTTCACATTTTTATATTTGCCATGGATACTATATGGCCACAATTTTGTGATTCAGATATGATTAACATATGTGTTTTTGAACAATGCCCGTGTACATATTTTAGGGGGTATGTGATCACCGAGCACAACATTAATTTGTCATTGATGAACTATCCATTCCCACTGTTCTGAGAAGGCTATCATTAGAGTTTGCATTTGCATTGATGAGGTCCCCCCGGGTGATGGCATCATTACAGTTCATTAAAATGTGTTTAACGAGCAAATGTATCAGAAAATATTCTTAAAGTAAGCAGTACTCAATATCTGATTGAATTAATGGTCTATGCATTTTTGTTCTCGTGTTTGCTTTAGTGACAAGCCTCCTTCGTGTCACTAAATTTCTTTTTGTGAATTTCTTTTTTTTTAAATTGCTCTGACCTGTTTTCATTTAATCAATCAATCTAACAGGAAACTCTTTGGCAACATGAATCCCATGTCAAATACACATTCCAATGTTAATGATCATTAGAAAAAAATATATTTTTTTGTTTGAACAATTTTCCACATTTTGTCAGGTTATAGTCACAAACTTAAATGTATTTTATTGGGATTTTATGTGATAGACCAACAAGTATCGCATAATTGTGAAATGATACATGGATATTTTCTTTTACAAATAAAAATCTAATAAAATAAAATCTAGTGCAATCAACTGCCTTCAGAATTCACTTAATTAGTAATTAGCATCTACCTGTGTACTTAAATGCCAATATAATTACAGCTGTTCTGGGACGGCCTGAGAGGTTTGTTAGAGAATATTAGGCAGAAAACTACATCGTGACCACTAAAGAACACACCAGACAGGTCAGGGATAAACTGTGGAGAAGGTTAATTCAGGGTTAGCTTATAAAAACATGTCCCAGGCTTTTAACATCTCATGGAGAAATCCATCATCCGTAAATGGAAATAGTATGGCACAACTGTTATGGCCTTTATGGAATTATGGCTGTTATGGAAGAGTGGCAAGAAGAAAGCATTTTGTTCACAAAAAAAAAAAATAAGAAATA
Source organism: Kryptopterus vitreolus (assembly GCA_030449085.1). NCBI lineage: Eukaryota > Metazoa > Chordata > Actinopteri > Siluriformes > Siluridae > Kryptopterus > Kryptopterus vitreolus. The sequence goes on along the minus strand of JACRUU010000017.1, from coordinate 11,291,965 downwards.
CAATTTGCAGTTTGCCACAAACAATGTTGGTTGCCATCAAACATGTGGAAGAAGCTGCTTTGGCTTGCAAATAAAACTGTGTACGGCGGAAAAACCTAGCACTTGTACATTAGCCTGAACACACCGCCCTCACCGTGAAACGTGGTGGTGGCAGCATCATGCTGTGGGGATGCTTTTCTTCAGCAGGGATACAGATGCTGGAACATGTATGGCACTAAATACAGAGAATTTCTGGAAGAAAACCTATTTGAGGCTGCAGAGGACTTGAAACTGGGATTGAGGTTCACCTTCCAGCACCCTGTCTATCACAAAATCCCAATAGAATATATTTAGGTTTGTAGTTATAACATGACAAAATGTTACTGATAAATCTAACCTGTTTTTCATGTGTATGTGTGTGTATTTGTGTGTGTATAGACCTTAGCTCTGAGTTAGTGGGTCGACTTCTTACAAGAGACCAGCTAAGAACTGAGCAGGATGCCATGCTTCTGGAGATAGAGGATATGACATCACTCTGACTGAAGAGGCCACTTCCATTAAAGGGACAAAAACAATGCCTCAATAACTTAACTACAAACCTGGGAGAGCTGTCTGGAAGAATGAACTTAACTGTGAAAAGTTTCTCCGCACCAAAGGACTGTTTTTAAAAAAAAACTTCAATTGCACAGATTTATTTCCAAATCTGCCTTTGTTTTAGCTGTTTTATAAGGTTTCTGTTATTATGTTGACAGAGTTGTTGTAAGGCATTGAGTGGTAAACTCTTGTTGCTTTTTAGGACCAACCGCTTTCCAGAATCGGATTGTTTTTCGACAAATCATTTTTTTGTTATTGTTGTAGCCCCTTTACATTTGTGTCATTTTTATATGATTTTAGTGACGTACTGCATCTATAATTTGATAGTCAATAGTTTACAGTCACATGCAGACACTAATGGAGCTAATGGATAAAGCAATAATCTCCTGAAGGGATGATGTCTCACTACATGTATCACACCTGTGCTCATAAATGTCCGTAATGCAAATTAGCAGTTGGGAGGATCAAAGCTGCCTAAAACATTTTTCTAATGTCTACGTAGACTCAATGTAATGTTTTTGTATGTACATATCTCAGGTAGCACCTGAGTAGATTTGATGCTGCTGGTGGATTATTTTTTTGCCCTAATAAAGTTTAAAAATTTTCACACTATGTTTTTACAGAGCTGGAGAGCTTTTAGATGTTTTAGACCTCCATAATACTGTACTTTTACTAGAACCTCATACATACCCAGAATAAGGCGTTTGTCCTGCCTAGTCAGAGTTTGTATCTTCAAAAGGACAGCTCAGCAGAAATAGAGGAAAAAGACAGGGGGAGGGACAGATGAAAAGGTGAGGGGAGATCGTGAAGAAGGGAGGGATGCATAGAATGGTCCACAATAGTTACGACAAGCAGTTGAGGTGAAGTACAGGAACAGCTTATGAAGTGTGCTAGAGGACAATAGTCCTAGTACTTATTCTCATCTGTTTACTTGTGCTTTCACGTTCTCATTGATGAAGGCTGACCATGATCTAGAGGTTTTTTCGGATTCTGTTTTTCAAAAACGTTTGTTTGTGGAATAGGTAAGTTTTCTTATTTTAAATTAGAAAAAAAACAGGTATTAATATTTACATACTTTTGTGTCTTTATTATGAACTGTCTTTGTGACAAACCTTTTTGGTTTAATATTCAGACTATTCTAAAAAGAATTGTGTTTTCCTGGAATTGTCTTTGTTCCCATTAAAGTGCAAATGTGTGATTTATCATAATCTGGTTGAGTGAACATATCACGTTGTTGACACAATGCTTTATATGTTTCTCAAGTGCAGACAATATAGCCTGTTGCCCTACAGCTACTCAGCTTAATGCTCAGTCTACAAGAAGGGTAGATAAACATTGCATGGTATGTGTATACAGTTGAAATCTTTGGTGTTTTAACATATGTGAATCATATAGAATTATGCACGGCAAAATCAGCTAAAAATGGAAGAGGGGGGCTTAAAAAGAGGAAAGGGTCTGAATGGGGTAACAGTTGAGGATAAGAAAGCGAGATGGATGATGGAACACCGAGGGGAAGTGTGGTTACTGATTTATTAGTTACTGAAGTGAAAAGAGTCTGAATCAGCAGCATATACTCATGCGGCAGGGCAAACAGCTTCACAGATTGTGTAAGAAATGTTGATGGGGGTGGCAAAAGAAACTGCCTGGTAGATACAAAAAAAAGCGCCATCCTGAATGACTCAATAATCAAATCACTGAAATATTGTGTAATTTGTTGAATATGTTGTATGTTATACTAAACACATCATCAATGCTGTTGTTATGTTTACAGAAACTTATTTTGGACTACCTTTCTACTACATTTAAACGTTTCCACATTGATACATTCTGGGAGCTGTTTTTATGGATACTCAATGTGACGATGACACAGAATCCTTTTCCTAATAAAAGATCAAGAAGTAATCAGAAATGGTGACGGACACTCCGACTGGCCTGTCCAAAACTGGACAAAGCACTGCCATTTACCATTTCTCATCTAATTCCTCTAGTGCCGCCTCCTGCAACATTGATGAGTCCTACAAGTACATTTTCCTTCCTATTTGTTACTCCTTCACCTTTGTTTTTAGCATCAGCCTCAACTCTGTGGTGCTCTATCACTCTTTTCGCCGCACCAAACACTGGAATGTGTCCCTAATTTATATGGTGAACTTGGCTACTACTGACTTCATGTATGGCCTCTCTCTCCCATTTCTAGTGGCCAGTTATATCATGCAAGACAATTGGTACTTTGGAGATTTCATGTGTCGCTTGGTGCGCTTTCTCTTCTACTTCAACCTGTATTGTAGCATTTTTTTCCTCACCTGCATCTCTGTGCATCGCTATCTGGGCATCTGTCATCCCATGAGGACCATCACTCTAGAGACCAAGCGGGCTGTGAAAGGCACGTGCATTTTGGTATGGCTAGCTGTTTTTGCACTCACATGCCCAATTTTTCGATTTGCACAAACAGAGCACCTTCCACGGCGAAAGGACGATGGCGCAATAGAGGTACATGGAACGAATGGGGATACACACAAGTCCAACACAAGTCCAAGTGCTGAGATGTTCCATAACTGCTGGGATGATGCTATTGATAAGGAGTTCCAGGATTATGTTCCTTATGGAATAACCCTCCATCTCCTGGGGTTCTTTGTGCCATTTATAATCATTGCCTGGTGTTACTCACGTGTGGTTATGACTATATTTCGAACACTGAACTCCCAACCTCCTGGTAATGGACCAAGGACAAGGCAAGGCAGCAAGACCGGGACAGGTGGAGGAAGGCATGTCCATCATTCTCGGGGCTCATTCACCTTATGTAAACAGGCGTCGCAAGTCCATCAAAACCATCATAACCATTACTCTCCTCTTTGCCCTTTGTTTCTTTCCTTTTCATGTTACTCGTACTATCTTTTTAGTGCTGAAGGTGACTAGCAGGGTACAGTGCCATACGATGCGGATGGTCTCCATTTGTTACAAAATCACTCGCCCACTAGCATCCTTCAACGCCTGGCTAAATGCATTACTCTATTTTCTCACCAAGGAGAAAAGTGGATCCTGCTGCAAAAAAACACCACCTTCTCAGCATGGTCTATTTTGGCCTTTACGGATGCTAGGAAAAGGAGGGCATGAGGAGGAGGATGCTGAAGAGGCAGTGAACCATAAAAACAATGACCTTAATGCAGAAAATAACATATTCACAGATTTACCTTGAGACAAATATACAAAAAATATGTAGTAGCATACCTTTGAAATGTTAGTAATATAAATTGTCTGGATATAAAGTTATATGTACTGGGTTAAATATGTAAGAATTTATATATATATATATATATATATATATATATATATATATAATATTGTGATTGTTATCAAATAGCAATTATAACATTTAATTGATGTAATTATGTAATATTATATTAAATATGATCTGTATTTTGCCTTTTTTGCCCATATTGCTTAGCAGGAGAGTCCAGACTGCTGGGATACAACATCCATGCTACATGAGGACATGTTTATCTCAAAATTAGCCTTGGGTGTTTGGATAATATCAATGAGTTCTGTGAGATATACATGACTGAAATGTAAATAAATTATATTGCTATGTCCTTCTGAGCTTACTGAAGGAAATTAATGTGAGTGTTTCTCTGCAAGAAAAAAAAATAGAATGGGGTTATCGATCGTGGCAAATCTGAGTATGAAAACATCAAAAAGGTTTGGTCATGGTCAACTAAATATCTGTCAAAGTCCATTTAAACAACTCTCATGTGAGTGGAGAGTGGTTACATATTTGGTACAGTTAATTATTTCCTTTGTCTCAATAGTCAACTAACAATTATGGACTAGTTGTATTTTACTGGTATTTTATTATCATATCACTTTAAACACATTTGCATCTGTAAAAACATTTTCTTTCATCAGAATTTTTCTTCATACATAGTCCAGTTCCCAACTGTTTTCAAACTGACTAGGGTAACCTAAGTGGGCCTGAAGCATAAGAGGTCTCATTTTGATGTGATTTAACACACCAAGCTGTCTTAAGAGCTAAGTTGAAATGGGTATAATTGAGTATGCAAAACACTAAGCTGTGAGGGACTCTGATCATACAGAACCACACCTTGGGCCATGAACAGAGTTAAGGAGCAAGAACAACAGACATCACATTTTTTCTTGCTAGCCACTTAAACACTAAATCCAGTCTGGGATAGATTTTAGTAACACCCCCAACTTAAATAAAAACACACAATTAGTATGTTCTGCATTGTTTTTCCTGGTATAAAAGAAAAGCTCCTGTACCCCTCGAGAAACATATTAATACAAATTATGCATAAATCAAAATGCGCGCATTGCCTATTACTAACTCGTATTTAAAATACGTTGTTTAAATCTCAAATCAAGGCAACATCCCTTACTAAAATGTACTATGTTGTGCACAAATGGGTGATGTGAACCATGACATTGCACTGATTTAGCACCACACGACCCTATCCAGGACCGTATCACATATCCAGTGGCCTGAATTGTACGGCGCCATGTTGTCCAACAGGGGGCGATAGATGGGACAGCCGTTATTTCCAGTTTGGAAATTCAAAACAAAACAACCAGGCCAGTTTCCCGACCTGCACCGCGGCGAAAATAAGCGCTGACCGTTAAAAAAATGAAGTAAAAAAATATTAAAAAATTCATAAGGCGATTGTTTGAGCGCGAGATGACAGGTTTTGCAATGGATATCAAAAATGCAAGCCGGCGACGCGTAGAAAGAAAAAAAATTTATAGGGGAAAATTTTTTATTTATTTTTTTTCCTCGGTGCCTCGTGTCATCACGGAGTAGAGGCGCTGCCGTGGAGCCTTGGCGCCATTTTCAAACTTCAGAGCCTGAGTGAATGCAACTCTTGATATATACAAAAATGGCATTTTTACGCTTTGACTTTTTTTTTTAATCTTTAATTCGTTTTCATTTTACTTTTAATGGTGATTATACTGACTTCGAGGACAAGAATTATTTTAAACAAAAAGGTAAATCAAAATATTTTGCATTTTATTACCTATTAAAAAATATATATGTAAGTATACATTTTATATACATCTTGCGTACTTTTAACTGGTTGTCTTGGGGTTATTCTTTTGCATTTTAATAATTTTGGGGATTGCTTTGTGAGTAATCCTGGCACGGCAGTCGTCTTCGGTCATTTGATTATTTTTAGCTAATTGTTGGAGGATGCGCTATGTTTATAGGTTATGCTTGTTGGTACATTTTAGTTGGGCAGAAGGATAGAGTTAGACAGCTGTTTTATGTAGAATAGACTTCAGCTTCGGTTTCTGGTTAAGCTAATGAGTAACCTGTTACGGAGGTGTGTGTGTGTGTGTGTGTGTCGGTTTTTCACTGTAGGAGTTTCCTTCACTGGAGCTGCCCAGTTATCCCACTGGTTTAACAATAGCACCTGTGTGTCTAGATTTTCTAAACGTTGAGGTATATGTTGTGATGAGAATTTATATATAGATATAGAAAGATAGATAGATAGATAGTTATTTTTTTCTATTTGCGTTTTAAAAATAATCAGAAAATAAAACAAGTTTATTAAATTAGTTTATTATTTGTCCCATGGAATCAGTCCTGAGACGCTCCCTGTTTAGATGTTGTGTTTTTCGCTTACCAAAGAACAGTTAAGTGTGTACACATGATATTTGACAGCGTGGCGTTGAGCATTGACATTTTGTGCATTTTTGTGCACAGGTCTGCTTGGAGGATTTTCCTCGCCTTCTTACCAATTTGCTTTAGATTTACCTATAGCCGGATTTCAGTCGTCAGTAAAAGAACTTTTCGTTGCGTGTGCGTGCGTGTTTTTTCTCGTGGCAATTGGGTTTTATGTTATTTATGTTTTAAGTCATAATGTGTGTTCAAAGGCTTGAAAACGGCATGGCTCTGATTCATCTACGCGACTTATTTATTTATCAATCAGTTAATTCATTAATTACTTTTAATTAACTGAAGGAAAAAAATTGTATATATTATAAAGACTAGTCTAGCAAGGCACGTGTGTAGTCCACCAGCCCCACCCACCTTCACCAAGTCTTATTATTACGTTAAATATGAGCACACTTACACTATTATACATGGCACGTGTTTATGGTTTTTAATATATATATATATATATATATATATATATATATATATATATATATAATATATATATATGTGTATGTGTGTGTGTGTGTGTGTGTGTGTGTGTGTGTGTGTGTGTGTGTGTGTGTGTGTGTGTGTGTTGTAGAATTGTGTGAATTTTTGTTTTTTTTATTGTGTAAAATATCTGTGCTGTGAATTCGTGGGGCTGCTTCATTAAGGATCATTCATATATGAGCAGAAGATGAATTAAATATGTAACATGGAGTAAGGGGATTAAATCGGTAGTTACAGTTTTTATAAATTGTGTGTGTGTGTGTGTGTGTGTGTGTGTGTGTGTGGTGTGTGAGAGAGAGAGAGAGAGAGAGAGAGAGAGAGAGGAAAAAAAGGAGCAGTTTGAAGAGACATAGGACTGATGGTAGACTTTCAGCACAGGTTGTTGACTTTGGGAGGGGGACCAGAAGAACACATAGTGAGTACGCCTGGTCTTGGTTGCTAGTTTGTCAGATGTATGTCATTCCGGTTCAGGTTTGGGAGAATTGCACTTTGCATTACTGAATAACTCCTTGTCTAGAGAGAATATTAGACAGGATTTTCATATATTTGGACTGAGTGTGCTAAAAAAAAAAAAAATTTGTGAACCCTTTTTTTGTGAATTTCTATAATCATCTATCCTACTTACTACCCATCCTACCCCTCTTTTTCAATGTTAAAGTATGCTGTTCAGAAAAAAACCCAGTTATTTGTAATTTTGTGGACATTAACTTCACCTATTATTAAAAATATATTATGGTGCTGTGAAGATATTTTGTGCTTTGTACAATGTAGGTGACTGCATCATCACACCCTGAATTAATTAATTAGCATGTATCATGTGCTGAAACAGTGGCACATATTATATTTCTCTCTCTCTATCTATCTCTCTCTCTATCTCTCTGTTTATTAGCCTGTTCAGAACATTTGAACTCTAAATTTGCTAATTTTGAAAATTCACGAAAATTCATGAAAATTCACTTGTAAATCCTTTGCATCCTTACAATGAACATTATTTTGCTTGAATTGGTAATGTTTCATTTTCAATGTTTTATGTTAGACACTGGGCCTGACGCTGTTCCTTTTCTGGACTGTTTTTAGTCTTCCTGTTTTTGTGTGTGGTTACTGAGGCTTAGTGAGGACATGTTTTGAGCAGATTGAGATGATTCATAAAATGTAAGAAAGCAGAATACTTATTCATATAATTAATAATATAAAAATGATTAAATTACTTTTTTGTAGCACTGAGGCAAATGATAAACTTTATTTTACTATGCATTCTTATTATAATATATAAGGTTTTTATAGACTGCCTATTTCAGTCAATTTGACTATGTGGGGGATCGAAAAAGTTATTTTTAAATTGGTATTGTGTGTGCTGATAATTATTTTGAATGGCTACATCTGTTGTGAGCTAATCTCATAAATAGTGACTAAATCTTGTAGATTTTCCTTGTGGCACTTTTTCACCTCGTCAGTCTGTGACTTTGATTTCTTATGGCTTTTGCTTTTCGTCATGTATCATTCGCAGAGGTCTTTGTCTTGTCTGGCTGAGTGTGCGTGTGTGCGCACGCAACCGTTCAAGCCCAGTTGTCTTTCACAGTAAAGCTATCTGTGGAACCAGATCAACATTTTCTCCACTTTTTGTACCTAGTCTCTCATTCTATGCACAGCCCACATTACCGGTACACACTTCCAACTCCCAAGTTGTGATAGTTGTGAAACTATGATAACATTAAGCCTTATAAAAATTATTTTAATATCTTTATGGAGATATTATTTAGTTTCTTGTCTTCCCTTGGTTGCACTTGCATCTTTATTTTATTTGATCATTTAGACTCAAATGATTCTAGACCAAGAATGATACTTGATACTTCTATGATACTTGCGATTGTTTAGGAATTGTTGTAAAAGTTTTCCTGCATCATGGCAAATAAAATCCAACACTTTTTTTCTTGTTTAGTTTCCCTCTTTCCCTATGTTTCTGCAGTCAAGCCTGCTCCCTCTTTTGTTCCCCCCCTCCCTCCTTTTCTCTCTGCTGGCTGTGTGACTGCTTTGGCAAGGGTACAAGAAATCAAGCAAGCGAGAGCTGCTAGCACTGGCGCGCTCCACACAAGAAGTCTGACAAATTAATTTTTTGCCTGGAAATGGTTAAAGCAACAGTCCCCAAATTTTACACCCTTTGAAAGAGACCCCAGCTCGATGTACTGATTTTTTTTGGGATTTTTTCAGTCCCCCAAAAATGTTCATTTTAATTGTAGAAAGTGATGCCCCGGGAAAAAGGCTACAACCCCTGCTTTTTATGCCTACCAAGTTCCTCAGGCAGCCTCACTAGCTACAGCTAAGCAGAGGCTGCACACTGCATGGACTGCTGGTCTGGAAGGGAATAGGGAGAGAAAAAGGGTTTAGGGGTTGAAAATGGGTGGTGGGGGATAAAAGCTTTAGGCACTTATTTTACTTCTGGAACCCCCAGCCTGGAATGGGAGACCCAATCTTAGACGAGTGGGTGTATTTTTGATCTCAAATTAAGACTTGGAATGCCAGTTGATAAGTGTGAGGCTTTCAATCCTTTTTAACATTTTTTCCACAAATTTGTTTTAACAGATTTAGCTATTTTTATTGATGATTTTCTTCTTTATATGTAAAGAATTTAACATATTTGCATGTTGCAGCCCTTCACTGGTGTCTTTTACCTACTTTTAGGAAAGATCGTACTAACAATCTAAAAATTACTCTTTGCCTTTTTCCAAACTAAAACTAGTTAAATCTATTTTAAAATAATTAATTTAAGATATTTTCCCCCTCTAGGTGCAGAATTGACTTTAGAGGACGATTGGTGTTTTGTGAGTGCCTTTTGGGATTATCAGCCACCTTCACCTCTCCTCTGTTGCTGAAGAGGGTGAAGGAAAAAAGGCAGAGGGTAAGTTTGTTTCTTTTCTGTCTCTGCTTCAAAGCTTAACCAAAATGGCCCCTGGTTTGAATGGGTTAGAAAAAGTTAGGCCAGGGTGTGTTAGTGTGGGCTTGCGCTCCCGCTCTCTCCCTCTCACACACACTCTCTCGCTCGCTCGCTCTCTCTCTCTTTCTCTCTTTTTCTCCTCTCTCTCTCTCTCTCCCCTCTCCCCTTACTTTCTCCCCTCTCCCCTTACTTTCACTCCGCACCTTTTTGCAATCTCTCCATTTCTCTTGCTTGCTCACTCCCTGAGTGTTCTCTATTGCCTCCTGAGCCCCCATTTCTTGTGCTTTTTGTTGTTTGCTCTTTCTCTCGATGAACAGCTGGAACGAGTAGACAAAAATGAATGCCTTCTTCAGCTGTGCTGACGTGATCATTTGATTGAGACTGCAAATAGGCTGCTCTTTTAATAGATACAACACTCGCCTCAATTTAGTTTGTTATTAATGTTGTAACACATTACAACTGTAGGTAGTTAAGATTTCAAAAGGATTAATTTAAACAAATTTTTCAAATCCCAAAACTAAAGTATTGTCCCTAAAGAAAACAACAATAATAAGAGAATATAGAAAATACAAAGCAAAAAGTATACTATAATAGATGGTGGCATATGACATTTTTCAAAATGCTGTTTTCCCCCCCCCCATTGCATGGGTAATATTGTTCATATGTCATATGATAAGTGATAAATTGATTAGTTATAGTGATAAGTGATAAGTTTTGAATAAATTCCAAAATATGTTTAATAATTAAAAAATAACTGTCCCTGTTACTTCAACTATTTCACACTTAATTCTTTGTGATGATTCCTATTTATATTAACAATCATTTTTCATTTCATAAAAAAAAAAAAAAAAAAAAAAATTGTATACCATTTCTATAATTCAATTCTGAATATCTGAGTAACTTCTAACTCAGAAGATGAATGCATGTTAGGTTTGACTGGGGCTTTCTTGAAAAACAATAATCTTTCACTTTTATATATACTCTTTTACATATTTTATATATACATTTTACATTAAAAAACCCAAACCCGAAACCTTAAAAAACCCTGTGTATATACATATACATATACACACGTGTGTGTGTGTGTGTGTGTGTGTGTGTGTGTGTGTGTGTGTGTGTGTGTGTGTGTGTGTGTGGTGTGTGTGTGGTGTGTATGTGTGTGTGTGTGTGTGTGTGTATGTTATTTGTGGTGTGTGTTGTGTGTATATATATATATCTATATATATATATCTAGATATATATATATATATATATATATGTATATATATATATATATATATATAATATATATATATATATATATATCTATAAAATGTTTTATAAAAATGTGTGTATGTATATACACAGGGTTTTTTTTTTGTTGGTTTTTTTTGTTGTAGGGGTTTTGGGTTTTTTATGTAGGTTTTTTTGTTTCTTATCTCACAATTCCTATTAATCAGGTTTCACCCCACCCCCACCTTCAGTATGCACTTAAATCTTTGGATTTTGATTTTTGCTATTTTTTAGTAAATTTTATTTATTCGATTAAAAACTATGTGTGTAAACCTGTCCCTTAATTATCTTTATGAATGAAGTTCAGTTCATCATGGCCAGGTGTAATTTTGGAAGTGAGTGGTGTGATTTTGCTGGAGAATGGAGAAATTCATTACAGTCAACAGTGGGATGTATGGAATGCTAGTTAAGGACATTTCCATATAAAAAATATGTATAATAATATTTAGCTTTGCAAACAGTCAGCAATGTTTTGTAGTGTTCCATAATATGTATTTAATGTCTACAACACAACAAATTTACATGTGTGAGGATTCAGTGGCAAAAATGTAATACCAGATCATTTGCTTCCAGCCAGATTGTAATTATTTTTTATCATTAGCCCCAGTGAAATAAGATATATATATATATATATATATATATATATATATATATATATATATATATATATATATATATTATATTATATATATATATAATAATATAATATATATAATATATTATATTATATAATAATACATCTAGATTCTAGAAGGGGCAATATAGAATTGCCCATTTCATATTAAATATTATTAATTAATTTTTATTTTCAGAAGCATATGTCTTTCTACCCCTTTCCATAGTTTTCATATATGCGTGTTTGTGTGTGTTGTATATACACATACATGAAAAAAAGTCACTTTTTCCATGGATTGCTGAAAGAAGTGTCAGCATCTCCCTTGATCTAGTCAGAGAGCTCTGTAGCAGCACATCATGGTTTGTAAGTTCCCAGGTTGATTTCCAGATCATTTTGTGCTGTTACTGGGAACACTGGCAAATCTACAGCTCCACCACCTGCATAGATATGCTTAACATTGAAATCGGCCACATCACAGTGCACAGTGATATTGTAGGTATTGCATTGCTTTATAGAGATTAGACTGTTGTCCTATCCCTAAATTGCAGTTTTTTGAGCAAGCTAAATAACCCAGAATTTTGATTAACTGGTCACTGTTAATATTTTTTCTGTAGGAAATGTAGTGTTTTTTTTTTTTTTTTTTAAACTAAAGCAAATCTTTTTTTTTTCTTTTGGCATCTCTCTTATTCTGTTCCTTCTCCAGACCACACAGTCATGATGGCAGCTTTGTTTCTGTGTGCCTGACATTAGCAGCACATCAATATTGGCAGCTGCCCTCTCCCTGGCTTGCCAGTATGTTTTGTGCTGCTCCCGTCAGACAGACACGCACTTCATCTTTCTAGAATGCAGATCAACAGGACAACAGCCTGTCCTTGAAGAATGATTTGGGGTGTGTGTTCTTCACTGGTCTATACAGTCTTATATTTTTTAAAAGCATGCAGTTCCTTGAAAATAATTAAATACATTTGCACTTAAAATAAATAAAAGCTTGTTTTTTTTATATCAAGAAATAAAATGTATATTCAAACTTTGAAGTTTTAATTTTATTTACACATACACAGTAGTAATGTAATCAAATCAGTGTAAAAATCATGGACTAAGCTAAAAGTTTGAAATGATGTCCATTGTCATGTACACACAAGCCATGGTTTTGCCTGCCAATTTTTGGAAAAAATACTATTATTTTTTACACAAATGACACCAATGTTTCTGTATAACTGACATTTTAAACCCAGCAAGTGTTTAGAAAACTTTGTCTGTCATCCACCATTTGCGTTACAGCTGCATTTAGTAAGGGCCATGGTTGCTGGTTTATTTAATTGGGTCATCAGTGGCACTAGTTGGAATAATTAGAGCTCAGTGGGATTGGATTAATTGAGTTTATGTATACACGACAACAAAGATTTGTCTGAACCCACAGTTTAGCATTGCACATAATCTGACTCGGTCATTACTTCATGCTAGCAGGAAAGCACACTGCTCTGCACTGGAATTCATAATTTCTACCCAACTGTTAAAGATCCGCTCCCTTTTAAGTAGTGCTTTGCATTTTCATAAATGCAGTATAAATAAAGTATAAATTGGAACACACTGTGATACCCGCCACAAATAAACTCCATTAGGTAGTTTATTGAAGTTATTATGTAACTACTTGGAAGATGTAACATTTTTTTCTTTTTTATGAATCCATGCACATTATTTGTAGAAAACATTTCCATGTTACACACCAGATCAGTGCTTAAAAGTGCAGTTATATAATCTACTAAGGACTGTCCCTAAAAAAAAGTGAATAACATTTTAAAATATTTTTAAATCAATAAATCAAGATTTTAGTTTGTATCAGTCCTTGAAACATGCAGCAATGACCTTATGCAAACAAATAAACAAGCAAAGAGTAAACACGGTTTGTGTTGCACTCGGTCCTTTGCAGAAGGCATGCAGATTTCTATCAATGTGACCTAACAGAATTTACAACATATTATAAGCTGACACAAGGACAGACAGTACAGGAAAGTATCATCATCATGTATTTATAGACAAACAACAGTGGAACTGTTTCCTAATATAACTTGGTGAATTGATGGTGTATCTTCAAATACATAAAACCAACATATACATTTTTAAAAGTACAATTTATGAAAATACCTTTTAAAATCAATTATATTGTCATACAACAAAAACGGTGTGAGAAATATCTGACCTTTTTGAGACTTTCAAACTGACTAAAATATGGGGGGGGGGGGTGGCTTGGGGGGTATATACACGTGTGTGTGGGTGTGTGTGGGTGTTGGGGGGGGGGCGTATGGGGGGATTATAGATAGATAAGAAATTAAATTTTTTTTTTTTTTTTTGGTAACTATGAAAAAACTATGACTTTAAGAATCCATCTATATACAAACTAAAGGGGTTAGTTCCTTGACTGGGTTCTATTTTGCATAGTTTTTGTCCAGTCTGATGCGATGTTCCTTTTCCCCCCTTTACAGTTTATGGTTATAATTAAAGAGCCAAGTTCAGCGGGACAGAAGAGGCAGGTCACTTGGAGTTCATGATGAGACTTGAGTCAAGATTCAGACTTTCTGTAAGAAAAATAAATGTGGAACAAAACAAATCCTTAATGTTAGTTTCACGGCACAAAGTAATCATGCAATACACTTAAAAAAAACCTGAATGTACCATTGTTATTAGTAACCCTACTCTGGAAGTTCACGTTTGTAAGACCTGTGAACAATGAATATGTTCAAAATGCTCATTTTAACTCCAAACATATTGGTCATGCATTGTCTTTTATACAATTATATTCCTTAGCGCTAGTCTCAATTAGAGACTGGTACTTAAAGTGAGGTTGGGAGACTGGCAGGGGTCTATTCAGCATAGACAGGGCCTCTATGATATTTTGTTATAATGGTTAGTGGTTGAAGTCACAGCCTATATTATCAGTTTAGGGGTTTAAACACCAAAGTTGGCTAGAATATGGAAAGTGTCATTACTCTGAAAATGTCCTTTAATTATAATAATAATAATAAATCATATTCGAATCTTGAGGGGTTTTTTTTTGCAGTTAAGGGGGTCATTGTTTACAAGGCTTTTGGAAAGCACAGACCTTAGATGATTACAGTCTGCAAAATATTTCAGCAGCTCAAACTAAGAACACAAGAATCAAGTGTTGCGGAGGGAAACGGGATGATATATTAACAATATTTTAGAGCTTTTAGATCACATGCACACACACATTTGGTCTAATCAGTGAAGAGGAGATAAACAGAATTATGAGGAAATGTGTGATCATTTTTAAAGCTTAAAACTGGAATTATGAAACTGATGTATTGTGTGTGTGTGTATAGACTACATTATTAGTTTAGAAGAAAAGAAGTATTGCTGTGAAACATCAAAAGAATGAGGTATGACTTCTAAAAAACAATAAACAATAGTTTAGAATGGTTATGTAACTAAAATTCAGTCCTCCTCGTGCCTTCCTAATTTTTTTTTAGCTGGACAATCACAGATTTTAATAGGA